>JACTOM010000493.1:3803644-4079979 GCA_015832385.1 Elymnias hypermnestra | reverse complement strand
AAAACTTTCACATTCGATCGAACTTGGCGCGCTTTTTTCGGTCTTGGTTCGTGCGGCAGCTTCCATTGAGATGATTGAGCTTTGGTTTCCACGTCATAACCATAAACCCACGATTCGTCACCAGTTATGACCCTCTGGAGCAAATTTGGGTCGTCGCGGACAGAGTTTAACATCTCATTAGCAATGTTCATGCGATGCTGTTTTTGGTCACAATTGAGCAATTTTGGTACGAATTTCGCGGCGACCCGTCTCATGCCCAAATCATTGATAAAAATCGAATGGCACGAGCCAATCGATATGTTTAGGTCCTCAGCAACTTCTCTAACGGTGATTCGACGATTGGCCAATACCATTTTCTCCACTTCATTAATTTTTTCGTCTGTTGTTGAAGTGCTCGGGCGTCCGGCACGCTCTTCGTCGTTCACATCTTCTCGGCCTTCTGAGAACATTTTGTACCACCGATAAACGTTGCTTCGGTCCAAGGTAGCTTCTCCGTATGCCACAGTCAACATTCGGAATGCATCCGCGCACTTAATTTCGTTTTTCACACAAAATTTGATACAGGTTCTTTGATCCATTTTTTTGAATAGGTAAAAATCGAAGACGATCCAAAACACGTGCAAGCAAAGCAGCTGTCAACAATTAAATGAACATTCAAAATGGCCGAGCTTGTCGGCATAAGTGAGAGACATGAGTACCAACATAACGCCACAAAAAATTCGAAATTCGAATATACGTAACCCGCGAAAATTCAAAATTCGCGATACTTTTTAAACACACCTCGTATGTAACACTTATTTACTTGGTTATCTGACTGGATTGAACTCCTACTAAAAGGCTGGACCGATCTTAACGATTTTATTCTGAGTTTTCAGGTGTATTTAAGAATGGTTTAGGTTGATAACTCAATCCGAATTCCACGGAATAGGAAGCTGAGCGGGTAACATTTTTGGAAATAGCTAGGAAATCGTGATTATACAAACCATAGCCTCATAGTCATAAAAAAAAGGTAAGCACCGCAAAGTTTTCATGAAACTTGATGAGTGAACTTGCATCATGTGCCAATTTGCATTGTATCAACAAGGTGTGTACGAGCTTCTGAACCCTCAATCTTGTGTCTGAGATAGTCTGCCCAAAGCAGTGGAACGATAATAGATTGTTACTTAGCTTTTTTTTACTGTTTTAATTATGGTATTTTTAATGTAAAAACCTTGATGGACTTTATTTTAAATAATGTGAGTAGTAATGGGAAGCATAAATTCTTCCTCATTTGAGTCATATTCTATTAAAAATTAATATCCAAATTACTACAATTACTCGAGGCAGATTGGTACGAATATAAAATTTAATATTGTACGCTAACATAATTCGCAGCTCCACCATCTTAATTTCTGTACGTAATGTGGCGAAATTTTATCCCAAACAATACAGAAACATTCATTCAGAGTTGCCAATTCAGCGAAATAAACAAAGCCACAGGTGCGGAGGTAGAAAATTAAATACGCAATGCAAGAGCTGCCCACATAAATAATGCGCCCTTTAATAAGCGTACGGCTGGTGGGTGTGTGTACATAGATATCGCGGATCTTAACATTCTAGATGTGACATAATGTCTCTTAACACCAGTCTAAGACTATAGTGCGTTAGCGAGCAAATAGCCATCTTGCCTCTTAATGGTTTGTCCTTCTTGTCAGTCTTGAATTTTAGAGATGTATTGTTTTTTAACTGGCTTTTTTTGCGCTGGGAAATGCCTTTACGCACCCCGATGAAAGACTAATCCAATCGGGAGTGTGGGACTTACTGATAACAGAATACCCACTAAAACCCAGCGGATCCCTCATCCATGAGTGGGATCACTAGAGGTTCCCTAACTGCATTCCACTCTAATGACCCGGATGGTACCGACTGTGAGGATCTACCACTCAATAGAGTGAGGCAATAATTTTTATCCAATAAAGTATCAACCACCGTCGTTTGCTTGTCACAATAGTAAACAGTATTCCTGCTGAACAACAGTTCGGTACTTAAATACTCGTCTGGTGACAAGTAGACGGCATAGCGTTGGAATCTGGTGGCATTTTCATTTATCCTGAACCGGCAAGTCTTCGCAAGTGTGAGATTACGAAGGGGCTCACACAAACCTTGAAAGAGGTATATGAACTTCTTAATGCCGAATCCGCCTGCCTTTTCTCGATGATTTAAAAAATGTCTTTTTTTACTGGCGCATAACTGGTTATAAAAATATCGTTTTATCCCGAAGTACGGGTATATCTGCTTGGGAAAGCATTTTGTTATTGCTGTCGGGTTAGTATTTTGCCTGTGATATCATCTGATATAAGTAATGATACATTCTAAAACGGTGGAGCATTAACATGGAGAGGGATATATTACTTTTGGCCAATTTTTACATTTATAAAACATCCATTTATGAAATTATTTCGTATCTTTTAGAATTGCTATTTTAGAAGGACCCTCTCCCTGTATTTTCGCTTTTGTCGTCGCTGATTTTTGTTTTACTAAATAATAATTTAGAGTCATGGTTATTGGCCATATTATAGATATCCCCTGGACTGCACACAGGACGAAAAATTTCCATTCTATAAGAGCTAAAGGTAACTCAAAGGTTTTCAACGATATTTCTAAAGCGCATTCCGCAGTTCTTTGGACATATCGCGCGTCGGCCAAGAGATAACCTAGAAAAACTCGTATTATCTGGACAAATGGAAAGAAAAAGACCCAGAGGCCGCAGTTCCAAACCATGGTTAGGCAATCCACATAGGTAATGGTAGACAAAGATGGCAAACCCTGCTTCTTCTGGAACATCACGATGCTCAGAAGTGAGCTACGACCAGAGGAGTAAAGACATTGCATGTGATAGTATATAATTTGTCAATTCTAGTCTTTTAAACATTTCCAAATGTTGTAATTAAAACCAAGTTTTTTATATCATTTCCATAATATTTTTAAGTTCTTGATTAACCTATACAATATAGACGTTTTATTTCATCGTGAGAATGAAGTGAAGGGGTCTGTGGAGATTTCTACTGAGTCAATAAAACTCATAGTCGATAAGACTCGTAATGGGTGAAACTGAAATGAAATCTATTTTTATTATTTACAATACACGATACACGATAATATTTCTATTAATTATTCTTATTAACATTGGTATGAAGCAGAGAATTAACGGCCCTCCTCGCTCATTGGAGAGATGGTTTTTAGAACAAAGACCCACCACGCTGCTCCAAAGCAGGCGTATGCGCTAATACAAATACACTCTCTATTTCTTCACTCTCATAGTTCGATGGGAAGGCTAATATAGTACAGTTATGGCAATAACTGCCTCATTGCTCTAGTGGTTAGCATGTTCGACTACAGACATGAGGTCCTGGGTTCGAGTCCCGGGTCGAACCAAGTCGAAAATCAATATTGAGTTTCTATTAAAATTTTCTCAATATTTGCCCGAAGTTGGGACGTTGGCGGTGTGATTCACCCCCGTGCCTCGGAGAGCACGTTAAGCCATCGGTCCTGCACCTGATCTCTCTCCGGTCGTGTCGGATTCCCGTCACATCGGACTATGAGAATGAAGGAATATAGAGTGCACTTGTGTACTATGGCTGCCAATCCGCAGTGGAGCAGCGTGGTTGGTCTATGCTTTAAAAACCCTCGCTCCTCGGAGTGAGGAGGCCTGTGCCCAGCAGAGGGACGTTAAAAGGGCTGCTACTTACTATGGCAAAAATGTAGGCAATTAAAATCTTTTCATGACTATTGTTTATTTAAATGTGACAAATGTCTCCGGCAACGTATCAAATAGCGGGGCAAAAAAGTAACTCTCTTGACTTTAATATTATAGCATGAATCACGATAAACGCGTCTTAACTCGATCATGAAACAAATTCGTTCAAACTCCGCCGGAGCGTAACAGATGAGCTTATCCATATTTTTCAAGATTTTGAGGACTTAATGCCATGAGCATCCATTCGTGCATATCAGGGTTTCCCTTCCATTGAGTTTAACTGCGGGACAAGAGCGTACGCTCGACTTGGAATCAATTGACTTAAATAAACATAAAATTATATTTTTCAATACTCGGTTCTTGTAAATTTTTTGTCTATGGCATATTTAAGTACACTTTACAATAAAAAAGGATTTTTTTATTATAAAGAAACTTATAAAAATCAGTTGAGTAGTTTCAGAGTGCATTAGCGATAAACATCTTGAAACTAGATTTTTACATATTTAGCAGTATCCCTCGTGTATTTTCTTAACCCATCTAATATTTATCGGATCGAATTCCCAGTGTAAATAATTTAAAAAAAACAACATCCTTATCGATCCAGACTTTATGGAGGAACACATTTACAAACATACTTAATTGCAGAATGATACATATTAAAAGCAGATGTACTCAGGGATGTTGCCTGTGTAGTTTCTAATCCTATAACGGGGAAAATGTTCTTATTGAACCTCTAATTCGGAAAAAAAGTCACTAAAGTCAAGTCAATCAGGTGAATATCTTTACAGCAATGTTAATTAATCAGTGGGTTGTATTTTGCTGATTGTTATTATAGGTATATAGTAATAATAATACAAAATTTTTGAGTACATTTTACATCAATTCTATTTAATCTTAGCGCGCCTTTCTAGTCAAAAGAAAATATTATTTTTAAATCATCGGACTGTAGACCCGATAAGGGAGTCTCAAAATTTGAAGCTTAATTTAATTAGTTATTCAACTAAAGAAATGCATGTACGTACCCCGACTGTGGAGTTGGGTGTGTGGGACTCCGCGAGGGCACGACCTCGCAATACCAACTAAAACCCAGCGGGACCGCCATCAACCATGAGTGGGGGCCAGAGGTTCGTTGAGGCATTCCTCTCTGGCCCCTAGGTTGCACTCGGCTCACAAATATTCTACAGGCGAAGGAGTGGTATTTACCTCCGCCTCCTGTATCCTGCACCCCTTCGTCGGGGCTGGTGTGTTTCGGCGACATTCAGCCTCTCCCTTCGCCGTGCCTCTTTAAGCGAGATGATAGTCTCGCAATGGAGGCAACAGCTCTCCAGGCCTGCTCACTAATAAGTATTGCTGCTATAATACTTGCCTGTGAGAGGTCTGTACCGATCAGCGACGTCATAATGAATCGCTGAAGTCCCCTGGCGGGACATTCTGCCACCGTGTGGTGGGCTGCGTATAATGAGGCATCACACTCTTAACATCTGGCCGACGGAGCAGCCAACAGTTTGATACAGGTATTTGCCGAAGCAACCATGGCTGGTAAGCACATGTACCAACCTGTTGGAGAGCCATCCGTGCTCTCTGTCCATCCATTTGTCCAGATGAGGGCAGATCGCGCCTACTATGGCCACGCCCACTACTGGGGACCCTAGATCCTCCTTCCATCTTTGGGCCAAGGCTCTGTTAGCTAAAACCCTGACCCTCCTTATCTCGTTAGCGGTGTGAATGTATATCAGCTTATTACATTTATTTATATTCAGCCTACACCACCTACCTCATTACATTTAAGCATTATCTCTAACCCAAAGATTGCCTAGTAGAAATCGGTAGCAATAAGGCCGCCTTTTTGTACATACTTGATGTAACAAACTATTTTCTATTCTATCAATTATTATTAATTACGAAAATTTAGAACTTGTGGGTTAATTATAAAAATACAACAAAGTACCCAGTTTAATTTTATGCAATGAATCAATATGTATTAGGTAAAAAGGGCATTGAATAACTTATTTTAAATTCTATAGCATATTTAAACGATATTCTTATTTTGGTTTGACTTTCGTCTAACATATGGATGAATCAAACCCTTTGTTTATCCGCTTCCATCCGTAATGCATTAAAGCAGGTTATTGACCTCCGTCTTTAGGTTAGGGTAAACTAAAACTCACCTTTTACAATTATATTAAAATAAATCAAAAAACTACTAGCATGAAAAAAAATATATTCGAACTTGAGTGGCTGAATAAAATGTATTTGCGAGTAGAAAATTGAGCAACGTGTCGTAAAGATCTACTTATCTCTTATCAAAAGCATTAATATTATAACATGAAGCTGAAGCTTAAATAAAAGGAATTTAAGTTATAACATAATATTATTTCCTCATTATTGATGTCATATTCAATTGAAAACAGTCTTTCCCTTTTCTTCACCAAATAAATAAAGTCAAAAACAGTCGATGTTAAAACCGAAACTTTTTTTCGTCAGTGACACACAAATTTTAATTTACAAGCTAAACTAAATCAAACAAATTTACTATGAATGCATTCAACTCTAATTTAAAAACTTCTACATGTAACAACGATTTGGCAAGAGGACTTCCCATTAATTTAAAACTGTATATTGACAAAAAGACTTTAAAAAAATAAATTTAAAGAGTACCATTAAACATGCTGTATACTATAACGAGTTCTTATTTCTGTTTTAATTAATCCTTTAATAGGATTAATTATAATGAATTCGTTTATTAATCCACCATGCACGTTGAAATGGAGTGTAGTTTTTGTTTCACTGTTTTTGTTAATGTTCAAATAATGTCCAAATAAGTAATAAGCGCTGCGTTATTCAACGTAGCCAAAATATCCTAATGCTATCTAACGTTAAATTCAATCCATCACTGCTTTTCGGTGAGGAAAAAGATTTTGAGTGCACCCGTATATGGAACAAATCGGTGGGTCTATGCTCAAAAACTTTTTACTTTTCTCATCTTTTATAGTGGATTCTAACAGGGAGAGAAGAGGCGCTTTTATCCCACATATGGGGCCGAAAAGCAAACCTTTCATCCCGAGGTAAGAGTAATATCTTTATTGACTTTACTTTGACGGATATTTAATTTGGCACCTTTTCCAGCGAATACTTAATACACCAGGGCGTTATTTTCAACAAATAGATACGATTATAAATAAATTCTATATTTTTCGTATAGTAACAATATTGCGCCTCCGGTAAAAAGAGAATTTATCACGTTTTAACATATGGATACGGATAACATTGAAGCCCACAAAAATACGCGCTATTTTTAGAAAGCATTTTATCCAATACGTAACCATCGTTTAGGGTGGCGCACGTGTCTCCAATTCAAAAGAGAATTAAAATATATTTTTATCCTCTCTAAGATTGTTATTGTTACATAGATCTATTAAAAACTTTATGGTACCAAAAAGTTTTATTAAAACATGGATAATCATTATAAGTTAAGTCGATTCCTAATTAAAAATTTATTAATATCAGGTAGCATAGAATTGACGTAATTTTGGCGCATCATCAAAAGTATTACAAAGCTTCTCCCATTTTAGTATAAATACCTTTTGTCGAGAGCGCAAAGGATAATTGCGGTCAGGGGAATATCAGCGTACGTGCAGTATCCTGGTCAGCGGCACTTCTTTTGGAGAGCGATCCCCCATAGGAGTTACGGGCAGAAATCCTTGCGGCAACTTACCAATGCAGGGTTGCCGGGATGGCTGGAGACGAGTGTATTGATTTGAACTAGATCTGAAGGGTTAGAGCCCATGCCGACAAGGTCCTCATCCAAGTGTGGAAATAGGATCTTTTATCCCCAAGTGCGGGTTCGTACACAGTGGAGGCGATTCGTCCTCGCCTAGAACAAATGCTATCTAGGCAGCACGGTTCGTTTTCTTTCAGACTGGTGCAGGTGCTGACCACACATGGATGTTTCGGTAAGTTGCATCAGATAGCGCGGCGTCACGTGTCTGTCATAAGTGTAGTGTGTCCGTTGATATGGTCCGCCGTATCAGGCGTGAATATCCCACGTGAGAACCGCAACGACATCCTCTGATGTTGCTTATTGGAGGGGATTTCTCATTTCCAAGTATAATAGACTCAATGCTTAGCAGTGAGGCAGTATGGAAAGCAGTTGCTTCCTTTTGCGACGCTGTCAACTAATTGAAGAAGGTAATGTAGAGAGAAAGGGACAGTGCTACTAATGCCTTGCCCTTTCGAAGGAGGAGGCCGGGTGGCAGAAGGCGTCTTTTTAAACGCCTCTTGCTCCTTGAGGAAGCGCCTTAAAGCACTCTTTCCTGGTTCCATCCGGAAGTATCAGAGCAAATGCAGCAAGGGAGCCTCTGACACCTCCAATTCAGGGTGACGAAAGTGTCGCTGGATTTTAGTGGTAATTTGGCTTAGCTAGCGTGTCCCACACTCCCTGCCCTCGTGGTAGGGGTGTGTAAAATAATTTCTCAGAGGAAAAAAGGGTGTTAAAAGACAACATGAATATGATGAACAAATCCCAACTCTCTGTTGTTACGTGATCGACTAAATATCTTAGTTTCCTATCAGAATCCCGTTATGTATTTGGTATTTTAAATAATGAATTTAAATGTGGATTGATAACCAATCTTTTATTATCATAGCGGTCACAGAGTAAATCCCAGGCCGTGTAATAATTTGCCGATGACACTTCTAGACTACAAGCCCATGGAAAAAATTAACCTGTGAAATGAACCAACGTGAAAACTATATCATAAACTAACTCTGAGCACTATGTCGTAATTTCTAAGCGGTACATTTTCTTTATCCTAATAAATTTGTTTGTTACCATTTATAATGAACAGAAAAAAAGCCTGACTAAGAAACTTTCTTCATTGGTGCAGCGCTCTTATATATCTTAGCGTCTTGAAATACAGTCAATTCAGTCCTTCCTTGATAAATGGGCTATCTACTAGTAAAATAACTTTTCAAATCGCACCGGTACTCATACTCTCCTACTTTATAACATTAGTATAGACAATATTAGCAAACAAAAGGTTAAATTACGCTGTTCGTGTTAATCTTCGAAATAGCTGACCCGATTATGACATGATTTTTACCGACAGGCAGCTTTTATTATAAAAAGCACTTTCATTATTCATATAAAATTGAAAATTGCGAATATGAATTTCAATGAAATCGCAGCAAAGGTTTACTAGTTTTTAAATATTCTTAGAAACGAATTATTATTTTAGAAAGGTAAATGTTACCAAATCGTTTCTTGTATTCTCTTGAAATATGGTATACACAGTCCTCATATTCTACTTATTTAAGTTTGCGAAATTACAGGTTTTTCAATTAAATTACTACTATTAAATTATGTTATTAACCGGAACTTATATATTACAATATATTACCTCTTATTAAATATAGTTACTTATTATTACTTATTGCTAGATTTCTTTTAAATAGTCGTCAACGGAGTATTATTTATTATTGATAAGAAAAGAGGTTTTATTGTTAAGAAAAGATTCAACAGAATTTTTAAATTTTATACAATTTTTAAATTGTGAGGCATATTCCCTTATATATTTTAATAATTTATTAAAAATTTTAATAGCCATCACGCAAACACTTTTATTAAAAAAATAATTTTTATGATCGGGATATCGGAATCTGTCTTTTCAGCGTTCTCCCTTAAGCCTTTCAAAAAGGTTTTCATTGTCTTTTCAAAATAATGCTAATTCATATATATATCGGAGAATAAGAGAGAACGGAGAAGCATAAAGCACAGGGGCGCAGGGTTCTCCACCGACATCGTTATTAATTGGATCCATTATTTCATTTCTTATACTATGGGCGTTAGTGAGTAATGTTGGTTCAATCAAACACTTTGTTAATTAACTCGGATTATAATGTTCAATCACTTAATGTTCCCGATTTCAATTTACACAGACTTATTATCAATAATAGCTAGGAACTCGACAGTTTCAATAGTCGACCACTCCGGCCGACTGCCACTGGAGAACTGCCGAGAGACGGGCCGGACTGCCACTTATTGACTCTGCCCCCACGCCGATACAAAGATGGCGCCAGCGTTCCACAGACTATTACACACGGACCAGCAATTCACAAACTCTTGCACTCCGACAGATATATAACCACGGCACATTCAAAATATTTAATTTCTTAAAGTACGACTTACAGCTTAACTTTTTTTTAATCCACATATCGCTCTTATACATTTTTTCTGTGCAACAAATACGCTATTAATATGATTAGAGTTTCCCCAAAAGAAAATATCGTACCTAATTATGGATGCTGCCTTGGCATGATATGCTACTAATAATGATTTTTGGTCAACCACCATCAAAATAAATTCTAATATGTCCCTTTGTTTCATAAAACGACCACTATAATTTTTTCAATCAATACCAAAATAAAAAATGATTCAACTGTACTACATACAGAATAAATAATAACCTCTTTGTGATATCACTAAACTCGATGCCTGTTTTAAATTTAATGTACTTTGATGAATATTAGCTTAACAATACAATAAGATTTGTATATAAAAATTACTTTAAACTATATCAACATTAATGTAATAATAAAAACAAGTAATATAAAAAATTTGCAGTCAGTTCCTACGCCATTTAGCTCAAATATCTAAGGCTCATCACGTAGAAAGAAATCTTTATTCTAAATTAAATTAATGAATAAATTTGAGAAGAAAACTATTATTTACATCAAATGTCATCCACTACAAGTTTAAGAAAATATTAAAAAAGTAACGAGAAAAATTTTAGAAGGTATTAATGGTACAATGATCATTTTCGAAACACTGAAACTAAAATTACGTTAAAATAACAGAAATATGTAATGTAATTGATGTATCCGTACTTACAATTTGATGACTTAGTTGATAAACAGTCTATAGATAATAAACATTTTGGGTTGTAACACACTTTTCAGCATCGATCCGTATATCGTTATATCATATTTTATAAACATTAAAGTTATTATTGATAATTACTTAATACCAACTGTTCCCCGCGGTGTCACTCGCAAAGTTTCCGTTCGCAACGTTAGAAAATGGGCATAGGATTAGTGAGAATTTAGTCTCATATATATTTATTTATTTATATTACAAACCAAATGACACTATGTGTAACGATACTGGGTGTATATAGAACATAGTCTGCTTTAAGTGAGATCTTTTCCAGGACACATTTGACGTAGGAAAGTATTTACATCAGTTGTTTAAGGGCAATTATGGTTATGGGCATGAATTTGGGCAAATAGAGATCGTCTAATAATGCGTGCAGCGAATTTAAAGCGAATCCGGCGAATAATTTTTTAAATCGTTTACGACAAATGACTCTTGTTTAGAGGTTCACTTGGTACAGTATTCTTTATATTCCCGCAGAATTGAGAACTGCTTGTGAAAAAGAAAAGTAAGTCAGCAGTAGCCTATTAACGTCCGACTATTAGAAACAGGCCTCCACACCCAGAGCAGCGAGGGTTTTTGCATAGACCTACTACTCAGTTCGACTGAGGGTTAGCAAGATACACAGACCCCAAAATTACTCCCAGGATTACGTCCGATTTACGTTTCCTCACGATGTTGTCCTTCACCGAAACCCACAATAACGAATTAAATTGAACAATCAAGCACATATGTTTCATTTTATAAGTCGAAACTTATTGGAGCCAGCCAAGGTTTCTAACCTGAAACTTCTCTCAACAATAATCCACACGTCTCAATACTATATTCCTGAGGAATTGAAAATTACTAGTACCCGAATAAAATACGTTAAAGTTTAAGTTATGTAGAAATGAGAAATCTTTATACAAAATTTTCATATATAAACCGTTGCTGATAGATGTGATTCAACCCCGAATCATAACTAACAAGCAATGCCTATAATATTGTATATATAATAGCATATCCAGTTGTTAATTATACACACAATCAGCGGTTGATAATATGTTTAATTAGTTGCAGACGCCCTCAAATTATATCATATGAATAATATGAATACATGTAGCTTAATTATCGTCTATCGGATAACAATTTAGGTTAAAAACATATAAATATTGAACCCTTCAGGGTGGTTTTGTCCGCATAGTTCTCGATCCTGTGGAAAAGTGAGGAAATCCAGATCAAAATGTGATCTCTTGTACACAGATGTGATATCACAGGAGGTATTGATTATTTGCTTTGAAACAACTGCAAAATACAGAAAAACTTTGGATAAAGGACACTGTCCAAAAATAAAAACTACATGAAAAACTTTAAAAAAGTATAAACGAAAATACGGCTAGATAGTACACAAATATATTGAATGTAAAAATAAATAAACTGGTTTAAAATATACAAAGAGTATAAAAGACCTAAGTTATACATAATACTTCTGTACGTATGTGTGTAGCTGAATTCATAAATGATTAGACTAATTTTGATGACATTTTAGTGTGTTAAGGATTCAAGAGTGGTTAAAACATAGGGTAATCTGGATCGAATTGTATATCTAATACAATTCAATCCAGATTTCCCTACATTTCAATAGGAACGAAAATTGAGACCGCTGAGGTCAGAATTACTGAAGTCGTCGTAAACTCTACAACAGTCAATATTAATTACTCGTTTAAATAAGCCCATTTCGTTGTAAATTTTGTATAATTGGACGTAATTAAAGCTTTTAATCTGTGCAAAATATTTCGAGTAAAACGCGCATTACAGCCGGGAGCGTTGATTCATAAAAAATGGAAATTTTAAATGAAATGCCTTGCGGAGCGAATTAGAACAGTTATATGTTGACATTGACGTATCTAATGTCTTTTATTATTCTATTAACATAATAGCTTCGCAAATTTTACAATAATGTATAATCTATTTATAAAAAATGTGTACTTTTATATCGTGATTTTCAGTAAAGCGTGTTATATATCTGTCTATCTAGTAGCTGTTTTCTGCGGTAATATACGCTCTGTTCTATCTATCTCGTGGTAATATGGGTAAATCCATAGCAATAATAACACCATTCAACCACTACCGGTGTTTAAACTGTATTTAGAATAAAAATAATGACGCAAAAACGAATAAAAATTTCGGTTCTGTTGTGTAAATTTCTTATAATTCTAGTAGACTTAAAATTCGGTACTTATGTAACGTAACTGGCCAAACGTAATGAAATTAAATCTGATTATAAACTAAAATGAAGCCTATCCTAAGGCGTTACAAATCCAGCAATGAACAAATTATTTGAATCAGTTGAGTAGTTTCGGAGTTCATCGCGGTTAAACATTGTGACAGGCAATATTTATATGTATTTTTAGAGATTTCTGTAATTAAGTAATAAAACAACTAACCACGTAAGAGATTATTTAACTCTTGCTAGAACTAGATAAAAAACACAATACCCTAAATGTATGCTACCAAAAATAGAACCGAAAATTTTAAAGATATTCATAAAATTTCAGGTAATTTTTCTTAAGTTGATAACTTTTTATGCTCAAATCTTAATATACTTCAATTTCTGGACGTAACTTTTTAAAATGTTTAAGATTCAACGTCTTAATACGTTAAATATTATAGTCCTCTTAAAATTACTTAAATTCGAAGAATTGGTTAAACAAATATCAAATAACTTTCAGCATTTTTATCACTGTTTATTTGGAAACATTTCAATCTAAATATTTAAATTAAATCATCCGAAATTCCATTATTCAATAAGAACTTCCAAGAAAAGAGTCAGGTTTACTCGCGAACTTCTTGTCTCCTATTAACGAAGTTGAAATGTTCGTAAACAATAGACAAAGGGCTTTTCTCATGAGGAGCTTTTGTTTAAAATCATTTGAAGTACGTATAAAAGCAATGCTTTTCGGTTCAGTATCCGCTGATCATTAGTATTGTTTTACAATGATATCTAAAGGGAACCAATTTAATTCAAGTATAATTAATGCTTGTACTGTTAATATCCATCTATATTAACGTAACTCAAAAGCGTCTAAGTATGTCTGTGCTGTTTACGCTTAAAATTATAAACCAATATTGATACATTTTGGTATAGAGATAAAAAGGATCTAGTAGGTTACTTTTTCGCAAAAATATGACACTAAATAGGGAATAAAAGATAGTTTTATACCAATGAATCAAGGAGTTTATAATTATATTGACACGGTATATTTAATGTACTAAAATTTACGATGAGGCTTTTAATACAGAAATTATACACAAAGTAACTCTGAAAATTTTGATAATTATTTATTATTATAATAAAAATGTTATCTTTTTTTTTACGTTAATATTTCTTCACTAATTATTACAGTTTAATTTTTACATTATAACAAAAAGCTTAGTATCACCTACAGCGAAAAAGAAATACATCTTAAGTGTAATAGAATTAGTGAACTATGTAGATATAAAATTCCCGCCCAACTCTCAGTCCCAAGCACTCAAGCCTCTTTAATATTCACAGGCTGTATTCAATTCAAAACAAGCGAAGTGTGTTTTTAAATAAAACGAAAAGATTGTCAATATATTTATAATCAAGATTCCGTATATAATAAGTTTGATACATTGGACGTCACACACTAGATAAATTTCTATAAAACTCTTTACATAAGGTATTACAAAACGTATTTTCCCCTTCCCACCCAAATTTCTGAATATGTTACACCTCTCAATATCATTAATTATATAGGGAAATTCAGTAGAAATCGGTACCTGAGTTTCGAAAACAAGTTGACAAACAACAAATTTTTTTCTGGATAAGCACCGAGTAAATATTTATGTAAATGTATTTTGAGATACTATTTATATATTCTAAGCAGATTAAAGGTAAGGTAATGAAAGTAACTTCCCACTGCCGAGCACAGGCCTCATCGCTTTTTCAGAGGGTTTTTAGATCACAGACCCACCACGCTGCTCCACTGTGGATTAGCAGGCATAGTACACAAGTATCTGAGCGTTAACAAAAATGCACTCTCTATTCCTTCATTTATATATATTTCATCAAATCTTCCATCTTTCATAACTATATTTTTCTATCAAAAAACAAGCAGTGCAATCCTCACTTGTGTTCCGTTATCAGAAAACATTATTAATACTTTTTCTACCACAAAATTATGAACTATAAATATGTGACTATTGAAATGACAATGTTTTCAAAATATAAATAAGGAACCCAAAATTAAGGAAAAATAAAAGCAAATGGCGCTTCGGGGCACGTAGTAAATTTACGATTTTCGCTTGATCCCGGAGCCGATAACCCGCCTGGCATCCAATCACTGAGCATACGACCACGTGACAACCGTATTTTGTACTGATAAGCCCTTCTGTTTGTTATCTTAACTGCAATTTTATTTTCAGATGGGGCATTTGTGAATGCGAAGGGTTGCGAGTAAATGTATTCTTTAATCCGCTCGTCCTTAGTTAAAAGGGATCGTCTTTTACCACGACGCATATTCTAATATATCTTTTAGAAACAGTTCTTCTTGTTTTCCTTCATTTAATAATCAATGTTCCTTCTTTTATCAGTCTCAAATGGATTGGTGAAGACACAAAGAAGATTGCACGTTTAATGAATGTAATTGTATGTGATTTTCGAAATATAATAACTTACTTAGTGAACAAAATGATTTTTAATTCCGCGTCGTCGTCGTCGTCGTCGTCGCTTCAACCGATGGACGTCCACTGCTGGACATAGGTCTCACGTAATGATGTCCACAAGGCCCGATCTTGCGCCGCCTGGCTCCAGCGGCTACCGGCGACCCTCTTTATGTCGTCGGTCCACCTTGTGGGGGGTCTCCCTACACTGCGCCGTCCGGTGCGGGGTCGCCACTCCAGCACCTTNTTCGTGGACTATGAGAAAGCCTTCGATTCGGTGGAAACATGGGCCGTGTTGAGATCTTTGCAGAGATGCCGAATTGACCACCGGTACATACACGTGTTGAAGTGTTTGTCCAAAAACGCCACTATGTCAGTCCGTATACAGGACCAAAGCACAGAGTCTATCCAACTTCAGCGTGGAGTGCGACAGGGAGATGTTATCTCCCCGAAGCTCTTTACTGCGGCGTTGGAGGACCTGTTTAAGCTTATGGAGTGGAACGGACTGGGCATCAACATCAACGGCGAGTACATCACTCATCTACGGTTTGCCGACGACGTGGTCATTATGGCAGAGACTCTGGAAGATCTCAATGCAATGCTCGATGACCTCAGCAGAGCTTCTCGACAGGTGGGCCTAAATTCCGCGTAAAGCCACTAAAATTAGTGTTATACCACATGTTTTGCCGCAAACAAGATTACTCGCGAAACTTATAAACAAACACGATTTTGCGTGTAAATCGAACTAATACATGATTAGATACAGAATTATACAACATTTCAATATATTAAACGCGAAAATATCGGTCTATTTGTTACGCCAAAAAAATGGCGAAAGCTATTATAGCTTTCGCCATTTTTTTTATATAGTATAGAGTTGATTTTAAATAACGTTGCAAAAATAAAATAAAAAAGCGTATAGTAATATAAAAATAACCCATACCGAAGTTTAACTTACAATTACAACGGCATTATTTAACACTTAAACTTAAAATATCTTCGATATTTTATTATTAAGGGTTTTTTTACATAACAATTTATTTTACATGAGAACCATTGCGTAAATTTATTGTAAGCTTACTAAAAGGAAAGTGATTAAGACCTAGAATTTTTTAATGCTGACAGGTTAGTGCCTGACTAATCACACCTGATGGTAAGTGTTGATACAGTTTAAGATGGAAGCACGCCGATCTGTAAACGTTTATATACAGCATCGTACTTCCCTTTTTTGGCGGTACGTCTTTGCTAATAGGGTGTTAATAACTAGCAACGGCCGAAACCTCTCACCAGTCCAGACTTAGATAAATTAAATAATGCTATTTCCTTAATGATAACCTGCCAGGGATCGAACTCGGGACCTCTGCTACTAAAGCCAGTACGACTGCGCCAGGAAATAATATATAAAAACGAAATAAAATATAAAAAACCTTTCTGCAAACTATATGATTAAACGATGACAAATTTGTCCCCATTTTCCTGACATCTTTTTGTAGTTAGGAACTTTTGCCCCTTTTGTGATCGAGGTCGTTAGCCCGTCAGAAGTTCGTATGAAGTTCGTAATGATGAAAACATAAGCCTGGGACAGGTGCAAGCGATGAAGACTGACGTCCGATCAAAAGCACTGGTTTCTAATAGTTATTGTATTGAAAATACTTTAAAATTTTATACGGCATGCCTTATAAAGTCTTTACAGTCTGAGGTACAAACACAGTCAGATAAATTTTTCGTTTTTCTGACGATGCAATGTTACGGTCTTCTGATATCGAAACGAATATTCGTTTCGATATCAGAAGACCTGGTTTCTATTCCTGGCATCAAATTGTATTTTTTAATTCGTCTGATTCGGGATCACTGCAAAACAGAAACATTATTAATGACATTATAAATGTTATTACTTGTTAATATAAAGAAAGCAGGAACAAAAAATTATTAAGTAAAAAAAATGTTAAATTTTACAACAAATAAAATACAAACATCTTAAGATATTTTGAAATTTATAAATTATCGTACAAATATTGCGAAGTTTTGTTATCAGTCAGTTAAATAATATAGTTGACGACATATGCTTTAACAGCCTCGCTGGCGCAATGGCGCAAGCACTCGCTTTGCTAGCACAGGTCCTTGGTTCTGTTTCGGACAGAATAAGTTACATTAGAGGTACATTTCATATTACCAGCTTAGCATAATGTGAGGACAAGGTACTATACATAGTATAGAGTTATAAACTTATAGACCACTAAACTAATTTTATACGCACTCATTCATCGTGAGTTCCTTGGACTATCCGCAAGTCGCTTAAATTTAGTAAAAAGGTTCCTTTTTCAATGTATAAAATAGCCTTCTAAGGATTTCTACCATAAATAAAAAGTAAACAAGTAGCAGCCTATAACGTCCCACTGTTGGACACAAACGTCCTCACTCCGAGGAGCGAGGGTTTTTAGAGCATAGACCCACCACGCCGCTCCACTGCGGAATGGCAGGCATAGTACACAAGCACTCTCTATTCCTCCACTCCCATAGTCCGAGGCGCAGGACCGACGACTTAACGTGCTCTCCCAGGTACGGGGGTGGATCACACCGCCAACTTCTCAACTTCGGGCAAAGATTGAGAAAATCTTAATCTAACTCAATATTGATTTCTTGAATTTGCCCGACCCGGGACGCGAATCCAGGATCTCATGTCTTTAGTCAAACGTGCTAACCACTAGACCAGTAAGGTTTTCACCATATTCCCATATAATTAGAAACTTCACGCGTGACATCGCGGGAAACAGCTAGTATCCAATAAAGCAAAACAAAATAGTTTAACTCGTTAGAATAGTTAGAGAATACGATGCAAAAGTCCCGTATGAATAGAGATAAAAATATTTTCAAATTCTATTTCACAAATTATCTCTATTGCAGAATGAAAAGAGAGAAAATATTCAGTGAAAAAATGTTTGCTGCAAATTCTTAAAAAAGCAAATTTGATTGCTTACCCTCTAGCGGACTGTGACTTCTCGTCACACCGAATTTTAACAATTGGCTTAATTGCATCAACCTATAATTCTATTCTTTGCGGAATATATTCTAAATAGATTTAACGATCATTAGTATTTTATTTGGTGGATTGCTATTAAATTGCTATATTTGTTTATTATGCTGAGGTCTTTCTAATTATATCAGTAAAACGTTTACATGTACAACATCCGGTTTTACGCTATTCCGGGAATTCTCAGATTTAATCAAAACTTCTGTTTAGTCGTCGTTTTCGTGACGACTTTTATTGGTGGACTTAATAATTTTCAGTGAGAAGTTTTACAAGACGTGGTATAAGAAATGTAGCACAGGGGAATGAAGGAACTTTCGCCTAGTGACAGTTCTTAGTTTGTATCACTTTAATGTTGTGTTTTAAGTCATTGAAAGTGTGTAATATAATAATAAAGAATCTGAGCATAGCTTTACTTAAACTACAAATTAGTGAGCGACTCTAAAAAGAGTAGTACCCTATACCTTAAAATATCTACAAATGTTATTAATTTTTCACTAAAAGAAACCGGAACGAAAAAAATCCAGTTTAAGATCGAAGCGCGCTAATCTGGTAAGGAGTATTTTCACCTTTATTAGTTTCTACACAAAATCGTACCGAAACTCGCTTGGTGGTACTCCTCTGCTGGTAGGGTGGTAACTAACCACGGCCGAAGACTCCCACCGGTCCTGACTCAGACAAATTAGAAATTACAATTGATTAATCAATTACGATCGAACTCGGGGCTTCTGGTAGCAAAGTGCGTCAGGGAGGTCGTCAATTTAACATAACAAAAGGACATAAAACTAAAACGTATGCTTTACAGTATAATAAATAAGTAATAAATTAATGATCGTGTAAAATATTCCTACGAGTATCTAAGCTTTATTAAAGTATTATGTAAACCAATTAAGTCAGTCAAATATTAAAATAATGGAAATTGAGTGCTATGCTTTTTAACTTTACAAAAGATATTACTCAGACGAAATTTATTAACGTATCTACTTTATATTTCATAGAACAAATATTTTAGTCTGACAGAATATTAAATCTTAATGCGAATATCTAATAAGATTTTAGAAGTCAACGTTAAATAGTGGAGAATGGAGATCAAACATCAAAGATGAAATATTGTATAGAAAACACTATTTAATTAATAATGGTGTATATATTTAACAAATACAACGCATACGTAAACTTCAAAAAAAAAATGAGAGAGGCGATATTATTTTTTTTAATTTGTATGTTTGTGTTATAGTCTGTTTTTTAACTCGATGTAAAAGTTTGTTTCGTAATTTAAAAATAACTTTATGTATTATTCGGATTTCTACCATTATATTATAAATATACATAAAATTGATATACTGTAAATTAAATTGTATTACTTTTAATCAAACCTGGATCGAAATTTCGTACTTTCGTCCCTTTTTTATCAACTATCGCCTTTGACGGAAATGTCATGTTTATCCCAAGGTACGTAATATACTATGATATAAGTATTATATCCTTTATGTGCTATTTTAAAGTGGAAATCTCCTTATACACGCTATATACATTTTTTTGGATATATCGTGTATAGATATTGAATGTCTACGCGTCACTGTTATATTTAAAATCATTATTTTAATATAACTGACAACATATTCTTGATAAAAAAATTAAAGATACATGTAACGTAAGTTTTATAACTTTATGAATATAAAACAAAAACAACAGCCTCATTTCATATATTTTTAAAGGGCTTATGTGATCTTAATGATATACGTCATCCCCATCGTAAACTTCTAATCAAACACTTAAAAAGTTAAAACAATAAAATGAAATAAATATATAATATAATTATAAACAACATAGACTAAACTTCTTTGAGTGAATCACTAACAAATGTATGTAAATATATGTATGTAGATACTGTATGTAATATATGTATGTCTTTTTTCTCTTAATAACACCACATACCTTCTCTCTGTTTTCTTTGACTATCTTCGTATTCGCAAGGGTTGCCTGAAAAAGCTCGCTGTTTAGCGATATGACCTCACTAAATGTATTTAATGTTAAGTTATTGTGTTTCACCGTGATCCTTTTTTGTGATGACAATAAAGATATTAGATGTATGATCTATCTAATTTAATATTAATAATATTGACTTTATGACGTTCACTTCCATCGTGTGGTCTTAAACACATAGCGAGGTTTCTTTTTTAATTTTGTGTTTTGAATTTATAAATTCGTCCTAGTCCTTAAAGTGACATTAGCATTGAAACTGAAAAGGTCACCTCGATACGGTGTAAGCGCGGTCGCAAGACTCGGCGAATGCTGACGTCACAGGAAGCAAAGCGGCGGAAGCGGGGCCGCCATGCTTCCTCCCTCATTTGCTCTCGCGCAAACTTGATCAGTATTTCAAAATTGAAAACCTCCGACAGCACGACTGACAGTATCAGATTAGGAAATGAAATAACAATTTAAAAAACTTCCACTATGAGTAATACAATTGTAAAAATTGGTGGTACTTACGTATTAACGCCACCGCAACTATAGACATGACGATTTTTAAGGTTAGATTAGAAAGCAAATGGCAATTATAATACGATAATAATCATAGATGAATAACAATGACACTATGAAGTAATGCTATGTGTAACAGTATATAATTAAGATAAATATTAATTAAAAGAGATACTTATAAACTTGCAATATATGTGCATAGACCCACAAAATAAATACTTCTATTTAATTTTAGGCACATCGTGTATGTGCGAGGTTTGTCACAATGTCAAAATCAAAATTTGAATTTTTAAAGTATTTATTTATTGAATTTAGATTTTTTTTAAAGTATTTATTTATTCATCAATATCCATTTTGGCCTCTTCAAAGTAATCCTCCTGAGATATTATGCACTTATGCAAGCATTCTTCCAATCCTCAATGCACTTGTGAAATGGTTTGTGTTATGACCATCAGCTTATTCTTCGATTCTACTTTTATCTCATCAATTGTTGCAACACGCTTTCCTTTTATTGATCTCTTCAGTTTTAGTAACAGGAAAAAGTCGCAGGCAGCCAAATCTGGTGAATAAAGTGGTTAAGGCATGATTAGCGTGTTGTTTTTGGCCAAAAAAATTACGAACAAGCAATGCTGTGAGCTAGTGCATATCGTGATGCAGAATCCATGATATTTTTTCATCAACTCCGATCATTTGAATCGTATTGCTTCACGCGAACGTGTCATAACTTCCTTGTATTATTCCTTGTTAACCGTACGACCTGTCACTTTTTCACTGTTTCAATGTTTTTTTTTTCACTTGTTGCTGTGGTAGCATCTCCAGGACACTCATCGTCAGCAAGGTCTTCTCGGCCTTCTGTAAAGCGCTTGTACCACTTTAAACCACATTTTTGAGACAAAGAGGACTCTCTGAATACCACAGTGAACATATCAAGTGTCTTGGAGCACTTTATTCCATTTTTAACGCAAAATTTAATACATATTCTTTGATCCATTTTTTTCAAAAGTCGAAAATCGAATTACGCACCCAAACGGGACTTACCTTTCAAATTGTTAACTAGTAACTAGTAAAAACTAGTAAAAACTACTTATCCAATTTGGTTATTTTATTTTTTTATGCACTGACCCCGACCGTCTGTCAGGAGTGTGGGACTCGGCGAACAAGCAGGCCTCGCAATACCCACTAAAACCCAGAGGAACCCTATTCATCCATGAATGAAGCACCATGGGTTCAACTTTCGCATTCAACCCTGGTGAAATCTAATCTACACAGCCCGTAAAAATTCAATATTCACCATTTCTTTTGAATAAACTTTGTATATTAATTTGTATAGAACACCGTATTTACTTCTGCGGGATCATTGTTCTTTATTTCACCTCGTGTACTTTTACATAAGTAATAAATAAACAAATTTGCATTTGACACTGTAAAAGTCAAAGTCTTCGAAAAGTGCGTGTTGCCAGTGATGACCTACGATTCTGAGACGTGGTCGCTGACTATGGGCCTCATGCTCAGCGTTACTCACCGTGCGATGGAGAGGGCTATGCTCGGAGTTTCTCTACGTGATCGAATCAGAAAGGAAGAGGTCCGTAGTAACACCAGAGTCACCGACATAGTCCTGCGAATCGCGAACCTGAAGTGGCAATGGGCGGGGCACATAGTCCGAAGGACCAATGGACGTTGGGAGCCGAAGGTGCTGGAGTGGCGATCGCGCACCGGACCCCCCACAAGGTGGACCGACGACATAAAGAGGATCGCCGGTAGCCGCTGGAGCCAGGCGGCGCAAGATCGGACTTTGTGGACGTCATTACGTGAGACCTATGTCCAGCAGTGGACGTCCATCGGTTGAAGCGACGACGACGACGACGACTGTAAAAAAAACAGAGATAAATATGGTAAATATGCATTTAAAACCATTAAAGGCAACGCCCGACCCCCTGCAAACGAATGGGCTGTATCCGTTCCGAAAATAACGCGACACGAATAGTACTGCGAAGGGCGTTAGATAACTTGATGCATAGCCCTATCGTATACCAACTGTCCATCGTTTTAAACGTATGCTAGGGATCCGTTTTCGTTTAAGCTGGATTTATAATATTTATATATATATAAATATTAGAGACCCTCAAGGGTATTTAAGTTGATAAGAATTAATTTTATGTCCATCTGTATAACTTTCTATTTTTAGATTCATCTAAATTAATTAGATTATTTTTTTGTAAGACTAAATCTATCCCAGATTATAAATAAGAATTATTCTTTTCTTTACTGTTTTGTATTATCTCAAAATTATTAAGCAGCGTTTACGAAATAAGCTTCCAGGCAGTTTTATTTTTCCCGAGATTTCCAGCGTATTGTTATATCTCAATCAATTTATATAAAACTTTGACAAGTTTTATACGTAAACTGCATTAAAATCCGTTCAGTAGATATTCAATTAATTGACAATAGACAGACATACGCGGCGGTGGCCTTTGTTTTTCAAGACTGAAGTATTCCGTCAAGGAAATTTGGTACGATAAAAAGTGAGGAATGGCTTTAAATCGAGGGTGTAATTTTCGGATGATCAAATGAAAATCAAACTTGAAAAGGAAAACCGATCTAATATGATGAGGGCGTCGTCACGTTAATGCGAGATTAAATTTTTGTGAGGCGAGAAAAAAGTGCTTGACAGCATTTTGAGTATTGACAGGCAGCTGATATTAAAAACGAAATAAAAGTGGGAGTTTTTTAAAACAGGTTAGCGTTTGACTGTAGCCTCATCTGCTAGTAAGTAACAATATGGTCAAAGATAGAATCGCGATAACCTGATAAGAGGTAAATTACCTCTTATGGTTTCAGGTTTTGACACCGTATTTACTTATTTATTCACTTTATTGTACACAACTATTACATACTAAGTAGAGAAAAACTCATACAAAGAAGCGGCTTGACAAAAGACGGTCTTATCGTTATATAGCGATCTCTTCCAGACAACCTTAAGAGCAAAAGAAAGACAGTAAACGATGTACGTAAAGACATTTTTTAGTATCAGATGCTACATTTATACTGTATATTAATAAATGATACATTTTTTTACAACGCACTGAAATGTATTTTTTTGCTCAATAGAACGTTTTTGCAGGAAGGATAGGAAGTAACTAGGGCTAGCCATTAGTCCAAATCTAAACAAATTAATAAATGGAATATCCTAAATTTGCTCTATCGACAATTGAACCCAGAACCTATGCAAGCGATGGACAGCGCAACCAAGCCCGATATGTAAGCCTAAGACTCGCATCGGTTGTTTTACTTACATCATGGTTTAATAAAATAACACACAGACAGCAGGGAAAAGCTAGTTCATAGTAAACAAACAGTTGCTGGTATTCATATCTAAATTTTAGAATTGTTAGGTTACTACTTATTATTTTTAATATACTCAATTACCTTAGTATTATTTATTAGATTGTTGTTAGTTATCAAGTCACGGGTTAAAGCTTATTATAAATAATTATACTTAATCTCAGACAACATCTGCTATGAGAGAGGAACTCCGACACGTGCTATTCCAGCCCCCCTTTCATGTTTCGTTGATTCTATCCCAATATTAACGACGAACAGATGTGATCCATGGGGCTTACCCCTTATGAGAGCTGTGATATTTTAACGTGAACGTTAACACTTTTTCAATCAATTGAATCACCTTCAGCTGTCTATTGACAACGAATTACCCGTAGAGTTTAATCATTCATTCGACCTTTTAAGAATTGTAATTAGATCCAAATAAATATTTACATCTTAACTCTATCTTTCTAATTATATCTAAACTTTATCATTTTAAGATACGGCGGTGTTAATCGAATAACACAATCACATTTACAAACTATATCTTTTATGGTTTGTAAAATTTGGTCAGATTTTTTTTTTTTTTTTTTAAGAATGGAGTGACATGGGTTCTAGGAGGAATCTCGAAACAAACAAATATTTATAAAACAATTTACCTAAATTAATAAAAATGCTACCAAAAAACATTCCACACAGAGGAAGTCGCGGGTTCAGCTAGTATTTTACATAATTAAACGATCACGAATGCAAAAACGAGATCAAAAACCTATTTCATACTCAAAATTAGATGGAAATAAACGATTCGTTTATACCAAGAGCTTATTAAAATTAAATTATAAATGTATTCCTATCCACTACAGCTGACTAAATTACTCTATAGAATTACGTCTTCCGATAGCAATGAAGTCACGTGAATGCTGCAATATGAACTTCAGATATTTCTCGTAAAGGATTTCGAGTCGACGACAAAATATGACGGTCTTGCACTAAGCCCGCGTGCCAACAGAAATGGGAGTCTTATTACGTCCATTGATGGCGATTCATAAATATTAAATATAAAAAGGAATAGTTCGCTTCAATATCATTAGTAGAAAAATAAAGTTAAAGTGCGTACAAAGATATGTTAGAAGTGAAACTTCTTTTTGAAAAACTAATTTTAAGTCTTCTTTATATTTACACAAATCTAAAACTTCATATTTCCGAGACTTAAAGGGAGGAAAAAAGGAAGTTATGTCAGGACTTTAATAGTCATTAAAATATTAAAAACTCCACAAATTAATAATTTATTGAAATCTCAAATGACGAATTGTATATAAAATTGCCACGTGTTTTTTGTCAATATCAGAAATTATTAATAAAGTTTTGTTTGTGAATTCAAAATTTAATAAAGAGAATTTATGAAATATTATTATCTTATATTTTACAAAAAGTAGTATATTAAATGACGAGTGGCAAATTAAAATGCCACATGTTATATGTAAATATAAAAACTACCTAAGCTTCAAACGAATTATCAAAAAAAACGCTGCACATCTTCGTGACCCTAATCACGCGTTTCATCCTTAAAAATTTACCCTCATGCGCTTAAAGAAGTTTCACTTTAATAAAAGGAAATAATTGATTATTAATATATTATTTCCGTTTAACCTTTTCAGTGCTACATAAATTTCGACAGGATTTTTGAAAAAATACCTTATTTATTAAGTGTGCACAGAATATTTTCCTCAAATAAAGTTTTATGTACTTAATTCTTTCTATTGTGTATAAAGAATATACCAAACTAATAAAATCATATCAAGCTACTCACTTTATGCGCATTCATAGAGCGACGATATAACGACGGTACGCACTCAAAAATATAAATAGGTATTTTAATAAATTGAACAGGAAAGTGTCCATACTTTCCTAATAGCTAATTTTTTTTTAAACTGTTTTAGACTATACATTATTTTCAATATAAAAAGTTTATGGGAACGATACCATTTTGGTACATGGTAAAAATTGAATTACATAAAAAAATATTTAATAAATGTGGTTACGTGTCTTTTGACGAAGATAAATAAAGTTAAATATTTTAATTTTTAATTCTAACAACAAATCCAAATATTACGAAAAATAAATAAAGGAGAGATTAAGAGAATAAGGGACAGATAACAACAAAATACCATGAAGGAATAGTCAAAAGTCAGTAACCTTTTTGAGAGATCATTTGGAGATTTAATATTACATGATATAACATTTACTGTAACTCATATTGTTTTCGCTACTAAATTGTACATTTTCATTGATACAATAGTCACTATTGGTTTACGTATTCAGGGCATAATCTCCAGAATTCTCGACTCAGTAATCCTTTTGCACCAAACAGTTGACAGATTGTTTCGTTATGACTCTAAAAGTCTAAGTAAAGAACATTATTATATTATTAACTAACAGAATAGAATAAAGCCCTACAGTGACAAAATAATCCTATACTTAATTTATATTTACGATCAAGGTCTGTCCAAAATCCTGCACGACTTAAAGATATATTTAGTTCTGCATTTACAATTATAAAGAATTTTAATGAGTACATTACGTATAATAATTTTATATTAAATTAAACTACTAGCAGTTCAAATAAACGTATCATTGATACAGATGTAATATGGCAAATTGTCGAAATAATTTTAGTAGGAACCTCGTAATTTTAGAGATGTGCTACTTTCGTCCGGATAATATATCTCGGTAAAAGTGAAATAGGGAATAAAGATATGTATTTATAACCGTTATTTTTAAAATTAAAGCTTTAACCATTTTCATGTTATATAGAAATGAATACAAAGTGTTTCGTACTTATTTTGAAAACGTAATAAAAGGGTTGTTAAAAGCATTTATCAAAGTAAGGACATTTATTTGGTCAAATTAGAGTCTACACGTAGAGGAACGTGAAATTACAAGCATTATAACCGAGTTAATATAGCTGCAATAGAGATGAACAAATGGATAAAGAATATTTTAATTTACTTATTATATTATAAAGACAAACTGTCCTAAATATTATACATCTCTTATTATATTATTACACATACCTTAAACGACATTTTAATATAAATTACAAACAACAAAATTACTTTAAAATAACCATTACATTTTACATCCAAAGCAAACGCTTTTCTTTCTTGCTTCTATGTTTTAATGTTATAAGGTTTTTGAATACTTGGTAGTCAAAATATTTCTATCAAGATGATATGTATTACTGTAATATGAAATAAATTACTAACCCACAAGCTAATAGTAAAATCCAACAGTCTTACAAATAAACTATAAAAATACTAAAGGAAATAATACGATTTGACATGTTAAATCTTATCGAGTCAATCTCGGCGAAAAAGCTTTCGTATTTTCATGTAGTCTGGTAGTGGTGTTGATTTTTCCGTCAGAGTAAAAGTTGATTTTTAATGTTATTTGTTCGAGCCGGGGAAATTATGCGAAGGAAGCATCGAGCGTGATGGAGAGTCTGTCAGCGGCATTACCAAACCGAATCAATCTAAGCACCCCTACTACGAACAAATATAAACACTTCAGACATTGTTTCCAATACGTCTTTGCAACTGTTTATTTAGCATAAACACGTTTAAAATTCTCCATTTTTGAAATGAAACTTCTTTAGGCGCATGAGGGTAAAATATTTACAGATGAAACGCGTTATTAGCATCATGAAGATACGCAACGTTTTTATGCTAATCCGTTTGAAGGTTAGGTAGTTTTAGTAGTTATAAATAACATGTGGCATTTTAATTTGCCACAATTTAATATACTGTTTTTCATAAAGTATAAAAATTTCATAAATTCTCTTTTCTAAATTTTAAATTTCAAAAATAAAATTTCAATTATAATTTCTAATGTGGACAAAAACACGTGGCATTTTTATTTACAACTCGTCATTTGAGATTTCGATAAATTATTCGTATTAATTTTCGATACTTTTCATATTTTAATGAGAATTAAATTCCTAATATGTCTTCCTTTTTCCCCTCTCTCTAAGTCTCGGAAATCTAAAATTTTAGATTTGCCTAAATATGAACAAGACTTAAAAATTACTTTGACATAGAAGTTTCACTTCTGACATGTGTACTTTGTACGCACGCATTTTTAACTTTTTTTATGGCTATTGTAAGTTTTCCATTTGAGAAACTTTTTGACTTGATAATGTCTTGTAAATCGATGATTGCCGGCTGCACTGGCACTTTCCGCCTGAGTAGAGCGTGTAAACGAAAGCGCGGATCAGCGATAGAGAGGCATGATCAGCCTAATTCCATTGTTTATTACAACAACAATTTTTCATCCTTGCTTATGACGTTACTACATAAAATGCTAGCACATTTTTGTCTGAGTATACTTAAATGAATCGAAAAGGTCATCTGCTAAAAACAGTTTTTTTTTTTATTATTTTTGCTTGTCCGTCTGCACGTTTGTGCTGAGCTCATTCTGAAACCCCTGGACCAATTTTTCTGGAGCTGATGTTATTTAGACTAAGTTAGGCTTTTTTTTAGTTTGCAAAAAAATAATAAAACCACCCAAATAGTATTGCAGGCGATCCACGTTTCCACTATCAGACGCTGAGACTTTTCCCCCATTGAACTTGAAATACGGCATTGATATTTTTCTTCTCACTACGGCTTCACCAAATACATACACCACCCTAACACCTAGTGTGTCAAACACATCGACTCGAAAAGGAAATAGTTGTCAATCGAGTTGCCGTAGTAAAAGCATGCTGGAAGATGGGTATTATCGGCAAATAATTTCCTATTACCGGCACACACTAAGCCGTCTCTCCAATTTTCCAAAACAAATATCCGTTTCATATTGTGGCTAGGCCGTATTAGAGGAATGGCAGCTTATTTTAAAATTACATAACGTTCATAACAAAATCAGATTTCGTAATAATACAAAAAATATATAGCGTGTATAGACTTTCGTATACGATTGTTTTCTTTCACCGAAAGTTACAATGATGAACTTTTAATAAAGTCACATAAATTTAGAGAACTTAATTGTACATATTTCTAGAATTATCGTTTGACTCTTTTAGCAAAAATGTTTTTTCTGTAAGCCAACATGGACTATGCGTCGTAATGTTTCAGATGCATAGGCTTATATCTAGCTTTTAATAAATTATTTCAGTATGAACAAACAAAAAAATTATGATCTTTGTAAAACTAATAACTTACTTTACTAACGAAAATCATAACTGAATGGTTGAATTAAAACAGCAACTGCCAATTTCGTTAAAATGTTTTGTAGAAAACTTTACAAGGTACCAATTTGGGATTAACATATTGGACCCCTAAAATCATATTAAATAGCCTTATTTCTATCATAAATAGACGCTTCAAATTCATACGTATAGATAAAGTAGAAATAGGTTAACAATATTGAGACTAGCAAGTCTACAAAGTTTCTTAGATCATGCTTGTATGAAGTTTCAAATTAATATATTAACATAATCAAACATATTCCAGCAATAACCCTAATATCTCAAGTACCTTCGATTCAAAGAAATACATATATACTGCCTCATTGGTCTATTGATTAGCTTAATGGGTTACAGACATGAGGTCTTGAGGTCAAGTACGATTCATTTTTCTTTTAAGAAATTCTCGGTAAAAAGGTGAGTCACAGGCCATTAACGTCCCATTGCAGGGCGGAGGGCTCCTCAATCATAGGAGAGAGGGTTTTTAGAGCATAGACCCACCACGCTGCTCCATTGCGGATTGGCAGGCATAGTACACAAGTACACTCTCTAATCCTTCACTCTCACAGTCCGACGTGACGGCAATGGGACACGACCGGAGAGAGATCAGACGCAGGACCGACGGATTAACGTGCTCTCCGAAGCACGAGGGTGGAGCACATAACCAACTTCCCAACTTCGGGCAAATATTGAAAAAATTTTAATAGAAAACTCGACATTGATTTTTGAATTGGCGCGACCCAGGCCTCGAACCCAGGACTACATGTCTGTAGCTGAATATGCTAACCAACCAATGAGGCAGTCTCTCAAGAAATTCTCTCCCTCCTCCAAAGCCATCGGTCCTGGGCCTAATTTCTCTATGATTGTGTCGGATTGTGAAGTGAAAGTGAAGAAATAAAGAGTGCACTTGTGTACTATGTGCCAACCAAGCAACGTGATGGGTCTATGCACTTTAAAATTCCCGTTCTATGAGTTAGAGAGTGGGATATTAAAAGGCTCCTTGCCTTTACAAATAAAGGCAATAAAATGATTACACTTCTTCTATACATAGATAGTTACACTGTACATAATACAGCTTTCCGTTGCAACTGCAGTAGTAAACGCAGGTGTTTTCAGAACGTATATTGCATTACTCCGCGTTGTTCCTAATACAACTCTTTGGGGATACGCGCAGTTTACATACGTTTGCGAATTGCTACAGCTCGTATACCCACATTTAGTCGAATTTAACTTCAGAAAAGAAGGTTTAATATATTGTTAGCTATATACCGCTTAGCTGTCTGATATAGATTATATATACGCTTGGAATCACCTCTAATCTCTGTTATTTCTATTTTATGTCAATGAACGCCCTGCAAGTATACCATACCCTTCTATTGGACTATTATTGTACCATGCCAAACTGAATCAACATATGAACTTGACATAAATCAATCATTAACGAGGACTATAGAATGGTTAGAAAATAATAATTTAACTACAAATATCAATAAAACAAATTGTATTTAATTTAGGACAAAATTTTTAGGTATTAACTTTGACGAGCATTGCGATTGGAAATTACATATTAATGACAGTTGTCAAAAAATAAATAAATTTGTTTATCCCTTACGTCGTCTCAGGCAAACTGTTTCTTTAGACGCCACATTAGCTGCATATCATGGTTATATTGTTTCCGTATTGCGTTATGGCATAGTCATATGGGGATTTTCGTCAGACATTAATAAATTATTCATAATACAGAAAATGTGTATAAGAAGTATGTTTCTCCTACGACCAAACCACTCTTGCAGACCACTTTTTAAGAAGTACAATCTACTAACTCTGCATTACTTATATATATATGAAGTAGCGGTATTCGTATATAAGCATATAGCCTATTTCAATAAATATGAAGATCTTGCAGAGTGTCATATCTCGGAGAAGAAACGTCGTCAACTTTGTCTACCCAGATATCGATTAGCACAGAGCTTCAAATCGCCAAATGCTGTGTGCATAAAAATATATGTATAACAAGATTATAGTTTCTTTACAAGTAACGGAAAACCAATCCTTCAAAATATGTACGTGTATGTATGATAATTAAAATATGTACTCGTATGCGTATAATATAATCGAAGCTCTAATAATTAAAAATTCATTTTATAATAATCTCATTGAACTTTAATTAAATCAGACAAATTTAAATCTGACATAAATCTTACGTCTTCTCTTAATCTTAGAACGTTTTTGTTGGGTTCATCGCCGCATTCTGCGGGGATGGGTCTCGAGGCAGGGTCTCGTTGCCCGGGCATCTTTCCTAGGGCATTCAGTAAATGCCCGGTACTCTTTTTGTCCGTATTTTATACGGGCTGGATCCCGCCGTCGACGCCAGCGGGTCCATCCTGGTCAATTCCGAGTGTTGCTGCTACCGCGTCGTCTTCGCCGCTATCTCTTACGGCTGGTGGTGGTGACAGCAGGAGCTCACGAGGCAGACGATGCCCAGTGTTTGCCGTTCTTTGGTACTGGCTGCCAATGCCATGGAGATGTGTATGCGGAGAGTTATCCGCCAGGCGGAACATACTCCTCGCAAGCTGGCGGACGAACACCTCCACGGTGGGCGTCATGGTGTCACGATGGATAACGTCGTTCCTGACGTACCTCAGAGCTCCTAGTATTAGTACCTCAGAGCACATGTTCTGCTGGACCTGCAGCCTTTTTCTCTGACATCCTGAGCAGAAGGAGTATCAGGCAGACTGAGTGAAAATTGCTTTATATAGTGGAAACATGTATAGCGAAATAAAAGAGTTACAAACTATTCGTTATAACAATTAATTTGTTACAACGCTATTTTTCTATATAAATAATAAGTTGCTTGAACGAAAAAATCAGTAATTACTTAGCTTAAATGACCATATTATGTGGACGGTGTTTCAATTCCTGGCCAAAACAATTTTGTCCCATGTTACAACGACGATTTGTCAGTAAAAATCTTAGAAAAGTGTCTTATATTGCATATTAGAAATTGTATTTTAACGCTACGGACAGATAATGCATATAATCTCATCTGACAGTAAGTGATGATATAGTCTAAGATGAAAACGCGCTAACCTACATTTCAGCAACAAATACAAATTTACTTACAAATACACTCACTCAATCTCACATACTCACACCTACATAACACATAGTAACTCTTCACAGCGAATATCTCAGATTTTTCTTTTTATTTTTTCTTAGTATCTACTCTGTTAATTCAAATATTATATAGTAATTCGTGTAATCCATTATTAAGTATTCTATGTAACAACTTGTTAAAACGCTGTTGGATTATAAATAAACCTGGTAAGAGATAATGTACCTTTTATCGATAACTCACTGATTCATCATGAGATCTCCGAAGAAACAGCACGTTTCGATCCTTTCGCGAAGTAGCTCACAAAGAACAGATATGCCCATATTCTACTGGTTCGTATACAATACTTTCCGTTATCTGTCAACTATCTGCCCGATATTAAGCTAACATTTAACTTTAACCCCAATTTAGTTTAATACACGTAACCTGTACCTGACTCCAGTTATCGAACGGTAATAGAATTCACCCGTTCGCTCCAGATCGGGTAATGACCCTGTAAATCAATTTAAGCTATACTTTTAAACGGCACCCGCGGAAATTTCAGCTGCAATGTTCAATTTACATTCACGAAATAAGCTTAGCGATATAAATATTACCAAATGAGGTTGTTGGAGATAAAAATATTGGAAACACTACATTCTGCCAACTTCGCCGGTGCAATGGTGCGGAAATTTGCTTCGCTATCAGTTGTCCTGGATTCAGTTCAGGGCTGAACAAATCTAGGAAATTGCATTTTCTAATTTGACGGACAATGGACTAGATTATAAGGCTTCGACAAAGCAACACATTGCACTCCGGTAAAATACTGTGCAGAATCCTTACTGCTGCATATTACCTCTTACCAATGTAGCGAGTGATAATACAGTCTTAAATGATGATACGGACTGTGATATCACTCAGCATCGGGTAAGATCATTATAGATGATAGTCAACCGCTAACTTAGTTAGCAACAAAGGGATCAAATACTTCACTTGTTAATGGAATGTTTATACAATGTTTGTCGTTGTTAAAATTGTCGTTAAATTTTTCTGGAGAGACAAAAAGGGCAATATGAAATGGACATACTTTTGGCAAATCAAGAGTGTTTCCGAGTTTTTAACTAATTAAGATAAAATAACATTGTTTTATTTATTTATATATTTTTAAGGTATATATGCTTACCATGAGAAAGTACCTGCCCATTAAGATCCTACTGCAGGGCAGAGGCCTCCTCACTGACATGAGGGGCACGGGGGTGGAGTACGAAGCCAACTTCTCAACTTCGGGCAAATATTGAGAAAATCTGAATAGAATACTCAATATCGATTTTTGAACTCGAACCCAGGACCTCATGTCTGTAGTCGAACACGCTAACCACTAGACCAATGAGACAGTCTAAGTCAAATCCTTGTATTTCATATTATTAGTTCCTCGATGAATTTTTACTCTTCTATATATTTGTCTTGATCGTTTCCTTTTAGAAGGAAATAAAAGTGACACATATAATTGAACGTGACTACATTGATAACTAATATATATTTTACTGAGTAAAAAGTTAAAAAAGAATAAGTTAAGTGGCAGCTCCTTAATGTCTCTTTGCTGGGCATAATGCTCCTCACTCATAGGAGAGAGATCAGGTGCAGGACCGACGGCTTAACGTGCCCTCCGAAGCACGGGGGTAGAGCACACCGCCAACTTCGGGTTGATATCGAGAAAATCTTAATAGTAAACTCAATATCAATTTTAAATTAGCCCGACCCGGGTATCGAACCCAGGACCTCATGTCTGTAGTCGAACATGCAAACTACTAAACCAATAAGGCAGTCCATAAGACTATATTAGATATAATTTTATAATCACAACATATTTATAGGTATAGAAATAGATACCTCAAAGACAAGATTACTAGCCAGTATTACTCATGTACATACATAGCATCACGCCTCATTCCCATGGGGGTAGGCAAAGACAACGTCCTTCCACTTGCCACGATCCTTGCATATCTCCTTTGCTTCTTTCATTCTCATTAAACCTTTCATACAAGTTCGTCGGTTTAGAGTACTCTTGACCTGGCCGTTATTTAAAATGTCCTGGATTTGGTCCAGGAACGTTCGCCTTGGTCTTCCCCTTCCAACTTTCGCATTCACTCTTGACTCATAAATCCTTTTTGTCAGTCTCCTTTCATTCATTCTCTCTACATGCCCAAACCATCTAAGCATACCTTTCTCAATTTTAGTCATTACATCTTCTTTTATACCACGACGTTCTCTTATCACACAATTTCTTACTCCGTCACTCAGTTTTAATCCACACATACTTCTCAACGCTCTCATCTCTACCGCATTTATTTTACTTTTGTGATTCTTCCATACCCAACTTTCACTACCATACATAAGTGTTGGCACCAACACTCCTGTATGCACAGCCAGTCTACCCCTTTACTCATGTATACATACATATATGGTAACAATTACTGTTTATTGCGTTAAGACAGTTCTTAAGTAGACATCCCATAAAGCAAGGTGAGGTACACAAGATTTTCCCACATAACTCTACAAACTTTACGCCTTTAAAGGACATATTGTGGTAGTGGGCGGAATGTGCGAAATCTTGGAAGTTTGGCATCCTAAGAATGCCATATACGCTATCAACGGAGTTTGTGCGAGGAATATTTGCATTCCACAGTCGAGGAATTTAAATAATGCCTATCTTTTACAAGGGTTGAGTTAGGTGGTTTGATAGACGCGTGATATCGGTCTACCCTTATAGTTTCAAAATTCTTGTGTGCAAAATTTAGGACACAAACTGAAATAATTATATACACCGAAATATATATCTCATATCTCAAAGGATAGGATATTTTGTGACTTGTAGTCATTTTCGTAGTTTCAATAATAGGTATGTTTAAAATGGATGATGCCTTATTTTGATATACCTTCAAATTCAAATTCATAAATATTTTTTTTATGTAGGCCTTTCTTTTAATAAGTGTTATAAATAATGGTTTAGTTATACAATTAAAATCTCTAATATTGATTTATTTTATATTTTTGCTCTTGTTTGTAAATTATAGATGTTCTTTATTTTGCAGTATATTTAAGTTAATTCAAATTCAAAATTCTATATTCGAGTAGGCTTTTATAGTACTTTTCAATCGTGAAATATAGTTTTTTTACAAATAGAATTTCAATGTACGACTGATGATTATATTGTAGACGGTGACTTAGAATCAAAAGTTACAAAGGTACCATCGCGCGCTGTACTGAGAAGAGCCCGCAACAAACTCACTTGGGTGTCCCCGTTTTTCTCATCATCATTAAAGTATATATTTTTAATTCATTCTACTTCGATTAGAGCAATTCGATTCGAATTCAATTATAGCACTCACTCGTTTTAATTTTCTAAGTAGTCCATGACATTATAGAACGATTTCTCAATTAGTATTCTTTTAATAAAAGATTAAAATTAATTAAGTAACATCTTTGTAACCCCTTCTGGGAGTTTGGTAATGAATTGTTAATGTTATGATTCAAGGAATATAAACTTTCCAAACCGGTGATAGAATCGTTACCAATGGTCAGTCAATTGGTAAACATCCGATATAATAACGAGCGAAAAGAGCTTAAGTTATTGGACTCACGTCTCCAATAAAGGATAATGTGATTTCGCTTGCACAAAAATTCTGATAGATCTATAAAAACCTTTTCAAACTCTTTATCTTGGTTTTGAGCTATAAATCACAATTATTTAATTGTAAGGTAGGATAAATCATAATAATCTACGAAAGCAAATATCAATTTAAAACTTAGTTCTGTACTTAAGTTGAATAAAGATTAAAATATTCATTTTAATCAAATATGTTCAAATATATAAACAAGTTTGTGACCTAAATACCCTAAAGTTAATACAAAACAATATTACACAGCGGCAAAAATTCCAGCAAATTATATTGAAGTACTTAACGCCTTCGGGAGACCTGTCTGGTAGAAATTAATGAAAAGCCAGTTTCCCGAGCAACGAATAAATTCACAACATGTGCTGGAATACATGATATTGTAAGATATTGTTTAATAAGGTACTGATTTGTAGCCCAAATTCTTTTAATCTTATTACACGAATAAAGTTAGTACAACTAACTTTATTTGGTAGTTACGTTCAGGCTTACATAATTATAGCTAATAAAGCGAAACGATGAACAAATAAAGGTACAATTATTATAAAATCTATAAAGAAACTTTGTACATGCTTAAAACCACGACAGAAGTAATAACTATACTATATTTAGCGGAACATAAAAATAGGTTTGACATCAGTATCATATAAGGTAAAAAGAAATAATTTTAAACTAAGAAATCAACTGAACATCCCATTTTATGCAATTGTTTTAATTTTATATGTGGAATTAAAAAAGTTAAAGCTGCAAACCGTACTTTGAGAAATTAAATATTGTAACAGTGCCGTCGTTCTATATATATATATATATATATATTGCCCCTGTGTTTTATGTTTCTCCGTTTTCTCTTATTCTCCGACATATATATATATATATATATATATGTCGGAGTGCAATAGTCTGTGGATCGCTGGTCCGTGTGCGATAGTCTGTAGATCGCTGGCACCATCTGTCTATCGGCGTGGGGCAGAGCCAATAAGTAGCAGTCCGGCGCGCGGTAGTTCTCGGGTGACGGTCCGCCGGAGCGGTCAACTGTCGAAACTGTCGCATTCCTAGCTATTATTATTAATGAGTTTGTGTAAATTGATATCGGGAACAGTAAGTGGTTGAACATTATAATCTAAGTTAATTAATAAAGTACTTGATTATACCAACAAACGCACACAATATGGAAATTATGGATGCCATTAATGACGATGTCGGCGGAGAACCCTACGCTCCTATGCTTTATGCTTTCCTTCTCTCTTATGCTCCGAAATATATAATATGTGAAGTAGCTGTTAAAATTTATAATAAATTACCCAACCTTCTTAAAGACATAAATAATATTAATATATGTCTTTAAGAAGAAAAAAAAGGGCTAATATCTAAATGTTATTACTGTATTAAGGACTACTTAAATGAAAGTCAAAATAAATAAAATAATTCATACGAGACACAGTTTTTAAGCTTACTCATACTGTTTTGATACGTTTCATATAAAACTGTAATATATTTATTAATATGAATATGATTTTAAAAATGTAAATACCTGCATAAGGATGAAGCAATTATTTCAAAATAATATTTATTGTCCTATTATAAATGTTGCACGCCATTGGATGGTAGATTGTGTGTTGTACACTTGATCTCAGTAAAATACATTTGATTTGATTTAGCATTATTTTTAAAAAATAATGAAAATCTTTTCGAAAGGCTTAAGGGAGAACGCTGAAAAGACAGATTCCGATATACCCATCATAAAAGTTCTTTTTTTAATAAAAGCGTATTGCATGACAGCTATTAAATTTTTTAATAGTTTACCAAAAGATGTAAGGGAATATGCATGACAATCTAAAAATCTTTTCTTATCAATAAAACCTTCTACTACATGGACGACTATTTAAAGAGCGTCTACCAATAAGTAATAATAAGTAACTATATTTAATAAGAGGTAATATAATGTAATGTATAATTCACGTTAATAACATAATTTAATTAGTAATGAAATAGTAGTAATTTAATTTAAAAACCTGTAATTTTGCAAACTTAAAAAAGTACAATATGAGGACTATGTATACCATATTCAGCCAATAAATGATTTGATTTGAAAAAAAAAAACAAAAACAATCAGTACAGTGGTATATAAAAGGCAAAGGTTGTATACCTTAATAACATCGTATTTATTTCTATTCAAAAGTTTAATTTGTGCCTCCATATTCGCACTTCAGCTTTTTCGATTGTTCCCCAGATCCGCCAAAATACACCACAGATATAGAATTCACACTGAGATTTACAAAATTTAAATTAATTCTTATGTTAATACTTTTTACGGTTTCAACTCCAACGAATGAACGCGACCCTTAAGAACCCATAGAAAATTAAAATGCAGACATAAGTTTTAGGTTATATTTATTGCCGACGAGTTACCGCTTGACTGTGATCACATCTGCTGATGGTATGTGTTGATACAGTCTCAGATAGAAGCTCGCTAATCTGGTAAGGTTTTTTACACAGCTTCGTACCGGAACAATAATCTCTGCTTGGCGGTATGTTTTGGATAGGGTGATAACTAACCAGAGCTAAAGTCTCCCACCACTCCGACTCAGATAAATAAGAAAATGCAATTTCCTAAATTCGCCCTACTAGGGATCGAACCCGGGACCTCTGCCAGCAAAGTGAGTATTCTCACCACTTAGCCAGCGAGGGCGTCAAAACGTTCAACGTTATGTATATTTATTTTATTTCCATGAAACTTGGATAAGTAATTTCTGAAGGAATCTATATTTTGATCAGGTGATAAATGGTTAAAAATAAAACAAAAATTCAAAATGCAAAACTCTCTTCTATAATATTAGAGAAGAGATTTATTTGTAATACTTTATTGTCTCAGAACTTCCCTATACACGAGATTTGACACTCTGGAGTTCGACTCGGGATACATTATTTTCTTTCGATTGAGATTTTTAATATAGTTATTATATCTTTACAATGTAAATTGTGATTTTAATAATTTAAAATGTATTTTACAGGTATTAGAACAATCTTTAATAAAATATTTAATAGCATAAAGATTAATACACAGGTATGAATAATATGGTTTGATTACTTTCGACACTTTCATTTGCTTTTGAAATATAAAAAAGTAGGTATAATTACAGTAGTTGGACATATAGTATCCTCGACTTTTTTGTTGATATTAATACGTTCTATAATACTGTAGAACATTTTTTTATGTTATCGTCAATAGTTTCCGCAGCGCACGCGATGACAGATTTTTTCTTTCACACCTTGAGTTACATAATTGCATTTTTCTTAGGGATCCCTATTTTTTTTGAGAAAGTAATATAGCCTATGTCGCTCAGTGAAAGTGCAGTTTTCTTATGTTGAAACAATTTTTAAAATCGGTCCAGTAGTTATACATACAAAAACGCAAATGTTTCGTCTTTGTAATATTAGTTTATAAAAACCACATAAAAAACAATTAACTAGTTGAAATTCGAAGTAACGGAGGTCTTTCATTAAAATAGTGACAGGACCTCATTGCAGTTATATATTAACAACGGAGTTTTCTCATATCCAAGACTTAATTATCCAGATTTAACAGTATTATCATAACAAAGCTTTTTAAGCAACTTTTATATACTGTAATATTCATAAGTATAGAGCTTGCAAATAATAACTTTAACTTCTCATTATAAAGATAACACGAATTGATATATTATTAACAATCCGTCTGACAAGAAAATAAAGGATACCCAAGAAAATTATTATGTCCTTATTTATTATTTGCCAGGTAAAGAGTGTATTTCGTGTACTGTGTCTCTGCATTTCAATTCTGGAGAATAAGTCAACTCATATCCAGACTTAACTATCTCAAACTGCCTCATTGGTCTAGTGGTTAACATGTTTGACTCCCGACATGAGGTCCTGGGTTCGAGTCCCGGGTCGGGCCAATGCAAAAATCAATATTGAGTTCTCTCGATATTTGCCCGAAGTTGGGAAGTTGTCGGTGTGATCCACCCTCGTGCCTCGAAGCACGTTAAGCCATCGGTTTTGCGCCTGGTCTCTCTCCGGTTGAGTCGGATTCCCGTCACATCGGACTATGACAGTGAAGGAATAGAGAGTGAAGCAGCGTAGTGGGTCTATGCTGTAAAAACCTTCTCTCATGTGAGTAAGGAGGCCTGTGCCCAGCAGTAGGATTTTAATGGGCTGCTACTTACCTTGTAAGTCAACTCAACTCACCAATTTCTGTTTTCTAACCCCATCTAGAAATTGTATATCTTCTGATCGACCCCGTAAAATTTATTGTCAAAACTTGTTGTAATTTATGTTCGACAATAAGTCAGGGCGTTACCCTAAAACTTTTCCAGGCCTACTTCATTATTTGGTTTGCTGTTTAATTTATAGGAATTCGACCGCTTTCACCATACCTGAAAGGGTTATTTATTGACTGAATATATAATTTTCACTTTAGAGAATATAGATTTATACCTAGTGCCAATTATAACTTTAAGAAATCGATTTATTTAAAACTTCCAGTTGATGAAAGCTCAAGGAATTATCCAATTTATTTGATAACCTTCAAAGAGGTATCACCAAACTCGTTCAAAGACTAGCTGTTCTCCACGGTGTTACTAATGTAGTCTGAGTTTTGAATTATAACATCAACTATCTGCAAGTGAATGTCCCATTCAAATCAGTTTAGCTCAAATGTTTTATTTTATATAAGTACCGTATACACTTTCACGTAATTTGAGGTTACAAACAGATGGTCTAAATTCGTTTATGTGTATATATATACTTGCTGTGCCAGCGGTATATATCCTCGTAGTTCGTGATCCTATGAATATATGGGTAAATTCGTTATGTTTCGGAACGAACTCTCTATCTAAATCATTCTCAAATCGACCTGAAGACCCACAAAGAACTTCAGCAAAATCAGCCGTTAAGGCGTAGTTCAGCAACATATATACATATAAGAATATAATGATAATCTTAGAGACAACGTTTATTACCACGTCCCTGATACTGAGGGCTCTACATCTTTTGTCTCTCTCATTCTTTTGGTGATGTAGTTAGATCCACTGAAAGAACAAAATTATTCAACAGGAAAAGTAAAATAGCAGCCTATTAATGTCCTACTACAGGAAACAGGCTTTCTCACTCATAAAATATAGAGTTTTTAAAGCATATCCCGCCATGCAGATCCATTGACAGACTACACATATTCCAGATTTGCTCCAGAAGTGCAGGTTCGACTCTATCACTGGTAAATTATATAATTACCAACTTTAAAAAAAGCTAATTAAATAACAACACTTTACCTTAAATGACAATAATCTTGAATATAATAACTCAGAATCACTCATCTTCGAGTTTTGCCTTCAGCTATGAAATTTCCTAGAAAAGGAAAATCCTGCTTAGATGAATCTCCAAAACAGTAGCAGCTTCTTCGAAATTACTTTCTATATAGCCATTGGCTTTCAAGAAAGGAGTTTCTTGTAATTTACAAACCTAAGCTGCTTTTTATTGTTGACAGGTTACCGTTTGACTGTGACCTCACCTAATGGCTTACCATTATTATAACCATTATATTACACCACTTATTGACGCAGTTTTAAGAAAGCCTGTTACACATGTCTCAGTACTAGGTAACATTAGTAAAGTATGTCTGCAAATATATGCCTATATAAGAGCGTTAACTTTATTACTACACACTATTGTATATTACCTTATCTACTTCTGCATATATGTATCTTTATGTGTAATTTATGTATTAAAAAAAACTATTCTTTATTTAAGTAAGCTTAAAAAGCACTTCTGAATCAGTAATTCTGAAAGTCAAAAAATCAGTCTGTGCGTTGATAACACATCTACCACAGGTTCAGAAAGTTAAATAAACCGGTTAGAAACTTAGCAGTAACTCCTTTAATATTTTGTAGTTTACAATGTGCTTAGCTTTCATGTGCATCTGAAGTCAAGTCCAAACATCTTTGTCGCTCAAATAATGTATCAACATTATAATATGCTTTTTTTAAAAGGAGGTTTTTTAACATATTTTCTACAATTATGTGGAAACAAACATAAAAGTGATTATATCTTATTAAAATTGCGTATGCAAGCTAAAATAATTCATTAAATAGACAGTATGCTGAAAGACGTAATACTACGAAAGTAAGCGAAATACAATTTTGGTTATAACTTATGTTACATTAAACGTAATGAAAAATTTGCCTAAAAAACCTGTGGCTTAGACCGATGAATCTGAATACTGAAAATATTTTGTTGTACTATAAATAGTTGGATGACAACACTGATGGCTCTTAAATTGGAGTTATTGAGCAATACTTAAAAATACCAAAAATCATGGTGTCATATTACGAAATGTGATGCAATACGAGGTAATTTCGAACAAACGTAACAATTGTATGCATATAGTCTTTCGAGCTGTCTTGTGGTGTACTTGTATTAAAAGAGAATTAGTATTAGATTGTATAAAATCGAAAAGTGAAGTAATTATTACTATAGTGCAGGTTGTGTATATAGTGGAGAGTATAAAAATTGTAAGTTAATGCGAGTTAGTGTTTTTATAATAAATTTAAGCCCAATAGAATAACTTATATGGTTTTGCATATAAATGCAACGCAGCCTCTTTAGATGCATTCGAGTATGCATTTGTGATAGGGGACAATTGCGCCGATGGAAGCAAAGCATTGCTGAAAGTGGGATGCGGGTTGACATCAAAGCGTTTGCCGCTGGACGATAATTACACTCCGTTTTACCTTCCAATTTCGCAAAATTGGAGTTTTACCGAGTGACGTCTCAGTTGGATTTAAATTGCTTTTATGACAGGCGCCTTTACGATAGACATCCTTATCAATCCGCAACTAAGCAAATTCTAACATTTCACTATAAAATTTTTGTTACAATAAAACAACGCAAGAAATCAAATCAAATCAAAATATTCTTTATTCAAATAGACTCGTAGAGCACTTTTAAATCGTCAGTAGTGTATATTATTAACAAGTCTACCACCGATTCATAAGTTGTTTCTACTGAGAAGAAACCGTAAAGAAACTCAGCGGTTACTCTTTTAAATATGGCTTAGGAGATTACAAGGTATAATATTTTGCATCTGTGTGCAACTCGAATCAAGTTAAAACCTTTTTATACATACATACATAGCATCATGCCTCATTCCCATAGGGGTAGGCAGAGACAACGTCCTTCCACTTGCCACGATCCTTGCATATCTCCTTCCCTTCTTCCATTCTCATTAAACCTTTCATACTAGTTCGTCGGTTTAGAGTACTCTTGACCTGGCTCTTATTTAAAATGTCCTGGATTTAGTCCAGGAACGTTCTTGGTCTTCCCCTTCCAACTTTCGTATTCACTCTTGACTCATAAATCCTTTTTGTCAGTCACCTTTCATTCATTCTCTCTACATGCCCAAACCATCTAAGCATACCTTTTTCAATTTTAGTCACTACGTCTTCTTTTATACCACAACGTTCTCTTATCACACTATTTCTCACTCTGTCACTCAGTTTTAATCCACTCATGCTTCTCAACGCTCTCATCTCTACCGCATTTATTTTACTTTTGTGATTCTTCTGCCATACCCAACTTTCACTACCATACATAAGTGTTGGCACCAACACTCCAGCATGCACTGCCAGTCTAGCCCTTTGAGACACCATCTGGCTATTCATAAAAGCATGCAGAGCACCATTTACCATATTCCCTGCATTCACTCTCCTTTCGATATCACTTTCACATGTTCCATCTTTTGTAAATTTAGATCCCAAGTATACAAATTCTTTCACCTCTTCCACTTGTTCCCCATCTATCAAAATATTGCCATTCATCATAGATTCATCTCGTTCAAAAAGCATAACTTTCGTTTTGTTTACATTCACTTTCATTCCTTTCCCTTTCAAAGCTTCATTCATAATATTTAGCATCTCCTGAAGCTCGTTAGCGGATGACGCAAGTATTACTTGATCATCAGCGTAGAGTAAACATTTGATGAGTAATTCATTCATTCTTAACCCATACATACTTTCTTTTAAATCTGTCAAACATTTATCCATGAATAGGTTGAACAGCCATGGTGACGCAACACATCCCTGTCGAACACCTCCTTCGACAGGAAACCACTCCATGTACGCTCCGTTTATTGTGACACAAGCACTTGAACCCTGATAGAGAGACTTCAATGCTTGAATCAGAAAACCGCTCATCCCATACGTAGATAACGTTGACCACAGCTCATTTGTTACCACTCGTTTAAAAAAATCTTCTACAATAAAATATGCCTTTTTTGAAAGGATGTTTTTGACATATTTCTTAAAAGTGTGCTGAGGCAAACCGAAAAGTGATGCGGGTATCTAAAACCTTTTCCGTTTCGTTACGTTGAACTATTTACAAAACTGAAGAGCTTGTTTTTCACTAAGTATTTTACTGTGTAACATAACACTGTCGTCCACCATGTTAGAGCTAGTGAACTTTAAACTGTGAAACAGCTAAGCAAAAGTTTCTGAAAAATAATTTGATCTAATAAAGGGGCGTCAACGAGAAAAATTTCGGGTTAAAACCAATAATACGGCGAATCACCATAGTTTACATGTACATTATATTTGACAGTGGGCAGAAATTCACTGAAGAATACATTAAGGTGCAATGGTATTTTTATTTATTGAAAAAGATTTTAACATACGTTTAATTAATTTACGATAGGATCTGATCAGATCAGCTATGATAACGTGGCATAATTGAGTGAACCTTGACTTAATTACGGTTTTCTTAATTCCTTTGTAATTCAAGCAAGCAAGACTAATATTTAAACCTGTTTTATTGATGTTCAAATAACCAGTGGAATAACCACTGTAATGGAATTGTTACATTATTTTCATTTACATTTTCCGGAATGTTTTAAAAGGATACTGGTCCAAGATAAGCAAATCTGAAGAATGTATACCCTAATGTTATAGTTATAAATGTTTAATAGTTATGTTATAAAGGTTTAAAACCTGTCTCTTAACTGATGGTAAGTGAAGGGACAGTCTAAGATGATACGCTAACCTATTACGTTGGGTTTTGTACACAGAATTCTAATAGAAGGAGTTTATTTTTACTTGCCGACAGAGGAGGTTTCCAGGGAGAACTGGGTATTCAACAATAAGACCCTCTGTATTAAATATGTTCATTAGTAAGTTTTGATGTGAATATTTCTTTAAAATCGCATCAATAGGGAAGCAATTAAAAAAAACGAATGGTAACGAAATTAGGGAATATAGTTTAGTGTTGTAGCTACATATCTATCACCTACATCCAAAATTCAATTATACCACTGGGTAGCTAATGGAAGAAGAAGAAAGCAAAAAATTTTGTGCGATAAGTAAAGGTTGTAGCACATATTTTATATAGAACCAATTACGAGACGGATTCATGAACAACAAACAGCCGTGTCCTAAATACAACCACACCCCATTAATTTGTTATTTCTTGGAGTGCTGTAAAGTATACAGAAAAATTGAATAACCATGTCTTTCTTAGTAGGGTGGTATCCAGCCACGGCTGAAGCTAGTCAAATACAAGCAAAATAGAAAATAATTTTCATTAATTGATTCTTCCGGGAATCTAACCCGGGAGTATATAATTTGACCTGGGTATTGTGTTATTACAATTTTCCAACCGAGGGAATAAATTCCAACTAAAAGCCAACTACGGAGTTTTGAAAACTAACGCCCACCACAATTTGAAACTTTCAACGAATACCCCAGATAATTGTCGCTTGCATATGGTTTGAAATTTTTACGCTGTTTGAATTTTTAATACTCCAACTTTGATCATTTGTGAAGCAGTGCCGTCTGATTTTATTTTTCAATAACAATACAGAAAAAGTCCGTACTTTATAACTATTTAAAAGCTATATTTATAAACATTTATATGCTATTTCTTACCACTTACACTTATTGTTATGAAAATTCTTTATTCCATTCCTAAATTTTCAACGTCACATGAAATAAATTTCTTGTTTTCAAGATTTTACGATCTAACTTAAAAACTAACATAGAATTATATAAATATTACGAAAGTTTATTATCGACACTAACACCTGTCAATTTTTAAAATAAGAGCCTAACACACTCGTCACTGCATCTAAATCTATCAATATATTTAAATACTTCAAAGTAATTTTGAACATCTTCAAGACGTCTAATTTTCTAAAAAGAGTTAACACTTAGCAAGAGCCATATACGAATAGAAACCAGAAGTCGTAAATTAACTCTTTAGCAGGCTAACGCGTTTCCGTTTCATTCCATCTGATCACTTGCCATCAGGTGTGATCAAACGCCAACCTATCATCAAAAAAATTTCACCACTGTTTTGTGAAATGCCTCAACTGTATCGTAAGATTTATTTGTAAGAATAAGGTAAGGTAAGTAGCAGCAAATTAACGTCCTACATCTGGGCACAGCCCTCCTCAAAGGAGAGAACGGAGAATAAAGACACACCACGCTGCTCCATTTGTAAGAGTCATCCATCCATATTGCTTGAACTTCCGTCAAGGTAAGGTTAACATTGATTTTGGTGCATACGTACATACCATCACGCCTCATTCCCACAGGGGAAGACAGAGACCACGTACCTTCCACTTGCCACGATCCTTACATAATATCTCCTTCGCTTCTTTCATTCTCATTAAACCTTTCATACAAGTTCGTCGATTTAGAGCACTCTTGACCTGGCCTTATTTAAAATGTCCTGGATTTGGGCCAGGAACGTTAGCCAGGAACGTAGTCTTGGTCTTCCCCTTCCAACCTTCCCATTCACTTTTGACTTAAATGCTTTTTGTCAGTCTCCTTTCATTCATTCTCTCTACGTGCCCAAACCACCTAAGCATACCTTTCTCAATTTTAGTCACTAAATCTTCTTTTATACCACAACTTTCTCTTATCACATACTTTGTCATTCAGTTTCCATCTACTCACATTTCTCAACGCTCTCATCTCTACCGCATTTATTTTACTTTTCCGCTTCTTCTGCCATATCCAACTATCTAGTGATAGTTAGATATGGCATATATGGTAGTCCATACATAAATGCTGGCACTAACACTCCTCCACGCACAGCCAGTCTGGCCCTTTGAGACACCTTCTGGCTATTCATAAAGGCGTGTCACCATCACCATTACCATTTACCACATTCCCTGCATTCACGTTCCTTTCAATATCACTTAAAATTAGATCACGTAAAAATCTGTTATGTATTCGACGTAGATGCAACGATAAACTATTGTATATTCCATCGTAAAATAAAAAATTCAATAGCCAATTTTAAAAGTGCACTTCGAGCTATGGTCATAAACGAGACAGTGTTGGGGATATTTTCTAAGGCAGGGTTAGCCAAGCCTTTATTTAACAAATAACAATTTTTGAACTTTAATTTATTTTGTTTTTAATCTTTATATTGATATTACGAAGCTGAAGAATTTGTTTGATCTAACGCGCAGTTTAAGGAACTGACGGACTGAGGAAGACTTTAGGAGCGGAAGATCAATGAAAACGAGGAAGAGAGAGCTTTTGTGAGCTTCCGTTGCGTGCACTGCGTAGTTTTGATTTACTGAATTTTCTTTTTTTTTAGGTTAACTCATTATAGCGTAAAGTAAGTAAATAAGTAAGCTTCTCTCTCTATCTCTCACCCAGTCTCCTTTTTAAATGACGCAAACGATGATAGTTTTTTAGTTTGTTAGTTAACTTTTCGTTAACAGGTTCTGGATTCGATTATCAACCAATCTAATTTAAGAACAGTGCCTCATTGGTCTAGTGGTTAGTANATCCTGCCAATCCGCAGTGAAGCAGCGTGGTGGGTCTATGCTCTAAAAACCCTCGCTCCTCGGAGTGAGGAGGCCTGTGCCCAGCAGTGGGACGTTAAAGGGCTGCTACTTACTTACTTTACTTACTAATTTAAGAAAGGAATAATCTTATTTCTAAGTCAATACTGGTTGAAAGCTTTAGTTAGTTATATCCTCATCAGGAATGACGTGCCAGAAAGAAATGCGCCTCTAGTAAATACATATAAAGGGAAATTATCTCATACCACATTAGTACCCTTGTTCACGCCGGCCGTGACCCTGTCGTGGACTCGACTCTGGACTCGGGCCCATAGAAATCCAGGTCAAATCGGTCCCCGAGACGGCGGGAGAAGAAATTACACGAGAGATTCTACAGGGGTCGAACAGATGTGAATGATTGTGCACCTAGCTGGTCTCCCGGCGCCGATCTCCGCAACGGCGACGAGCCCTGGCAGATGAATGATCACGTGGGTGTGTATTTTGTATGTGTGTATAATTGTAAGTGTGTCTGTGACCTGCCAAGGTGTCCAAAGCCGATTTTGGCGGCGCCGCTCTTCTGTTCCACTCCAAAGGCACAGGAAAGTCCAACTGCGGCCACCACGTGGGCCGAAAAAACCTCTAGCCATTGCTGACCCGCCGCACTTCGATAGTCGGCTTCGAGAGGGCTTCCAAAACGCGACGACTACTTCAATGGCATCACAAAACCAAATGACGCGTGGAATTACTTACTTTCCCGACAAAACAATACAAAAACCTACGAAGCAGGCTTCCTTTGCGCCCGTCACTAAACTTCAAAGTTGACAGCAAGTTATTTTGTCGCTGAGAAATACCTTTACACACTCCCTTCGCTCCTTTGAGATTCGCTGGACAGCCAGAATACCCAGAGAAGCTAGCGGACCCCTCTGTATCTAATGAGACGAGGGCCAGGAGTTCCCCTTTGTATTCGACTTAAATGGCACCCCATATGCTTCAGACAGCAAGTTCGCCTCGGTTTTTGAGTCTGTTATTTTACTAAAGGAAGCAAGTTCGAGGGAGAGAGAGGCGGTCTCTCCCCCAGAAGAGGTGGCGGAGCGGAGGCGTACGGTCGGCCACCTACTCCAGCTTACTTAAAACTTCTGTTGGAAGCAACTGGGGAGCCATCTGAGCAAAATGCGCAAGCGAACTTCTGGCCCTCCACCCTTCATTAGATGATAATGGTGCTGCTGGATTTTAATAGGAATTCTTGCTATCTAGCTAGTCTAATACTGCTGAGTGGATTTTGGCTTCACTCGGCATGCGTAAAAGCATTTTCCAGCGACAAAAAAGGTAGGCAAAAACCTTAACGCAATAAAATTCACTCACCTGTCAGTAAAAAAAACGTAAGCATAGATGTAAGCGACCAGGAGTTGGCTGGTCCTGTTATGACACAAAACATTGTTCAGCACACAATCGCAGTTAAGCAACTTTGTTTAATTAGGTCTGGTCAGTTGTTATATTGCTGCAGTATTGTATGGTTGAAAACTTTCTAACGTCCTGAATACAACAAAGTGAGAGACAAACAGCACAAATATATTTTGAGAAGTATATTTGTACTGTTGAGTAATAACTGCCAATAATACAGACTATCCATATTACGATGGAAAACAAAAGGTTTTCAAGACGTAATTATTTATTTGTATCACTTTTTGGTGCTATAGAAACTCACTATTCCGACTTGGGTAATATAGACCAAATTCTGTCCTAAATTCTTGTAGGACCAGCCTTATATATCCGGTTTGAGGGACCAGCGACTTATGTATTTTATATACACAAAATGATGTACCTCTAAAAGGAGATTTCTTCCAGTTACCATTTGATAGAATTTATTAAATTTATTTATTATTTAATTATATAACTTTATTTATAATTTATTAAACACTGAAATTCTTCTTATACCTATACACGTAAATAAAATTAAAGTTTCTCTGTATAATTTGAAATAAACAGCTTTTCACTAAGCTAAGAAACACTGTTCTGCAAAATTAACATTTTATTCTTGACTCATTATACGTAGGGGCCATTGATTTAATTAATAGAATATATTTTTGAATACTAGCTGTTCCCCGCAGTGTTACCTACGTTGTTCTTGGTTCCATTGGAATAACGGTAAACCCTTTGTCACTGCCAATTTATGACGCGAAAAGAACATGTATAACGAATGTCATATTAAAGACTGAATGGTAAAGGAAATCTCTCAGTAAGTCTCGCTTAATCCGAATCCCGTGGGAATATGGGGAAACACGCTTTTAGTAAGAGTCTGCGTCGTGAGAAGTCAATATTTGCTAAGTGTCAAGTCAATCTAGTTAATATTTTTGGAGACCTCGCAGTAATTAGTTGTTTTTCGATTATATATTCGAATCCAGTGGGAATATGGAAACTCGTTCTTATTGTGCGTCTACTTTGTCTACGTTCTTTCTCAGGTTCTAGAATAACTGTGTATGTTTCTTTTGAATCAATACAGTCGTTTTGGCGGGAAAACGCGACAAAGATACTCATTTATCTTGTCAACGAAGTCTAACGCTATGGGTTGCGATGGTATTAATCGTAAAATGATACTTCATCTCTTAGATATCGCAGCCCCTATACTATGTCATATAATTAATTGCTCTTTTTCCTCAAACGAATTCCCTAAATTATGGAAGAATGCTTATGTGTTACCGATTCCAAAAGTTAGTACTTCCACCTGTTTCTCTCACTTTAGACCTATATCCATTCTCCCATTCCTCTCTAAAGTGATTGAACGCGTGGTGTATAAGCAACTACAAGCTTTCTTGACAAACAATAACATTCTTAGCCCATATCAGTCAGGTTTTCGTACTGCACATAGCACCGTCACTACGCTGATTAAGGTATGTGATGATATTAGGTGTAATATGGATAAGAAACTGATCAGTGTTTTGGCTTTATTAGACTTTAGCAACGCTTTTAATACAGTTGACTTCGATTTGCTTCTAGCTGTTCTAAAGTCAATTAATGTATCTCCAGATGCTATCGTTTGGTTCGATAGCTATCTACGAGGCCGCCAGCAGTGTGTTAAAAATGGCACTAACCTCTCTTCTTCCTTAATTGTAGCCGCTGGGGTTCCCCAAGGTGGTATACTATCTCCTCTTCTTTTTGCTATATATATTAACTCTGTTACTCATCTCCTTACTTCGTCCTTCCATCTCTATGCTGACGACCTCCAATTATATACCGCTGCCCCCGCTCTCAACATCAACCAGGCCATTGATAGTCTCAATTCTGATCTTGCTATTATTAACCAGTGGAGTTTATACTACGGTCTGAATATCAATCCAGCAAAGTCGCAAGTTATAGTTGTAGGAGGAACAAAGCAGCTAGCTAAACTTGAATATAATACTTTTCCCCCTATTCGATTAGGTAATTCTGAATTAGCTATTACTTCATGTGTTAAAAACCTAGGGCTATATATTGATAGCAACCTATCGTGGAATAGTCACGTGGCACAGGTCAGTCGTAAAATTTATGCCTCTATCGGATTTTTACGACGCTGGAAACATTTCCTCCCTATTACGGCAAAAATTACGTTGGCTCACAGTCTCCTTCTGCCTTTAATTGATTATGCGGACTCATGTTATCCTGACCTATCGGAACAGCAACTAGATAAGCTTGAACGCCTGCAAAATTTATGCATCAGATTTATTTATGGCTTACGTAAATTTGACCATGTGTCAGAATTTCGCGCGCGACTTATGTGGCTTCCTATTAGGGAACGGCGGAACCTGCATTGTCTGACACTTCTTTATTCCATTCTCTGTAATCCTCTCGCTCCTTCGTATCTAAGAGAACGTTTCAGTTATGGTAGCTCTAACAGCGATCTTCACATAAATCTGCGTTGCTCTAGTGACAATCGCTTAACTATTCCTTTCTGTAACTCTAATTTTTACTCAAACTCTTTTACCGTAAAGTCCATTATTATGTGGAACAACCTGCCTCGAGATATCCGTCACTCCGAATCACTTCCCATTTTTAAACGTCGTCTATTTAATCACTTCTTAAATCAATAATATATATATATGCTAGTTTATGTATGTATACTATTTATATATTTATACTATTTGTATATGTATTATATGTAAATTTAATATATTTATTTATAATTATTTAAGTATTATTATTTGACTGATTTTGGTTATTTAATTTGATTGTGTAATTAAGATAATTTATTTTATATGATATCAATTTCGCGCAATTCCCCGCGTTCCATTTAATAAATTCCCTTCGCCAAGGGTTGCCTGTAAGAGATTGCTTACAGCAATAAGGCCGCCTTTGCACACTTTCGTGCTAAATTGTTAATCTGTATAATGTATTTTTCAAACTTGTATTATTTAAGGATGTGTGCAATAAAGATACATAAATAAAATAAAATAAATTTATAATATTATAAGGAGAATATACCAGTGTATGTGTGTGTGCGTGCGCATGTGTTTGTTGTGTTGTCATTATATTGATATATTAAACATAATATACAAACTAATTAAACAACGACACAATACGTGTAATATTCAAAATTTGTTTATAGTTTTATCCCACTTTTCATTACGTTAGTTCTATTAAACAATATTTCATGATAATAGAAATAAATTACGAGATCGGGTCGTTAAATACTCGTGGCGATTTAATATCCGGCCCATGTGATTACTATTCCAATATGGCGCAGCAAGGCAACTGTTTGTCAATAAAGCTATTTTCTTTCTTTTTTGTTCAGATATTGAAATAGTATTTATTAACAATTGTAAGTAATTTTGCATTGGTAAAGCCAGGCTATACTCAGTGACTGACTACTCATAATTAGTAATATTGTTTATTTATAAAACGTCTTTGGTCTCTCAAATGTCCTTTGGCAACGAAATTGATTTAAAATCTTAGTAACCCAAATAAAATACTAATTTGTTATATCGTACTTTAATTTATTTTTACAGTAATCATTGCTTAAACAATACCCAATTTATATCTTTCGCGTTACATTCCAAAACAGGTCAATATGGCGGCTCTCAAAACCCTGGCTCTTTTTTTCTCCTTACGCTATTATTAAAAAGCAACCATAAATTCTACACAGTCACAAACAATAAAAACTAAATTGTACAATATAATATTCACTAGCAACTAAATTCACCCACACTAATATTAAATTAAAGGTAATTAAAAAATAATTCTAAAATAAGCTAACACAAACAAAATGTCTACATTACATTATTCTTAAATAAATTATTAGTCATATTGAAATATTTACTCTATATATGAGTATATATAAATCAATTGCTGTTCGTTATAGTCGATAATATTCGATAACTGGACTGATTAGGCTATTTTTGGTCTTGAATTATTTTTGGAAATTGTTTTAAAGATAAATTAAAATGAAAAAAATGCTCGAAATATAGTAAAAACAACTATACCACTCCTACCTATCAAACATTTGATTTTCGTCCGCTCGTTCAGAAATGAAATTCAATTTTAAGAGTATTCTTTTGGTTTTTTTTAATGAATTTTTGTAATTTGACACTTCACTGAATTTGGCGGGAATCTGGGGGTAAAGGTCGAATTTTTTTAATTACGAATATTATGGTGCCGGGAAGTTTTGTCCATAATTTTTACTTAAGTTGAGACATTCTGCAATTATCGTTCAGCTTTTTTATTTATTGATTCTGAGGCGACACAAACTTTGCCGGTAAATAAAGTTAAAATATATTGTTTCATTTGCCAAGAAGAAATATTTTCTTAAAACAAAAATAATAAATTGGACAACTGTCACAAACCCCATCTTGTGGAGACTATTATATTTAAATTACTATTTTTACAATAAATTCATGTTTTAGTAAACACACTCAAAATATATTTTATTTGGAAAATAGTATTCCATGCACACACTTTAAACGCATAAAAAAATCATTAATATAAGCATTTCTGGAAAGATTATACTAAACCTCTAATTTTTGAGAAAACTGCCATCTATTACATATTTTTAAAACTACGTTGGATATGTGACGTAATTACAAAGTTGCGTTCATCACCACCAAAAACAACGTCTTGGCCTCATGTTAATATTTGATGCTTTCGCTAGATGGCAGTGTCATCAATATTTTTAAACAATTTTTTTAATAATTATAAAAATGATTAATATTATTAATATTTAAAATTTTTAATTAAATCTTCTTATGGTGCGATAACGAAAAATTTGTTTTACACATTACACAAATTACGTATATGTATGTTTAAGCGTCTGTTGGATCTTTACTCTGTCATACTTTAACAATTTAAAAATCAAAATAATTTTTTTATTCGAGGGGATCAAAAAGCCCTTTTAAATCGACAGTAGTCCGTCCGTTGGTAAAAAATCTAACACCGGTAAGAAAAGTTGAATCAGGCGATAAGAAACCGGCAAAAAACTCAACGATTACTCTTTTAACGATACGTGTGTACGGGTATGTTATAATGTGTAGGGGAAAAGGGGATGATGAAAATAAAATTTTATTTATAAACGAACAATTTATTGTAACTGCCTGCAAACATAATCTTTTAATTAACTATCATTAGAAATAATTTTCAATCCAATTTGGCTATCAACTTTGGATAATAGATAGATAGATAGATGTATACTTTATTGAACATCACAAAAATAGGACAAAAGAAAAATACAATAACTTAAAATTAACTAAATTTAGTGTGCAACAGTGCGGTCTTATCGCTAAAAAGCGATCTCTTCCAGATAACCCATGCGGTTAGGGAGACAGTCAAAGAAGAGAGAGTGAAGTTAGGCGGTGTTACTATAGAAATAGGTATACATATATTATCTATATATATATATAAGATAATTCTCAAATCCGGTAACTTGCTATACTACCGGGAGGGTGAACACCAATCCCAAGGTGGTGTCGGGTTCCTCGTCCACAAATCTCTCGTTAACAATATTGTCCAAGTAAACAGTGTGTCCAGTAGGGTAGCGTACCTTATACTCAGAATTACCAAACGGTATTCGTTGAAGGTCATACAGGTTTACGCACCCACATCATCGTATCCCGATGATGATGTAGAGGTTATGTATGAGGATATATCAAGAGCCATACATACCTCTAGGACACACTACAATATTGTAATGGGAGATTTCAACGCAAAACTCGGCGAACGAAGTGGGGCAGAGTTGAGAGTGGGGCAATTTGGATACGGGCAACGGAACCAGAGAGGTCAAATGCTGGCCGATTTCATGGAAAGGGAGGGCCTCTACATGATGAACTCCTTTTTCAGGAAACGGCCACATCGAAAGTGGACTTGGCTTAGTCCCGATGGTTCCACGAGAAACGAGATTGACTTCATCATGTCTACGAAGCGAAATATATTCAATGATGTCTCTGTGATCAATAGAGTGAAAACTGGGAGCGATCACCGTATGGTAAGAGGCACATTGAATATTGACGTTGTCCGTGAACGGAACAGACTGGTGAAGTCAACGCTCCGACCCACTCGCGCTCATATCCAAGACCCCGAGAGCTTCCAACTGGAGCTGCAAAACCGCTTCGCTTGCCTCGAGAATTGCGAATCCGTGGACGAGCTAAACAATAGGCTAGTGGAAACTGTCCATACGGTTGGGATGAAATTCTATAAACCCCGTAGAAAGAAAACCAAGAGATTCTCAGACCATACTCTTAATCTCATGGAACAGAGACATGCAATGAGCTTGCAGTCTGCAGCAGACGCGTCCGCATACCGGCAGATCAATAGACAGATCTCTAAATCGCAAAAGCGTGATGTGCGACACTTTAATGCCGAGCGTATACGAGATACCATCGAACGCAACAAAGGCACTAAAGTGTTCGCAAAAGATCTGTCTATCGGTCAGAGCCAGTTGACGCGGCTGAGGACTCATAACGGCGAACTCATTGCATCTGGACCTGAGATTCGGAGGGAGGTTGAGAGTTTCTATGGGCAGTTATACACATCGACCTGCAAGCCTATTGATAGTTTGGCTAAAGATCCTCGTGCCAAACTTACTCGACATTATACCGAAGATATCCCGGACGTCAGCTTGTACGAGATTAGTATGGCCCTTAAACAGATGAAGAACAGCAAGGCACCTGGTGATGACGGAATCACAGCGGAACTCCTGAAGGCGGGTGGAAAACCCATTCTAAAAGTCCTTCAGCGAATGTTCAATTCCGTCATCCTGGAAGGTACGGTGCCAAAGGCGTGGCATAGGAGCGTGGTAGTTCTGTTCTTCAAGAAAGGTGACAACACCTTATTGAAGAACTATAGACCTATTGCGCTGCTAAGTCATGTCTATAAGCTGTTCTCGAGGGTCATTACGAATCGTCTCGCTCGCAAGTTTGACGACTTCCAGCCCCCCGAACAAGCCGGATTCCGAAAAGGCTTTAGTACCATAGACCACATCTTTACGCTGCGGCAGATTATACAGAAGACCGAGGAGTATAATCGGCCACTTTGCTTGGCGTTCGTGGACTATGAGAAAGCCTTCGATTCGGTGGAAACATGGGCCGTGTTGAGATCTTTGCAGAGATGCCGAATTGACCACCGGTACATACACGTGTTGAAGTGTTTGTACGAAAACGCCACCATGTCAGTCCGTATACAGGACCAAAGCACAGCGTCTATCCAACTGCAGCGTGGAGTGCGACAGGGAGATGTTATCTCCCCGAAGCTCTTTACTGCGGCGTTGGAGGACCTGTTTAAGCTTATGGAGTGGAACGGACTGGGCATCAACATCAACGGCGAGTACATCACTCATCTACGGTTTGCCGACGACGTGGTCATTATGGCAGAGACTCTGGAAGATCTCAATGCAATGCTCGATGACCTCAGCAGAGCTTCTCGACAGGTGGGCCTAAAAATGAACATGGATAAGACGAAAGTTATGTCCAATATCCATGTTCCGCTCCACCCAGTCATCGTTGAGAACTCTACACTCGAAATTGTTGACGAGTATACATACCTGGGACACATAGTCCAGCTAGGTAGGTCCAATTTCGAGAAAGAGGTCAACCGCCGAATCCAACTCGGTTGGGCAGCGTTCGGGAAGTTCCGGAAGACTTTTTCGTCCAATATCCCTCAGTGCCTGAAGACCAAAGTCTTCGAACAGTGCGTGTTGCCAGTGATGACCTACGGTTCTGAGACGTGGTCGCTGACTATGGGCCTCATGCGGAAGCTCAGAGTCACTCAGCGTGCGATGGAGAGGGCTATGCTCGGAGTTTCTCTACGCGATCAAATCAGAAATGAGGAGATCCGTAGCAGAACCAAAGTCACCGACATAGCTCTACGAATCGCGAACCTGAAGTGGCAATGGGCGGGGCACATAGTCCGACGAACCGATGGACGTTGGGGTCGGAAAGTGCTGGAATGGCGACCCCGCACTGGACGACGCAGTGTAGGAAGACCCCCCACAAGGTGGACCGACGATATAAGGAGGATCGCCGGTAGCCGCTGGAGCCAGGCGGCACAAGATCGGGTCTTGTGGGCATCATTTCGTGAGACCTATGTCCAGCAGTGGACGTCCATCGGTTGAAGCGACGATATTATCTATATAAAAATTTAAAAAAAACAGCTTTGACTCTCATTGCACAAACGTGCGGGTAGTGGTGGTCACCCCAGGGTGCCATTGAAGTCAAAGAAAATCTAGCACGTATCGCAGATATAACCTTGCCACTGCCTACATGAGGTGTAACTAAACCAAATCTCGTTGTTACTTATACTAGGTATCTGTTTCCAGCATCTTCAGCGTAATCATCCGCATCGTCCTAGCATATGCTGTCAATGCCAAAATCTGATACAGAAATTTCGTTCGTTTCTTATAGCATTTGGAACTTTATCTTTTCAGGAGCCTTCTTCATCAATTGTAGCCTTTTCCATGAAATTTATATACACACCCTTCCATCTGTTTTATTTTCTTTACCCTATATTTCTTCATCTCCTTATTTTGCATCCTAGAGGAGGGCTTTTCTTAGGTAGAACCTCTTTTTATCCTCTTTTGAAGACTTGAAAATAGGATTCAAATTATCTTATTAGCATTTCTCATAGAAGGACCTTTTGCCAGGCTATCAGAAGACAGTTGTCCTCGCTCGTACTTTGTCTTACTCCTGCATATAACAAGTTTGCATCAACACGCAAACTTGCGAATATCATCTGACTCTCATTTCCCGCAATCATCCTAACAAGAAAAATAGTAAATTTAAAAAAATCCATAAAACACTGATATATATAATCAGAACTGCACATCACATTTTCGAAAGTCTAACCAAATCCGTATAAAAGTCTTAATCGCATACTGCAAGATATTCGGCACTTACCTTCTAATTTGCATTGGCGTAAAATTACATCACCGGAGCACAAAACCAAAAACCGGCGTAACTTAGTGATGCGGCCGCGGAATGTCTCGAGCTGTTCCAGATGGTGCTGGGGGGCAAGCGTGGTGATGGGGATGTCATTAGGAAGTTTCTTGGATATGATTGTTACTCTCATTGCCCACTGAATCTGATAACCCCATTCTCCCCTAATATTTTGCTTCTGTGTACAACTGGAATCAAGTCCAAACATTTTTGTAGCTTTAATATGAAGCTTGAATATAGAATTTTGTAAAATAAAATAGTTTCAATGTTCGCGTAAGACATAATGCCATGAAAATAAGCGAAATACACTATTTTAGCAGTTTCAACATCAGTGTACTGTCTTACCCTTCTAGCAGCAAATACAGCTGAACTAAGTTAGCTTGCTCGAGTGTTAATATGGGCACTATCATTAACTTGAATATTTGTACAAATTTCTGTTGCATTAAATTATTAGCTGAAAACCAATGAGACACGAGTGACAGGTTACTATTTACATCGTCGAAATTTTCCTTATTTCTATAAATTTTAAATAACAAAGACGAGTCATCAGCAAATAGCACTATATCTATACTATTTTGGGAAATCACCTTCATGTAAAATGAATTTTAAATTATGTTATATAATTTAATACAATATAAGCCAAAGATATTCCACCACATGTGCAATAAGAAATACAGTCTTTTTTAATAAATTTTTAATTTTGTTGCAGGTTACCACCATTGTATTGGGCGCGAACGAACGAATAATTCCACATGTAGTCAAAATTAAGTTCCTAAATGATAGCGTTAGTTTTTTTTAACAGAAAATGTATAATTCGAACGAATTTCTGCATAGTGCTGGTGTAAGCCGGCATATGCAAGCAACGGGGGAAGCCCCATCACAGAAAACAAGTATGAAAAGAAGATCTTGTGAAGTCCCTTTAGGTGATATTTCATCAAATAATTTCAAAGTTTCCTTAGGAGATATTACAAACGACGGACCAAATTATGACTGTAGATCCCTTCGCTCCATTAAATCAGAAGACACGAGGTCTTTGCGTTACTACCGTCCAATTGATAGCCGTAGTGTTAAAAATTTTAGGGCATCTTTAGCTGATATATCTGCTTATTCCCTTTCTCGTCCCCCGAGTTATGATCAGCTTTCTAGAAGATCAGTGACTGAAGGTCCAGATGGACAGGGAATTACTTCAAGTATCGAAGGTGTCTTATGGTCGGATGAAGAGGAAAACGAGTACTTCTATCACGAAAATATTACGACTGCCTGGAATCAAGGTAAGACTATATTTCTAATTTCTAAGTAATACTTTAAAAAAGGGTGTGATATATCAATTAGCTTTTATTTTAATAAAAGTTTCAAACTTACATATCTAGAACGTCTTCTGGGAGTTTATTATATTGTTAAATTAACGTATTTAAATCATTTGTTTTTACATTTGCTATAAGCAGTAGAATATTGTATATTTCCAGGATAACTGGAATATCTTAACTAAGTATACACAGTGAACCATCATTACTTTCACTGCTGGAGAGATTGGAGTTTATGGGTATTTTTTCACGCTGTGAAATGCCTTTACGCACCCCAATTAAACCTAAAATCTTATCGGTAGTGTGGGACGCCGTGGCCTGTCAGGATACCCACTAAAACCCAGCGATACCCTCCTCAGACTTTAGTAGAACACGAGAGGATCAGTAGACACAATCTACCCTGGTACTCCGGTGAGATTCCGACTGGGAAACTTACGGAGACAGGGGAAGCGTAAATCTACGTCTCCTAACTCCCAGTCTCCTCCACCGGAGTAGAGGAGCGTGCACAGCGTTCTCCCTCTGCCTCCCTTGTGCTTCCTTCAGCAAATTAACAATCTTGCAGAAAGAGGCCACTGCCCTCCACTCCTGTTCGCTGACGTGCATTGCGCCAACTATGCCCTCCAACGAAAGGTTCCCCAGGTACAATATTATACAGCGTAATTAGCTAGCTAAATCCCCGCGATATTACGCACGTATGTCAAGATGCCTTTTTCTAAACTAAAAGTCGCCAGGTTACAACATATAACATCAGTTAACAAATTACATGTAACTATTTAGGGAAAAGCTGTATTTTAACCAAAACACCTCAATTCAATTCATTTGTATTGATTTGCTTCTTCAAATTGTCATGCACTTCCAAAGCATGGAAATGCCGTTTATTTCCTGTATTAACAAATTTTAATAACATCATTATAATCCGCCCACTTACTACCTGCCTTCGTAATGATAACATCACTATAGCCCAGTCTAGTCCAAGTCCCAGTAACAAATTCGAAACCGGTCATTATACAACGATGACCACAAATCAATGATCAATGAATGAACTTACGGATTAACATAATCACTTCCCACGTAATGCGCTCTATGGTGAGGCTGTTAGCGTTAAATTATCACTACAATATCTATTGCTGGTTCAAAATAACTGTTCACCTATAATCGGAGGTTAAACTGTTGTTATTAAAATTTTACGTTTTCAGAGATAAGTTAAGTTGCAACTGTTTATTTTTAATGCTTTTTGTAGTTTATCCATTTCTGATAGTTTTTGTGTTAGTGAAATCTCTATTTAAAGTCTTATTATAGTAAGATTTTTAAGTCTAATTATAATATTGCATTGTTGCATTGTAACACCGGACTTTGACTCCAGGGCAGACATCACTAACTTTATCATTATGAAAAGAAACTTATTCTTCTAAATTCGACAATTTGCTTTTCGATAACGCCTTAAATCACGTGGATACCTTCATATTCCAGACGAAATGCAATTCTAGGCTATATTTAGCCTGTCAACCCTTTTTGGGGCAGCGTGTATTCTAAAAAAACCTCTCCTCGAGAAGTAAAGTTCCTTTTTTTGCGCTAGGAAATACCTTTACGTACCCCGATAAAAGACTTCCCTATCCGGAGTGTGGGACTCACAGATAACAGAATACCCACTAAAACCCAGCGGAAACCTCCTCATCCATGAATGAGATCACCAGAGATTCCCTAGCTGCATTCCACTCTAGTGACCCGGATAACATCTACCACGAGGACCGACTACCGACCAGGACCGACCGATACGCTTCATGCTTCACTCAATAGGGTGAAGCATGAAGCGTATACGTGCGACTTCTGCCACCAAGTCTCCTCCGACAGTGGGAGAGCTTCAGCCTCTTGCTCCCTTAGTCTCTCATGTGCCTCATTCAGCGAGATGACGATCTCGCAAAAGAAAGCAATCGCCCTCCACCCAACTTCACTAGAGAGCATTAAATGTTAAATAAAGTCCCAGCTGTGGGACCTTAAAAAGCTGCCACTTTTTTATCCCTTTGTGATAGTTTTACTTTAGTGACATTTTCATTGTAAAAACGTTTTGTAGGTAAGAATTAGTATTTTGTCTATTAGTCTATTTATGGTCTTAAGTAGTTAAGTTAGTAGTAAGTAGTTAGTTTACGATTTTTAATCAACATTTTGGCGTCAAATCATAACCTTTTAAATTATTTTTTTTAATAAATATGATTGTATGAAAGGTTTAATGAGAATGGAAGAAGCGAAGGAGATATGCAAGGATCGTGGCAAGTGGAAGGACGTGGTCTCTGCCTACCCCTATGGGAATGAGGCGTGATGCTATGTATGTATGTATGTATGTATAAATACGACTACGTAACGAGCAAGATGACTATCAATAAGAAAATTAGTAGAGAAACTTTTATAAATTAAATGTTGATATAAAGAGACATATTATATCTCTCTCTCTCTCCAATAGCTCCTTTTTGACTGAAGATCGTGGTCCTGGTAAGATCCTAATCGCGAACGGATCCACACCTTCCACCCGCCTCTGTTCGCCATCTTCGCTAGGTTACAAAAGGTAGTTTGTTTGGTCTCGCTCAATTGGTCAGCCCATCGTGTTGGGGAACGGGCTCGAGATCTTTTCCGTCTGTGTTTCCCGTAATTATGAGCCTTTCCAAACAGTCCTCTTGCCGCATGACGTGCTCGAAAATAGTCAAAATTCGTTGATAACATACAGATGAGAGCCTGACCTTGATTTCGAGCTGCGATAGAATAGCTACGTTTGTGCGTTTGGCTGTCTAAGGAATTCTTAACATGCGCTGGAGGCACATCTTTAACGCATCTATTCTTTGGCATTGCCTTGCTTTTATGGTCCAAGTTTCAACGCCATACATAAAGATAGAGAAGATTAAGGCATATTATCTAAGCAATGGAAAAAAAAGTGTTTTAAAATGGTACATGTAAGTTATTACAAATGTTACCGTGACATTTTTCTAAGTGCTTCTTATAAATAGATATATTTTGTTAATGAAGCGATTGTATTATCTGAGACTATATATCGTATTGGACAGAGTAAACATTTTCTAATTTTCAGTTTTTATGAAGTTAATCTTCTTTACCCACGCTATATTTGGGGACTAATCTGATGCGAGAGCGTTACGAAAATAAGCAAAGTATGAATTGTAATTTGTATTAATTCAAGAAAAGTAAGTGTAAAAATCTTTCCTTTCGTGGTACATAATCAGAAAAAGAGAACGAAATCTTTAGGACCCCATTCCTTATTCGTTTCTGCATCAATTTGTTAATTTAAAATTCGACATAACGGTTATGTCGCGTTTACAAATTAATTTCATATTAATGTGCTGTGAATGTAATTAATCGATTCCATTTGTATGTTACGCAGCTTTCTAATGCGATGCTAATCTTGAAAAATTACGGGGGACATATTTTACTTTGTCACGTTGGCTTAGGTTTTATATAGTAGACAACCTTGTGACACCAACTCTCATAACCGATTGAAATATTATTTTTAGATAATTCAAAATTAATAATAATAATTATAATTGAAAACTAAATCTAATTATTTGGACTGTGGTGCACGGAATGCCAAAACTTAAAAATTGAGCAATCAAAATTTTCTGTCAACGTCTTAATAATTATGTTGTCGGAGGTTCGTATTCTGTTCCAGAATCTTCCAATGCGCGATCTTATGATTGCATAAAAATCTGGTATTCTGGCATTAGCAAACATGGCAGATGCACTACATGATCGATGTAATCTCATCAGAATACGATACGCATTATTATATTGCACCCTGATGTTATTAACTGCACGTTTAGAAAATTTTGTCCAAAGCTGACAAGTGTAAAAGCATAGGCAATACGCCCGAAATAATGTTACTTTGACACTGTCGGTACATTTTCCAAAACGGCGTGCAATCATGTTGCATCTTACAGCCAGAGCACGGCGTTCTCTTTCGATGTCATTGTCATCCATAAAATTTTCAGTTAATATGTGCCCTAGATATTTGAACTGCTCAACCCTTTTTAATACATAATCGTCAAGGTAAACTACTGGAATGATTTCCGGACCTCTGCCTGAGCGGAAAACCATCGTTACAGTTTTCTTGATGTTGTATTTTAGACCATGCGACGCTGCATAACGTTCACAGATTCCTATCAGTTTGCGGAGGCCTTTAACCGAGGGGCTAAGAAGGACCATATCATCCGCATAGCTTAAATTATTCAAGCAAGTGGTCCCTATGTGACATCCAGACTTAGAATTCCTCAATTCCCCGATCAAATCATTTACATAGAGGTTGAAAAGGTCTGGGGAAGTCAATCCATCCTGCCTGACTCCACACTCTAGTTTATACTCGTCGGAAGTCGCGTCATCCCATCTTACACTGTTTACCTGATTTTCATACCAAAGCTTTTTAAACGCATGTTACATTATCTGTATTGATAAAACACCAAATACTTCTACTTATTTCCACTATAGACTTTAAAACCAGAAATATGGACTGAAGTTTGTACAATCTTTTTATAACTTTAACGTTTGTTTCACTAACAAAATCTTCACATTTCGTGAGAACAACTCTTTCAAGTTGCAAATGAATCTTATCAAAATATTATAGCGGATGGTTTAATATAAATGTAAAAAAAAATCAATTGCTTCTATCTATGTTCGTTGTTCGTTTAGAAAACATTCAATTAATGGGCTCCAATTCGATTTTATTAGAAAGACAATGAGGAAATCATTATTTTAGACCACTAAACTCACTTATTCATACATATTCATGACTTGAAATTTAACAAAGGGTCTTCTTTCGCAATATTTCTGTCAATAGGTACGGATTTCCCCATATTCCCACTGGATTGTAAATTTGGTTGTATCATAAAAATAAGCAGTTGCAGGATCGAAATTCTAATTCCTTCTTCTTCAACAGATTCTATTTACCACTTTGGTCTTTAAAAATACCTATATCTATTTTAAAAAAACCTACAGTATATAATAGAAAAATGTTGTATTTCGCCGATATTTCGTCCAAGTTACATTAGTCACTAAGTTGATTGTTATTATACGTCAGGCAGATATATTAGAGGCAGAATCGGTCTACCCTCCGTCTTATCTTTTTGTAATCTGGTCGAAATATTGGCGAAATAAAACGAACCGTACGTTCTGTTGTATATCGCTGATTTAGATGAATAATCACTGAATATACTCAAGAATTTGAAGATATCGTGGACGGATAGAATGTCTGTTTAAAAGATCTTGTAGATGGCCAAGAATAAAAGGGAGCTCTTAAATACTATAAAGATTCAAAAGCTTCAGTATTTCGGCCGTGTGATGTGTAATAAAGTACTCATTGTTTCTGCTTACAAATGAAGATACAAGGGAAAAGAACACCAGGCAAGAGACATGACTTCATGACTTCATGTTAAAAATCTCCGGACGTGGTCAAATCCTTATCCCGCGGAGCTGTATCAAAATTTCAAATTGCCCTAATGATAGAAAAAATCCTCCGGTAGAAGAAGGCACCTTAAGAAGAAGAATCACTCAATATAAAATATGAGGCAAGAACACGGCAGAATCCAAAATAATCATAATTTATAGCGATAAAAACTCATATTGAAATTGAAAAAAATAACGCCATGGCACCATAATGTGTCATTGGTTGATTTTAAGGTTTTGATCGACTGAAACAGCTCTCCTGTAAATTTTTCTTTCTTTAAAATGTGCCACTATTTTTCCAAACCTAATATATGATTAAACTTTATCCAAATTTATCCTGCAGAAGTAGGATATGTCATTTTTACACAAGCAAAAGTGGTGGTCGTTATAAAATATATTTTAAACTGAATCAGTTACATATTTACTTAAACAAAATGATGGACTTCTACTAATATATACTACACGTATATAAAAATTAATCAGTAAGTATTTTAACGAGGTGTTTTTTGCTCCTTAATGCATGCGGAAATTGATAAAATATTTCCTGCGTGAACGAGTCTCGAACACCTAATCAGCGGTAGCTTTGATCTTAATGGGCGGCGAATTCACCCAAACGATCTCACATGAGATTGAACACTTGTGCAAATATTGTGAATCTTCAATGACATTAAGCCATCACGCTCGGCTACGTAACGCTCCTTCAAATAAAATCAGCTCACATCTAATAAGAGAGGGAGACAGCATTTGATAAGGACATACATAAGAATATGACATAGATATGATCTGCATCATTGGTCTAGTGATCTATTAATGTTATGAAGTCTTGGATTCGAGTCACAGGGCGAGTGATTTCGAAAATCGATATTGAGTTTCCTGTCGGCCCTGCGCCTGATCTCTATCAGATCTGTGAAAGAATAGAGAGTGCACTTGTGTAAGTGTATATACCTGTGTACTATGCCTGCCAACTCACAGTGGAGCAGCGTAATGGGTCTACGCGCTAAAAACCCTCTCTCTGATAAGTGTCAAGCAGTAGGATGTTAATAGACTGCCACTTACTTTTGCCTTTTAATATGTACACTTTTAATATGTTCGCTGGGTAATGCATTTACGCACCCCGGCTGAAAGTTATACCTTCAACCAGGAGTGTGGGACTCGCTGTAGAACAGAATACCCTCTAAAATCCAGCGGGACCCTCAGTGTCCTGAACAGGAGCACCAGTGGGGACATTACGCCAGTTCAGTGGGGACATTACTCTCTGGGACCCCGGACATCATCTGTTACGACCATTTAGAATGGCATGAGTAGCGCAAGGGCACGTTTCCTGGCTCCCGGTCTCCTCCTACAGATAGAGGTGGCCTCAGATGCAGCTTCCCTCTTCCTCTCTGATGCCTCATTCAGTGATATTACATCACAGAAGAAAGACACAGTCCGCCAACCACTTTTACTGCTGAGCAAATAGCCGACTATGCTCATCAGTGAGAGCTAACCAAAGACATTAGGGGATGCCGTTAGGGCCCTCAAGCCTCGCATTCTGCCACAGGATGCTGTGATGTGTCAATGAGGACTCCACACTCGTGACAGGCGGCTGAGTCTTCATGCTGACTATCTGGTGACTACTTACCAAGACAGTTTCGTTCAAAGGCAACATGTTCGACTCCCTATAGAGCAAATTTAGGAAATTGCATATCCAAATTTGTCTTGGTCCGGCCTGGTTAGATGCTTCGAGCGAGCCTAATTACTAAACTATCAGCTGAGATATAACGTTAAGCAAAGTATTTACGCTCTATTATGCTGTGTAAGAATGATAAGAACTAAACTATCTGCTTCTACACCTTAGAAGGTATTATTATTTACTGCGAGGGTAAGATCATAGTTAATCACTGCCTTCTTCTTTCTTTCTTAGTAAGAAAAAAAACAACTATTGTTTTAAATAACTCACAAGCACTGCTATGTTCATACGTAGCGGTTTTTATGGAAGCCTTTAGTGCTTATAAGAGAGCCTACAATAAATATGGCTTTTATCATGATGGATGTTAGTTAAAACGTACGTTAATTGAATCTAATGGAACCCGTATTGATACCTGTATTTTGCGCTAATGGCATGGAGGCACATTCTTTCAAGAATTAGTTAAAACCACCGATTTTGATGTGAAAACTATGAAGAATTTAGAGCGAGATGTCCGCGTGAGAAGTGATATTAGGAGAAAGGAATCGCGTGGACGTATCTTGAAGTATGGGGTTCTCCTGCTACTTCTAGAAGTAGTGCCATGCACGGGCACTGTTGCAGTGACAGTTAACGCACTCACTCAGTGTACACGTTTAGCGATTGACTTCTTCAATAGTTCAGGCAGTTAGCAAGCACTGGCGTTTGTCTTTTAGACGATTAAAGGAAGACCTGAGCGGTATTACCGTATTACCGGCGACAGGCGCAGCACACCTTGTTGCGGCGTTTACGAAAGCGAGTATATACACGCGAGTGAAAAGTCGGGTACTTAGAAAAAAATATTATTACGCGACAGCATCATCCGGGGTTCTTCTCAACATTGTTGAGAAATACGGGCCTCGAGGCTAAGCCCCATTGTCCGGGCATTAGTGTTGCCCAGTAATCTATTATGCCCGCACTAAAACGGGCAGCCTAGTTAGTGGGTCTATCCAGGTCACTCCAGTATATCGTTGAGTCCGAACGTTGCCACTGCCTCCGTATCGTCTTCACCGTCATAGCCTTCGTCCATAGGTGGCGGCAGTAGTAGCTCGCGAGGCAGGGGACGTCCAGTGTTTGCCGTTCTTTGATTTTGGCTGGCAATGTCATGCAGGTGCGTATGCGGGGAGTTGTCCGCTAAGCGAAACATACTCCGCGCAATTTGGCAGCCGCATATGTCAGTCTGAAGCGGACGTAGGCTCCGTAGACCTTCAATTTGGCTTTTAATGGAAGACTTGAAGTAAACAGCGGCGGCAGCGATAGGGCCACCGCAGCTTGGCCCACGGCGTGGGTCCTGACTAAGACAAATTAGATAATGCAATTTCATAAAATCGCCCTACTAGGGATCGAACCCGGGACCTCTGCTAGCAAAGCTAGTACTCGCACCACTGCACCAGCGAGGATTAAACGCGACACCGTCCAAATTTAAAACCAAATAACTGCCAATAGGTGGCGTCACTAGGGTGACTGCTACACTTTAATTCATTATTTAATATAACATTACTGACAACTCATTATTCATAATAATACATATTGCAATTGTTTTCTTAAAAAATACTGAACAACAGAAATCCTTGTAAAAAAAATAGAGTGAGTAGCAGCCCATTAACGTCCCACTGCTGGGCACGGGTCCTCACTCACATGAGAAAGGGTTTTTAAAGTATAGACCCACCACGCTGCTCCACTGAGAATTGACAGTCATAGAATACAAATGTACTCTCTATTCCTACAGTCTTATGGTGCGATGTAAGGGAAATCCCATACGACCCGAGAGAGATCTGGTGCAGAACACGACGATTTACGTGCTCTCCGAGGCACGGAGGTGGAGTACGAAGCCAACTTCTCAACTTCGGGCAAATATTGAGAAAATCTTAATAGAAAATTCTATATCGGTTTTTGAACTCGCCTAACCCAGGACCTCATGTCTGTAATCGAACACGCTAACCACTAGACCAACGAGAGAGTCTAAATCAAATCCTTGTATTTCATATTATTAGTTCCGCGATGAATTATTACACTTCTATCTAATGGTCTTAATCGTTTTGTTTTATAAGGAAATAAAATGACACGTAGAATTGAACGTGACAACATTGATAACTAATATATTTTACTGAGTAAAATGTAAAAAAAAAGTTGAGTAGCAGCCCTTACATGTCCCTTTGCTGGGCATAACGCTCCTCACTCATAGGAGAGAGGGTTTTAAACCAAAAACCCACCACACTGCCCTACTGCGGGTTGACAGGCAATTTGACGTGACTAGAGAGAGATCTGGTGCAAGACCGACGGCTTCACGTGCTTTTCGAGGCACGGGGGTGGAGCACACCGCCTACTTCCAACAAATAGTAAGAATTGCCCAACAGAAAACTTAATATTGACTTTTGTATTCGCCCGACCCCGGACTTGAACTCAGGGCGTTATGTCTGTATCCGAACAAGCTCTCTACTAGACCAATGAGGCAGTTTCACTAAGTAATTTATTAAATATGAGTTAACGAAATATAGATATAAAAATGTGATTTGATTTCTTAAAAGTTGATGTTCCTGTAAACTAGGCCAATTAATAGCAATAAGTTAAAACTTTAATTATTTTCAAATAAAAATTGTAGCTTAGTGAAGCTGAGTTTTTTCCGTCAAAGAATTTAATCATAATTGCCTCTTCTATAGAACAATCCCATCACGTGCCTAGACAAGCACCAATAAATTATCTATCCAATGGTGGGCAGCTACCAATTAGGGATGTACAGATAGGGTTTCATTAGTCCAAGGATGTAGTCTGAGACTGTAAAACTAATATATTTAAATTGATGTAGCATTCTAAATAAAAAGCCATTTTTGTCTTACTAAAATTAAAATAACTTACTGTGTTGTTGATATTGGCCTCGATTAAATTATTATGCCACTTATGATACAATGTCAGTCTATGATACAAGTTTGTGTGGAAGTTTATTAGGATAATGTTATAGTATGATGTATTGTTCCTTATATTTTGTCCATCTGGAGATATTTAATTATTAAACCACTGTATTACTAGTCAAAAGCTTTAGTATTTTATCCATCGGAACCTTTAGAATCTAGTACTAATATTACCTGAAAGCATGATCAGAAATAAAAATATTCTCTAATACCCTTGTAACAGGTTCTTTAGTCAGTCATAGGTTGTATGCGTTCATTTGTGATGAGAGGCCAAAACAACAAACAAACCGCCTCTGTGGAAATAAGTTTATTATTTGAGTAGGTGTGCCCGCGACTTATAGTGTTTTTGAGTAATATTTTTAATAAGTTTTACAAATAAGACATATATATCTAAATACTTTAAATATTTACAGTATTTTACTGCAAATATTGTACATAAATAGTCTAGAGCCTCAGAAAGGACAAAAACCTCTATTGTCTTTTCTGAGATGCGCGACAGACAGAGTTACTTTCTCATTAATAATATTGTTCAGGATTGTTATTTTTCACCCTTGGGGGTAAAATTTTTACATATTTATTCATATAAAATCAACAGACTAAAGATATGTTTAAAACTTCTAGCTCTAAAAAAGACGATACTTCCATACATTCCAGCCCTTTTTTCCGATTAAAAAGTACTTTGTCCTTGTTCAAGCTCTAGACCAAATCTGTGTACCAAATTTCATTTAAATGTATTCATTAGTTTTGGTGTGATAGCCGAACAGATAGTTACTTTTGAATTTATAAGATTAAGTAAAGATGATACTGTGAAATAATAAACCCATTCATTAAAGCATAACATTATAATGAATTTGTTTCTTAGTCATTTTGAGAAATCGCTTGGGAATACGTCTACTTGTGCACACATTTATTTCAGTAAGTAAGTAAGTAGCAGCCCATTAACGTTCCACTGCTGGGCACAGTCCTTCTCACTCCGAGGAGCAAGGGTTTTTAGAGCATAGACCCACTACGCTGCTCCACTGCGGATTGGCAGGCATCGTACACAAGTGCACTCTCTAACACATTTATTTAACATAAATAAAAGTTTTTTCATTTAAGGCACAGACCATGTCCGTTCCCATTATTCTCTAGAGACTTTACCATTTTTGTATTTCAGAAATAATTCCAAAGCAAGATGAATTTATAAACATTGTAAATTCAAACGGGGTTCCTGGTAATTTTATAATATAAAACTGTATATTTTTATGTTTGTGGAATGAAATTTTAACATTGATCCTCTAGATTTTGGAGTTGGAAGCCTCATGACATCCCTAGTTTCAATCAAGGCAAAAAGCTTGATCTATAACTAATAGCTGCAAAAGAAATCGCTCGCAATTTAAGTGTCACGACATACAAGTTTTCAATGCACATAACGTTGTAAATGGAAAAGTAATTGGAACGGACTGCATTAGTAATCGTTTCTTGATAATCAAACAGCATCGGACGATAAAAGCGTGATATGCAAAACTGCTTTATTTTATTAACAATATAAACATTTATCCTTACGTATCATAAAACAAAGTCTTCCTCCGCGTCTGCCTGTCCCAAAAATTACTCATACATACATACTGAACGAATTTTTATGTGTTTCACCAATAGATAGAGTGATTCATGAAGAAGGTTTTGACATATATTTAATATCCACGAAGAAAAGTCCACGTCCATTAAAAGATATGTCACATGTCTATGTTTTAATGATAACTTACTTTACCCATTTTATTATCAAAAAAATGGTCAAATAATCCAGTTATTCAAGAGGATACAATCAGGCAAACATAAAGGCTTCGCTTCGAGGTGGGTCGCTAGTAATAAATAATTTAAAGTGCGTGCGTACAAAATACATGTCAGAAGTAAATAAAGCTTCTATGGCAAAGTAATTTTTATCTTGTTTATATTTATACAAATGTAAAACTTTAGGTTTAACGTCCCAATGCTGGGCACAGGCCTCCTCACTCCGAGAAGCGAGGCTTTTTAGAGCATAGACCCACCACCCTTCTCCACTGCGGATTAGCAGGCATAGTACACAAGTAAGGACTCTCTATTCCTTCACTCTTATTGTCCGATGTGACGGGAATCCGACACTACCGGAGAGAGGTCAGGCGCAGGACCGACGGCTTAACGTGCTCTCCCAGGCACGGTGGTGGATCACACCGACAACTTCGGGCAAATATGGAGAAAATCTTAATAGAAAACTCAATATTGATTTTTGAATTGGGCTGTCCTGGGACTCGAACCCAGGACTTTGGGTGTAATCGAACATGCTAACCACTAGACCAATGAGGCAGTTTTCCTAGACTTAGAAGGACGGAAAAAGGAAGATATGTTAAGAATTTAATTGATCATTAAAAGTGTCGAAAATTAATGCAAATAATTTATTGTAATCTCAAATGACGAATTGTAAATAAAAATGCAACGTGTTTTTGTCAATATTAGAAATTATTAATGTAATTTTATTTTTGAATTTAAAATTGATGAAATATTGTTAAAACGAATTTGCATAAAAACGCTGCACATCTTCGTGGCGCTAATCACGCGTTTCATAAGTAAAATTTTTACCTAAATGAGTTTCACGTCAAAAGTGCATTTTTTTTATTGCTGACAGTTTGTCGCTTTATTGTGATCTCAATATCAGTAAGTAATGATAGAGTCTAAGATGAAAGCACGCTAATCTGGTAAGAGGCGATATACTCCTTATGGTCTCTTTACACTATCGTACCGGAACACAAATTTCCTTGTATGGAGATACGTTTTTGCTGGTAACTAGCCACAGCCGAAGCCTCCCACCAGTCCAGACTAAGACTAATTAGGAAATGCAATTTCTTAAATTCGCCCTACTAGGGATCGAAACCAGGACCTCTGCTAGCAAAGCGAGTACTTGCACTACTGCGCCAGCGAGGTCGTCAAAACGTACATTAAAAGATAGATATGTGCCACATATATCTATGTTTTAATGTTTCATCGCCATAAATCATTTTAATTTCTTAAAAATGGTCAAATAATGCAGTAAAGTTTTTCGGAAAAATACAATCAGACAAAACATGGAGGCGTAATGTAAACTACTACTCGTGCGAAGTCGAGCCGAATCGCTAGTAATAAATAAATACGTAAAACTTCCATAGCTGGAAACGTCAAACATATCAAAGTACTGAAAAAAAATGGCAATCAGTGACGTCTGAGAATGCGGTCTAGATTTATTTCCCGTGACGAATCCCAGAAACATAAGGAGGAATAAAAAATTAAAGATGCATCATTATAGGCATTCCAATCAAAGTAAGATTAATTTACTCGCATAATTTATGAGTACGAATTTTTATGTCTTGTCCATGATATAGATATGAAATTACAAAGAATCCACGGAATCACCACAATGAACTAAAAACTCAATGTAACGAAATGTAATTCTAAACTAATATTATAAAGAAGAAACATTTGTATACTTGTATGTATGTAAAGACGCATACTGCCATAATGTGGGTAGTCGGGCTAGGAGATCAACGTCGGGTATTTCAATAAAATATTCCACGATACAATTAGTTCCTTCTATATTAATTTCACAATAATAAATCAACACTTACAATTTTAGACAATTAAGAAAGTATAAGTATATAAGATTTAAAACATTCTATCAGAACACGAGGGTGCGTGCGCACTCTGTGAATTCCGAACCAAAAATGGCCGCCAACCCAGCGTTCGGTGTTATGTCAGCTGTCAACCTCAAAAATGTCAAGTCCGATTCTATTGTAAACCGATTAATAATCTGTGCGCCGTCATATTTATGTTTGCAATGTTTTCACATAAAAACTACTGGACTGTTTACAAAAACTTTTTCTTCATTAGAAAGCTGCATTTTCACTGAGTAACATGGGCTATAATACTTTCTTAAAAAAATAGGGATCCCTAATAAAGATGCATTAATATAACCCTAAGTGTGAAAAATTGGTCACAAATAATCTGTCACCGCGTGCGCTGCGGAAACTATTGATGATAGAGCAAAAAAATGTTTTACAATATTATAGAACGTATTAATATCTACAAAATACTATCAGTCCAACTACTGTAGTTATGTCACTATGACTACTTTTTAACTTTTAAAAAGCCAATAAAGGTGCCGACTATAATCAAACCATATTATTTATAATTCTGTACTAATCCTTATCCTTAAATAGGAATTTATAAATGTCAATCTAAAGAAAATAATGTAGTAAGTATAGCGATAGCCATATTAATTTTATTCACATATCCTCATACACATATAGACAGAAAAGACTTTATGTATTCTAGAATCACTGTTTTTATTCATTAGCACAATTCTGGAATATACATTACACATATTTGTATATCTGTCCCAAAGTTACTAAAAACAAAGTAAAATAAAACTTTTATGTTACCAAAAATAAATCTATAGTCAGGCTTAGTAGACTTTCCACTGCCACGAGATCAGCGTCTACGTGGGTGAAAAAGGGTTTCCAGTATTTAATATAGAAAAAATACTTTGTAACGTAATATCTTGCTCTCTCTTATACATACGAGTGACTTAGTTAAGTCTACTTGAATAAACTATGTAAACCTAACTTTATTCCTTAAATTGAATGAGGAATATCTGCGTATCAACCAGCGACGGTTATCAGCGTAATAGAAACCCGATTGGCGCCATTAATCGTTGAAGTGAGAACATCAGTTCATCAGACAGATAGTGCTTACTTACACTAAGTGCATTTAATTGGTGTTAATTGAACATCTTAGAGATTCTACAATCTTCTATCGCTACTTGCTTATTTTAATTACTATTTTAACATATTTTCAACTCAATTAAAACTGGTTCCAATCGATTCCGTTCATGTCTAAATTAATCTGTCTATCAGACTTGAATGTGCCAAAGATGAATAATTAAATGAAGACAAATAAAGTACATGTACTCAGTTGAAAATATACTATTCCGTAATTGTAAATAAAGGAGCTTTTCGTAGACTGCTCCAAAAATGTGTTAAAGATACAACTTACATTGTTAAACCTAAAAATGAAAGAACATACACACAGCATCACGCCTCATTCCTATAGGGGGTAGGCAGAGATCACGTCCTTCCAATTGCCATGATCCTTGTATATCTCCTTCACTTCTTCTATTCTTATTTAACCCTTCATACAAGTCTGTCGATTAAAAGTACTCTTGGCCTGGCGCTTATTTAAGCAATTTTCCCATTCACTCTTAACTCATAAATCCTTTTTGTCATTCAGTCTCCTTTCATTCACTTTACGTGTTCAATCCATCTAAGCATACCTTTCTCAATTTTAGTCACTACGTCTTCTTTTATACAACTTATTACTTCTTACTTTGTCACTCAGTTTCAATCCACTCATACTTCTCAACGCTCTCATCTCTACCGCATTTATTTTACTTTTAATCATGTCAAACAGCAAATAATTTCGCAACGATGCTATGTAGATCCCGTCTTAAAGATTATCATCACTTTGTGTTAGACAAGGTAACAGTTAAACGCTTAAATAAAAAAGCATTTCGTTTTACTGTAAAGACCATAAATAATCATTATCTTAAATTGTATTTGTACACAATATTAAAATGAACATTGTGTGTTCAGACTTAGGTTTAAGCTTGCCAACTAATTGTTTACTTTTTTATGTACGTCGTTGTTTCTTTTAAAGTTGCGTATATCGTATGTCTGAAGAAAGTTACTTATTTTTTATTTACGCCTTATTTTCATATCATTATGACTTACGTCATACTGTTATGGGGGAAGGCGGCGGACGTTGAAACTATATTTATTTTACAAAAAAGAGCAATACGGCCCGTATTATTATATATCAACTAGGATCTCGTGTTTCTCTAAGTGATAAATTCAAAGACACATCAATTCTCACAGTACCGTCGCAATATATATTTAAAAATACTTTATATATCCGTGACAATATTCATTTGTACAGTAAAAAAAGTGAAATACACAATTTTGATACAGGAAATGAAAACAAACTTGTAGTTCCATATTTTAGAGTGAAGAAGGTTCAGAAATAATTTCATACGGATTTTTAATAAGATACCTCAATCAATGTTGGATTTGCCTAATTTTAGGAAGTATGTCAAAAACATCCTTTTACAAAAAGGCATATTACAATGTTAAAGATTATTTAAGCGATACAAATGGGGTGGACTTGATTCCAGTTGCTCATGGCAGCTCATGGCAGCAATATAATACACATTGTAACATACAGAGCTATCTTTAAAAGAGTAACCGTTGAGTTTCATGACTGCTTCCTCTCAGCGGATTCAACTTTCCAAACTTGGTAGATTTGTTACCAACGGACAAACTACTGACGATTCAAAAGTGCTTTTTGAGCCTACTTGAATAAAGAATATTTTGATTTTGATTTCAACTTTATTAGCCATTATTTAATAGTAATAGGTCTGTTGCTATAGGTATATAAAATGAAAGCAAAAAATTCCAACCGAAAATGTTAGCTAATTCTCCTTATCTCTTATCCATCTTTTATTTATTGCCTTCACGTTGGGTATCTATTCCATTTCATCGATATTTTCATTGACAACGTTATGGTATATAAAATGATTATCTGTACCATTTCATCTTATATCATTGAACACGTTAATAGGTAACCATGCGATAGCCATCTAAGTGGGCCGCAACGCCTGCACCATCCTACAAGTGGGTTGACGTCATTACCTTGTCTATTCTGTTCTATTGACTTCCAGCTGGGTCATGTTATAAGTGATATGCCTTTATTCGGTGTCATCTATATTATGAAATTATAAGAAATTTTTATAGCCGTTCCATCTCTCCATCATGGAATTTCTAAAAGGTTACGTATATCCAAAAGTTTCATTTCACTTGAAATCACGAGAGGGATATTATACCGACAGTAATGCAATGTTTACTTTTTCATATATTGTATTACTACTTTAGTTAACTTTTAGAATTTTGGATATATTTATTTGATTGGATAGCAATTGCATCATTTACTAAAGTTAATTAAGAAATTAGACTAAACATTAATTTACAATCATTTTCTTATAGAATCATGGTTTATTGGATCTACCCTTACTTCTATAGGCAAGCTCCCCACTCTTAGACTGTAAATTTGAGTAATCATTGTCTCGCTACACACCCCGAACAGTTCATGTACCTCCTGGTACTCATATTTAACGCCCTTCTCGCTGCCTCATTTCCTGACGAGTGGAAACAAGCCACCGTCATAGGAATTCACAAACCGGGCAAACCCCGTACATTACCGAGCAGCAGTTCGACCCATCAGTTTACTCAACACGATTGCAAAAGTGTATGAGAGAATTATGTTAAAGAGACTCAAGTCAGACGCCAAGAGTCTCCTGCCAGACCATCAGTTTGGTTTTCGCGCTAAACACTCCTGTGTTCAGCAAGTGTACCGCCTCACGGAGTACATAATCAATCATCTCTACTATAACCGTAACCGTGGCCCCATAGGCACGATTTTTTTGATGTAGCGAAAGCCTTCGACAAGGTATGACATGCCGTCTTAATATATAAGCCTCTCCATCTTGGCGTGCCAGTTAGACTAGTTTTTCTGTTAAGAGACTTTCTAACAAATCGCAGCTTTCGCTACCGCATCGAGGGCACTCTATCCCCCCGTTCAATTCGGGCCGGAGTCTCCCAGGGCTCCGTACTGTCACCACTACTCTTCTCGGTGTATGCCAGCGACATGCCCAGAACGCCTCACTTACATTTAGCTCGGTTCGCGGACGTCACCGCACTATACACCACCTCATACTCGCTTACTCACATCTCCTCTCGCCTCCAAAGAGCGGTCAATAGCCTAGGCGATTGATTGGTTTCGCAAATGGACAATTGAGGTTAATGCTAATAAAAGCACAGCCATTCTCTTCACCGGCGCTAAGAGGCCAGATCGCCGAGATCTAGCAACAATTAAACTTTTTAATTTTCCGATCCCTTGGCAACGCAAAGTCAAATACCTAGGAGTCACCCTAGATGCGTGCATATACTTCACCGAACACGTGCGCATCGTTCGTGGCAGGGCAGCGTTTGTGCTGAGTCTCCTCTATCCCATGATCTGCAAGAAGAGTAAATTGTCACTGCGCCACAAGGTGACACACTCTAAAACTTGCATCGGCTCCATATTCTCTTATGCGAGCGTAGTGTTCGCTCACGTTCCTGCACGCCGGCTGGGTCGACTCCAGACGCTGCAGAACAAATTCATGCGCATAGCCACGGGCGCCCGCTGGTTCATGTGCAACGTCGATCTCCATAAAGATCTCGACCTCGCAATGGTCAATAACTATTTTAAAACGCTCTCCGTAGTTGGGGTGACCGCCAACCCTCTCAATAGAAATGCTGCCTATTATGGAATTAGGCTAAACATCCCGCCGAGGAAAAGGCGGCCCAAACACGTCCTTGACGACCCAGACGACCAGATCTCAATTGACAACGCCCCGTAAACGATCACACACACAGCGTCTTCGCCGGCGAAGACGAGGACCCCGCTATCTGACGCACCCCGGCGGCGGCCCCCACCGCGGACCCATGGGCGTCAAGACTAAGCACCTGTCCGATTGTCCTTTTCAGCAGCAGCAAACGTCGAGGAGGAGGCGCCCTTAGAGCAACGTTTACCCACAACGTAGCAGGGACTACCCCTCGAAGGAGCTTCTGCGCTCGCCACCCCTCTCGGTTATGCTGTCAAAGCCAGTAGGGCTAACAGCAACTACACACTTCGAAAAAAATCTCGCAACACAATCCGGCGCGAGTAGTCGAATAGAGCGGAGCTCTATATTATTGTAATTACTGTGCGTTTAAATTACATGCAATAAAGTGATTAATTAAAAAAAAATCAAGTTATTATTTATCATTTACTCAGGCGGATTACGAGAATTGGGAGATTGACGTCAGCGTTGCTGATGTTGATTAGCTTCCTTTAACTAAGCACTAACTTTTGTGCTTTATGTATTATATATATGATTTTGACGTATGTATATATGTATGTATCATGTTTTGACGACCCGGATTGTTTAGTCGTTTGCATAAAGTATAAACTAAACTAATTCGTCCCTTATGTTATACAATACCTTTTTCCAATTATCTGTCAGTTTTGTAATTACAGTTAACACAAATCAAACGCATGGTCTTTCAAAATGGACCAAACAGTAAACTATTATAAAGTACCTATACTGTACTCTATATGCAAATGTAGGGAAAATGAGGCCGCTAATCCAATACTTGCCGCTGATTTACAGCGCTACCGCACCACTATTAGAATGATAAAAAACTGTTTAAGCTAACGTGCCTTGACCGCATGTAATGAGGTACAGGAACTTGTCCCTTAGATATACATTCCGATAATGCAATTATAATTTTAGTAGCAGAACCTAGTTGTAGCCACTAATAATAAATACCTCTTAGACATTTCTTTCAAACTTGGGCTTTTTGGGAGTACTCGTACATGTGCCACTAAAAAAAACCGAAAAATTTCCGAAAGCTAAATACGATCACTTTGTATTTCCAAAGATGTGGCATGTGGCATTTAAATTTGCCACACGTCATTTAATAATTCAATACACTATTTTTCATCAAATAAAATATTTCATAAATTATCTTATCTAGTATTGACAAAAAATACGTGGCATTTGTATTTACAATTCGCCATTTGAGATTTCAATACATTATTTGTATTAATTTTCGACACTTAATATTTTAATGACAACTAAATTCATTAAATTCCTAACATATCTTTCTTTTCCCTCCTTTAAGTCTCGGAAATCTAAAGTTTCAGATTTGTATAAATATAAACAAGGCTTAAAAATTAGTTGGCCACAGAAGTTTCACTTCTGACATTTGTACTTCGTTCGCATGCACATTTAATTTTTATTTAATAAAATGTCCCGTAATATGTATAAAGAAATATATTAAACTTATCCAGATTGGTATATCCGATAACCGAGCAATAAAACTATAATAAGACGATGTAGCATTGACTCTTTATCGTATTTAAAGTAGACAATTGTATGTTTAATTTCTTTGTAAGTTTACATAATAAATAAAAGTGTTATTAATTACAACATTACGTGTTCATGACGTTATGAAATCATATTTTTGTAATATATATAGATTTGAAGTATCTGTTTATTTATACATGCATCATTTAATAACCAGAGTTGTTACATGTTAAATAAATAATCTTATAAGAATATTATGTATTTTAAGTGACACATTTTAAACAGAGGTAAGTTGTGTATAGTTAAATAATATAATATCTAAAGCAAATTAAAAGGTATAAGAGAAACGCGCTTTCTACGTACAGCTAGTTAGTTTTAGAGGTACTATCAATTCGTTATGATAATATAAATGCCTTACGCGTATAGTTTTAACACTTGTGATTACACGATTAACACCTGACATACTATAGAGGGAGAGCCAGTCTTGATACTTCAATTTTTTAATAATGATCTAGTTATTAAACTAATGCATACCGCATAAAGTGGACTCCTCGTAACTTTAGATTTGAAGTCGCTGTTTTATATTATTTTGAATGAGAAAAATAAGCATTACAATTTTGTATACGAATCTTACTTACTCGTATTATAATACACAGAAAATTGCCACGTGTAACATTATGAACATGTCGCCTATTCTATTAATAAATTAGCCTTTACTAATATATTCATAAAGTATATAATATAGAACGAGTCGGAGTGGGGTGTAAAAACTAGTCACATAACTGGACTAACATGATGGCCATGATAAAATAAGACTTCAAAAAACAGTGCTTAGATCTTGTGATGACCCAAAAACGTACACTCTGGAGAAGATCGTCTAGAAGAACCGTCTTCAATTTGAAATTATGATGAAGAAGATGAAGGAGACGGAGTCTTATCAGGTCCCGGCGTAATTCCGTATCTATTGGAATGCCTTGACTATCTAAACAATACTTGGATCCACCTAAAAACAGAAAAGAACAACAAAATTGGTTCAGTTCTGTTACATATACACATTTGTTTCTCCACCCATAGATGTTGATGGTTCTGTTGGCCAGTGAGCCCCACTCTCTCTACCTGGAGTGCGTAAAAGCATTTAATATCATCATATATACAAAGATAAGCGTCTATCAGTAGAAAATAAATGATGTCAAATTTCAGCGTAACAAAAACGTCAACGTGTTTAATGATTAGGTTGACTTGTGATTCATGACACGTCAAGAAGGTAATTTTAAGTTGGTATCAGAAACCATCAGCACATCTCAAGTGTAATCATCCTTCGAATGCTTGGCCGTGATAAACCGACAAACGCGCTTTCCTCGGCTTTCCAACACATATTACTATAAATAATAATGTTCGCACGGTACATGGTAAATAAATACGTATCAACTTTCTAACAGGGCATCTTAGGCTTTATACAATACCAAGACATTAGAATGCCATAACGACATATATTTGTATTGATACATAATAATTAAACGCCTCATTATTATCTTAAATTGTTTATGGTACTATTTTGGCTTTGAAAATGATAATATTTATACAAATGTAAAACTTTAGCTTTCCGAGACTTAGAGGGAGGGAAAAAGGAAAATTTCTTTAAGCGTATAAGTGTAAACTTTTTACGGATGAAACGCATGATTAGCGTCACGAAGATGCGCAGCGTTTTTATGCTAATTTGTTTTAAGGTTAGGTAGTTTTAATAACATGTGGCATTTGATTTGCCACTCGTCATTTAATAATTTAATATACTATTTTTCATAAAATATAAAATAAATATAATTCATAACATCTCCTTTCTAAATTTTAAATTCAAAAACTAAATTTAATTATTAATTTCCCATACTGACAAAAACACGTGGCATTTTTTAGTAACAATTCGTCATTTGAGATTTCAATAAATAATTTTATAATTTAATGGAAATGAAATTCATTTCATTCCTAGCATATCTTATCCATAAGTTTTAGATTTATATAAATATAAACAAGACTTAAAAAATAGTTTGCCAAAAAAGTTTCAATTCTGACATGTGTACTTTATACGCACGCACTTTTTTTAAATTATTTAACAATTTATGGCTCAACGTTTTCAGTAAACTGTTTTGGGATAGTTTCAAAAAAATGATATATACAAAAAAATATATTTTAAACATATATAAAACTCCGATAAATTACATTGTTATATCATGTTTATATATCCATAAGCTTGATATTTTAAATTTATACAAAAAAATCACATCTTGTCTTTGAGCTATAGCAAGCCTTACATGTAATTACAAAAATGTGTCCTATGTCCACTTTCACAAGTAATTACAGTTAGTGGAAATAGCTGCTGTTAGCGCTATTTTAACACTTTTATATGTAACGATTAGCTTGGTGATAAATACAATGTTATACATACATACATACGTAGCATCAGGCCTCATTCCCTTCGGGGTAGGCAAAGACCACGTGCTTCCAATTGCCATGATCTTTGCATATCTCCTTCGCTTCTTTCATACTTCATCAATCTTTTCATTCATTCCTCGTCGTAAATTTAAAGTAGCAAAGCGGCTCTCTGTAGCCCGCTTTTCGCCCCCATTAGAAACGTGATGGATTGCGAATCTTATCGCCACTATATTTGGTTTTTATTCTTAACACCATTGCGTTCCCACGAGAAGCAAGGGAACACAGGTCCATTCTGTCAAAGCCCAGCATGCCAGAATAAGGCTACCCTATTCTTGGTTCGCCCGGTCCCAGGGCCACCGTTTGCGACAAGACAAATGCCTCTAGCCATGAGTCCCTCGGCACGGTGTACCGTGTGCCAGTCCAAGGTGTACCTTGGACTGGCACACGGTACACAGTATGGGGGGAACGGGTTAAGATACAGGAACTTTTGAAGGAAGGGAAAGGAAAATATATAGTAATAAGATATTACCGACTCGGAAGACCTTAGAAGATTCAGTAATAGCTCGGGGAGCCGGGATCGCATACCCGTGTACCATACTATGACTATCGGAGAGAAAGACAAAGAGGTGTACCCCCTGACTGTAAATGTTAGTATAAAGTAATGTATAAATTTTTCTACACCACGTCGTTTTACAGGCGTAAATATGTGTCTGAATGTCTAATTACATATGCCGCGTATTTATATACATACTCGTATAATCTATCGATAACACAAAAGTATACATCGCTTATATGGATAGATAAAAACAATCTAAAACTTTCAAAATTTTGATGAAGTGGTATGAGTAGTCACTTTGCTAGCAGAGGTTTCGGGTTAGATCCCCGATTAATCACCACCCTACGAGCAAAGACGTACCGCCAAGCAAGAAATTTGAGTTCCGGTACGATGGTGTGTAAAAACCAAATGATGTTAATTGCCTCCTACTAGATCAGCGTGCTTCCATCTTCGAATGTACCATCACTTAACATAAGGTGCGCTAATCTGTAAGTATTAAAAAAAATTGTTAAGGACATCTAGTCTATACGGTAAATTGTACTTTCTAATTTCTGCCATAGCTAGTTACCTACATTCATAGCAGCGAAGACGTGAGAAAATACTTGTATTGTACGTTACGATGCTATATAGAAACTATTAAGAGGTAAATAACCTCATTCATGATTAACATTTGACGGCCTCGCTGGCGCAGTGGTGCGATTATTCGCTTTGCTAGCGGAGGTCCCGGGTTCGATCCCCGGTAGGACGAATTTAGGAAATTGTATTTTCTAATTTGTCTGAGTCTGGACTGGTGGGAGGCTTCGGCCGTGGCTAGTTACCACCCTACCAGCAAAAACGTACCGCCAAACAAAGAGATTTGTGTTCCGGTACGATGCTGTGTAGAAACCGTAAGGGGTATATCGCCTCTAGATGAGCGCGCTTCCATCTTAGACTTTATCATCACTTACCATCAGGTGAGATAACAGTCATGCGCTAATCTGACAGCAATAAAAAAAAATAACATAGACCTTTAATAATAACGTCACTTATCATCAGATGAGATCATTATCAAGCTCTAACTGTGCAGCAATAAAAAAAGTTTCTGGTAAGTTAAAAGCTTACAAAAAATTACGGCCTTTTAGATAAATGAGCTAAATTTATTCTTAATTTAATAACTTTAACCTCAAAACACCTTAATAATATTAAGAGCCAAGATGAATCGCATATAGTCATCGACAAATGTGATCGCATACAAATGTAGAGATGGAATCGGCGTATTTAATTAGTGAAATGAAAATAAAAAGCATTGGCAGTGTTATCGAGCTCGCTTTCACATCGTGAATCAATCTCGCATGCAGTTTTAGGTATCATTTTTATGTGCCTTAAACCATTACAGATAATGCAACGCGACTTCGGTCTTCCTTTTTTTTTAAATTTAAAATTATACACTAAATATGTCTTGACTTCGAACAGTGTGTGTTGCCAGTGCTTACCTGCGGATCGGAAACGTGGTCGCTGATTATGGGCCTCATTCGAAAGCTCAGAGTCACTCAGCGTGCGATGGAGAGGGCTATGCTCGGAGTTTCTCTACGCGATCAAAATCGACATAGCCCTATGAATTGCGAACCTGAAGTGGCAATAGTCCACATAGGACACATAGTCCGACGAACCGATGGACGTTGGGACCCGAAGGTGCTGGAATGGCTCCGGACGACGCAGTGTAGGAAGACCCCGCACAAGGTAGACCGACGATATAAGGAGGGTCGCCGGTAGCCGCTGGAGCCAGGCGGCGCAAGATCGGGCCTAATGGGCATCATTTCGTGATACCTGTTCAGCAGTGGACGTCCATGTGGACTCATGGACTGAGGTTTACTCGATTTAGTAAAAATATTTTAAAATACAATAAAGCATGCTTAACTGACTCCCAATCTTCGCTAGTCGAAGAGGCATTTCAAGAAGGAGAGGAAGATTATGGCAAGATCATAGATGTTTATTCCGTTTTTTTCACTGGACAATGCTTTTACATACCCTGATGGAAGATTTTTGCCAATCAGGAGTGGAGGACTCACTGTTTAACGCAGAGTAACCACCAAAACTCAGCGCATATCATCCTTATCCTTGATTGAGAACACTAGAAGGTTTCAGATGGTTATTCCCTATCATAGCTACAAGCAAATTCGTATACCATCATAAATAATATACAGAAATGTTCATCTTGAATGTACGCTTGAAATTTTTCATTCTCGTACATATTTATAGATTAAACTTGGCCTATATTAATAAAAAAAATCATCTGGCATGTCTATAAGCAAATCCGAATACCAATACTGGCAGGGTTGGCTAGTTAAATCTCTCTCATTCTCTTAATTAATTAAGATCATGTATAGCTTTTTTAACTCTCTACAATATTAGTTATAGGCTTGAAATTTTCTATTTCCGTATAATAAAAATACTCCCCTCTGGACCACAAGGACATGCGAATATCATTGTTGTCAAGGTTTGTTAGTTTTTCTCCCTAAAGTACATAATATGACGTAGAGTTTTCGCAATGGCTCTATTACCTTTACGCTTAGAATAATTAATTAAATAGGTAATTTGTGTTTATTTCGCACACCATTACTTACCTAACAGACATTTTAGAAAAAATCTCTCAAACCGTCAACCGTCAGTAACAAAAAAAAGTGCATGCGTACAAAGCACACATGTCGGAAGTGAAACTTCTTTGGCAAACTAATTTTTAAGTCTTGGTTTGTATTTATACAAATCTAAGACTTTAGGTATCCGAGACTTGAAGGGGGGAGGGGGAAGGAAGATGTGTTAGGAATTTAATGAATTTAATTGTCATTAAAATATTAAGTTTCGAAAATTGATACGAATAATTTATTGCAGTCTCAAATGTCGAATTGTAAATAAAAATGCCACTTGTTTTTTGTCAATATTAGAAATTATTAATTAAATTTTGTTTTGAATTTAAAATTTAGAACAGAGAATTTATGAAATATTTTTATTTTCTGTTTTATGAAAAATAGTATTTTCAATTATTAAATGAAGAGTGGCAAATTAAAATGCCACATGTCATTTGTAAATATTAAAACTACCTAAACTTCAAACGAATTAGCATAAAAACATTTTTTATGCTAATTCGTTTTCGCTATATTTCGTGACGCGTTTTATTCGTAAAAATATTACCCCTATGCGCCTAATGAAGTTTCACTTCAAAAATAGTTTGGTGTAAACACTTAATAACTAAGTAACATTACAGAAAAAATATTATTTCAAACAAATACAAACTTTCCTCAATTTATGTATGTGTATATATTAATAGATCAAGATAATAGGCACGTTTAAGCGTCATTTATCAAAACAATGCTATACAAAACCACTCAAAGGCTTGATTCAATTCGATTATAAAATAAATTGTATTTATTCTTTCTAATGGATGCTTCAAAGATACGACATGACGAAAGTTGGGATACAGTTGAATACAAAAGAAATAGGTTTTCCATTAACAGTGTCCTACATTTGACTACGGATTAAAGTGTTTTAAAAGAGTTATTGTGAATATTATTGTACTTATTGTCAATATAATTCAATACATTATATATTGCTTAAATATAACAACACTATTACACCTATTGTAGATATACACATAATTCAAGGATTTGAGCGTGGAATATTTATTAATAAAGATATTTATTTAGTATTTTAATACTAACCTGTTTAATAAATTTTGTTACAGTACTGGAACTCTGTTTCGAAAGATTCGTATTTAGTGACCGGTTACATTGCAATAGTGTGTTTAAGTAGCATTTTTAATAATTTAGGCTAATTATTTTACAAATAGACTGCCTCATTGGTCTAGTGGTTAGCATGCTCGAGTACAGACGAAAGGTCCTGGGTTTTTGAGCTGTTGTCGAGATTGAGGTTCTTATTAAAATTTTCTCAATATTTGGTCGAAGTTGGGAAGTTGGTGAGGTGCTCCACCCCCGTGCCTCGGACAGCACTTTAAGCCGTCGGTCCTGCGCTTGATCTCTCTCCGGTCGTATTGGATTTAAACCCACCCAGAGTGGTGGGTCTATGATCTAAAAACCCTCATTCGTATGAGTGACGTGGCCTGTGACCAGCAGTGGGACGTTAATAGGCTGCTACTTACTATTTTTATTTTACATATAAGACACATACGTATGAATATTTCAATGAGTAATTGGCAGTGACTTTTTAAGGCTCTAGACAGATCAGTGTCCCAAATTTAATTTAAAAACACACATAATAGCTTTCGCATTTATAATAATATTAAGGATAGAAAGATTCGTATTTAGAGACCGTCTGCATTGCAAAAAGAGTCGTTTCGCTATATTTCGGCCAATTGCGAAGAGCTTTCTCGTGATAAATGAGTGAGTTTATTGCCTTTTTAACCGACTTCAAAAAAAGGAAGAGGTTATCAATTCATCTGTATTTTTTTTTAATTTCTTGCCTTATAATTTTCGACTGGGTGAACCGATGTTGATGATTTTTTTTTATATGAAAGTGCTTGGTATAGGGTCCCATTTTTTTAAATCCAGTTCTGATGATGGCATCTATGAGAAACCCGAATAAGACTTAAATTTACATTAAGCAGGTGCTCGAAAAATGATTTCGACGGTTCTTTTTTTATTGGAAAGGACATACTTCAAGGGTTGTTTGATGATAGTTTGGTACCTTGGCTGACGCCGACTTCAAATATAAGAATACGAAACACTTTAAAAAAGAATACGCAATTATTTTTTTCTTTTTAGAGCATATTAATATATTTGTAAGAGTTTGCTTTGAAGGCGGTTCTTTTTTTGTTAAAATATTTATTTATCAAAGAAACCGGTTGGGGTACATAGTATTTTTAAATCTATAACTGACTATGTGTATATATATTAGCTGAATTTGATCACATACTGGTATAAAACATTCTGATATTACTTACAAATCTGACAATTTCGTATACATGATAACAGAAAATTCCAACAATGTCGGTGCAAACGCCCCTAACTTACAACAGGCAGGTAAAAATTGGTTGCTCAGTTTTATAAAAGTTTGAATGCTCACTTGCATATTTTAGCGAATTTAAGTTTAAGTTAATCAGACATTTAAATCGTTTTAGCTGGTAATTAGTAAATGTTTGTCTTTACAAAGCTTTGGTTCTGTTTTCTTAAGTAAAACAATACTATTCCTGGAATTTTATTTGAATGTTTGTTGTTTTGTTAAAGACTTCAAATATATTAAGACTAGCAATGCCCCGCGGTTCCACCCGCGTAGATACCGATTCGGACTATACATTTATTTTCATTAACACAAAAGTTTTATTTTACTTAGTACTACTTCCTTTCAGATTATTAGATACACACTTTCATTCATAATCTAATAAATATACAGATTTGACTTTATAGTGAAAATATACAGCTATAATCAATGTAATACATTGTTAAATTCGTAACGTCATTTACGTAGAATATCCGATATTAGTCAATTTAAAAATACTCTACAGGTATTGAAAAATTCCTGATTTCAAAGACGTAATGAAAGGATTTTTTAAGTCGCTACATTAATTTTTAGCTTGATAAAAATAAAAACAGTATAGGTGTGTCGGTGGTAAATACATACAAGCTAACTCAGGCCCAGTTCTAAGGGTCTACTTATATTTTTTAATTGGAATGCCCGATTTTAATAATATAAATAGTATTTTACAGGTAGTAAACCGGTCTTTAATAAAATATCATTTAATAGGATCAGGTTTAATACTTTTAAAATGTAGTTATAGTGGCATAACTACAGCAGTTGCACAGATGACATCGAAGACTTTTTTGTAGGTATTAATACATTTTATAATATCGTAAAACATGTTTTTGTTCTATCATTAATAGTTTCTCCACCGGACGCGGTGACAGTTTTTATGTGACCAATTCTTTCACACCTTAGTTTGTATCAATGCATTCTATTTAAGAATCTCGCTTCTATTTGACTTAGTAATATAGACCATGTCGCTCAGTGAAAATGTAGGCTTCTAATGATGAAAAAATTTTTGACATCGGTCCAATAGTTTTTGTGTGGAAACGTTACAAACATACACTCATACAAAAACACAAACGTTTTCTTTTTACAATATTAGTTTAGAAAAACCTTAACAGCAGTAATCAAATGCTGTATTTAAACATATCGTCGTCGCTTCAACCGATGGACGTCCACTGGACATAGGTCTCACGAAATGATGCCCACAAGGCCCGATCTTGTGCCGCCTGGCTCCAGCGGCCACCGGCGATCCTCCTTATATCGTCGGTCCACCTTGTGGGGGGTCTTCCTACACTGCGTCGTCCAGTGCGGGGTCGCCATTCCAGCACTTTCCGACCTTAACGTCCATCGGTTCGTCGGACTATGTGCCCCGCCCATTGCCACTTCAGGTTCGCAATTCGTAGGGCTATGTCGGTGACGTTGGCTCTGCTACGGATCTCCTCATGTCTGATTTGATCGCGTAGAGAAACTCTGAGCATAGCCCTCTCCATCGCACGCTGAGTAACTCTAAGCTTTCGAATAAGGCCCATAGTCAACGACCACGTTTCTTTGAACATATAACCTGGTGAAAAATTATATCGTTTTAGGTGGAAGGTAGTCGGCGACTTTATTCTACTCCAAGCCCATACATATTACGGAATCTCCAAAGAAGGAAATCTGACAAACGATAACTGACTAATATAAGAAAATGGATAAAACTAAAACAGATAAAGAAAAATAGTTAAAACTTCATACTTGCCTCCCTGTGGCGAAATAACTTGGTGCAATGGACTCCCAACCTACTTCGTAATGGATAAGACGTCCATGCTGCGACACCAATAGTCTTTCACTAATATAGTTGTCGTAAAACAGTGTGAAGAACTTAGGTTCTATCAGAATAAAATAGTAATTGAAAACTATGAAAGGTTATTGCACGAGGGTAATGTTTATTTTGTAAATAACGTCGGTATTTATATAAATATTATGGTAATTTCCCATTACTGTCTCACTTAGCGTAAATCTTATATTAATAGTAAATAATAAAGATTTATTAAAGTGTTCCTGTTACCTTACGGACAAGCTCAGTCGTATAGTTAGACAAATTTAGTATAAATTCAAAAATTCTTAACACAAGTAGGCCTCTAAAGCACTTTTGAATCGTCAAATATAGGTTTTTCCATATATTCATTTCATAGCATGATATAACGACTTACACTCTAAAGTTATGAGAGTTCCGTCGCGCCCTATTTCGAGAAGAGCCCACAACAAACTCGGATATAGATTAGAGAAATTCACTCACTCCCACGTACTTTTATCGTCTAAGTAATCTTTCATATTATAGTAAGATTATTTAATTAAATGAAATATAGATTATTAAAAAAAATACCGTTGTGTTCAATTACACTTCTATTTAACTGAACTTCTCTTCTTTTTAACCCCTATTAATGACAAAACGACTTATGCGTGTAAATTTTCCAATATAAGTGTGGATTAAAAAAAATACATATAATTACAATTACAATTTCAACGCTCGCTATATGTATAACAAAATAAACAAAATTTCAACTATCTATCCGCTTTGTAAATATAAATGTAAAAAAATAGTTTCAATTATCTCTTGAACCTGACTTATGATGAAACTGGAAATTTGACAAAAGTACTAAATTAACAAACTGACCCTTCATCACTTCCTCACTTCTATAATATATATACATACACACACACACACAACCTCTCTTATACACACTTTACATACAATACAAATAGAGGTCAGTCATTCAAACTGCTCAACATAGATACGATAAATTTAACATAATATATTTATTTTTATTACTGTTCTTAATAGTACATATTCGGTATATATATTTTTAATAAAGAATTTTAGAGATTGCTGCTGTAAGCCGAAATGCAGCTTAAATTAGTTCGGCTACAGAGGATCACATAACTTGGGACACACTGTATATAATAATAAAGCCTTTATTTCCAATTACATTTTTCATTTACATATGTCATTTCAGTTACTTTTAATACATTCAAATTAAAATTATTGTCAATGTTTATTTAATTATATGTCAATGTGAATAGTTTGCTTCTTCATTTAAGACGAGTCAATATTAGAACGCCCATTTTTGGGCAAAGGACTCATCTATATCTAATACCCAAAACTTTGATGAGTTCTTCAACCACGTCTCCTCGAGCTTAGCAAACAAAGGCCTCTCTCCAGCCAGTACACGAAAATCTATTAAATAAACACACTGTATACACTAGAAAATTATTGTATCTTTCTGTTGTGGTTTTCAATAAATTATTATTTTGTCAATCAAGGATAACACTATAAACGTGACAAAACTTTAAATTATTTTACGATTATGTGATCCTGTTGGCAGTTGTTCCACTTTTACCCACTTTATGCTCGCCCATCGTTATCGATCGTAAAAAGAAGCCTTCAAAGATGTTATCATCGTCTATCAAAAAGATTAACAGATCAATCTATCGGACCGTTTATTTAAATTTCTTAACCGTTAGAAATCTAATACATATCGACCGCGATTGAAGAACGCCGCGGGATGCACCTATGTATTGTCAATGTAAGCTAAAAGCCAGATGTGCCGGTACAAGGAAGGCATCTGTAAATATTTATAATTTTTACTACGCTTCCGTAATTCAATAGACAGAAATAGAAAGCATCAGATTCAATTGATATTGCTACGGTAAGGCGGGGAGATGTTTGTGATGTATTTTAATAGTGGACGTGTCTCGACTGGTCGTTTAATCGATTAGAAGATCTAGAAAGTTCACCATGCAACAAGGGACCGATTGGTATCGATTCTGGAGGTGAAGTCAAGTTGTTATCAACGATATAATAAAATTTCCTCGACAAAACTACGTGTAAGGCGGTCAATCTCAACTGAGATTAACCAACTACACTGTATAAGAGTACATACCTAAATATTCTTTCTTTTTTGAAGCTCATGTTCCAAGTTGGCAAAAATATAACGAGACCGGAGAAAGTTCACCTCCAGACACTCAGATGGGAGTAAATGTATCAAAATGGTCCTTTTGTAAACTATAGACTCTTTGGTGATGGATATGTCTTCCCTAATTTTTATTCTTCTTCTAGTTTTTATACAGCCACTGCCAGCAACTCTTCTGTGGCGGCATTATAAAATGTCATTATGTAATTGATTTAAACAGTTGTCGATACAATAAAAATTAATAATTAGTAAAGACGTTGACACTTAAAACAGTTTGTATAATTTTCCAACGGTTCCTTGTTATAATTTAGTCACGGCCTTGTAATAAATAAAGTGGTGATGCATTTTAGTGTCGCCGAAGGTGGGCTTTGCCTCGCAAAAGTGTTTTTAAATGTATTAAAAAATAAGGTGTATTTGCCAAACAATCACACATTCAAGAATGACAGCTTCATTCGCACAAATCACGCGTCTCGTGTACCGACATGCATTTTCTCTCCTGGGAGAATAACAATGAAAACAGGTTACCGGCCATTTATAGCAAACAATTTACTTATTAGAAGCACAGAAAAATGTGGTACCTAAACTACTACTATTTGTAGTTACGTCATTTTCTAAAACCAGTAGAACATCTTCTGCTTTAAACTGCGTCGAATCAAGTATTAGTGTATAACAGAAATACACATTTAGCTAGATAATGTTCTAGATTTAATTTATAAAGACAGTAGAAATTTATGAAAAGCGATTCTTAAGTATATCTTTAGTCTTGTGGTTCTGGACAACCTCCAAATCGAGAGAAATCCTGAACCCATTTTGATGATATGGTTTTACTTAAAAGTCATAACTGTATTCTTTGTGGACATTATTTGTCCTATGGGGGCATATCAATTTCGGACTATAATCAGTGACTATAACAGTGTTTCGCAACCTTTTGTAGGCCATGCTCTCAAACATAACTTTTAACCTTTAAAAATATTCGTCTTTTTAAGAAATATAAGTAATAAGTTTCAGGAAGAAAACACTGAAATTCATGTAAAGCTGAAATTCTTATTTTAAACAATTTTAATATTGATTTATCTGTATTAATTTAGTGCGAATCTTGCCCCCGATTTTGAATAACCCTCCCTTAACTATCATAATGCCCTCCAATGGGGCGTGGGCCCCACGTTTGGAAACGCTGGACTATACAGTTGAACTCTATGATAGTATATATTCTAAGGGGTAATTTACGTCTCACTAGGCTAGGGCATAACAATCATAAACTATATCACTCACTCACCCCAAACTCAAACTCAAAATATCTTTAGTCAAGTAGGCTTATTACAGCACTTTTGAATCATCATTTTTTTCCAACACACTAATTTTAATGTACGAGTGATGATGGTATTAAAGAACGACTTGAAATCTAAACTTAGGAAGGTTCCTTCGCGCCCTGTACCGAGAAGAGCCCACAACGAATTCAGTCGGGTATTTTGTATTTTTTTTACCGTCATCATTACAATATCGTATTCGCTTACTACCACGCGTTTGTCTCTAGTAATCTTGCAACTTATAGTATTATTTTTCAATCAACTTACTTTTAACAAAGACTTCGAATTTCTAGAACTTTATTGGGAGTGTATTATAGAAACGTATACAGTTACCCTTAAATGAGTTGTTACTTACAGGTGAGATCACATTCAAGCCCCAACCTGCGAGTATAAAAAATAGTCTATATTTTAGTTTAATTTATATGTATGTTCAACACCGAACTGCTTGGTGCTTGTTCGTTACACCGACAAAGAGCAGATGACGCTGTTGTCGATGTGATATGCAAATGTTTTAAGAAAAGATTTAGACGTCTTTCAAGATTCCGTTTTTTTTGTTAGATTTAAAAAAAGACAAACTAGAATGTAAATAGTGCAATAAAGGACAAGCAGTGCAACTCAATAGTTTTATTGAACCGGCATACAAATTTATCACCATACAGTCCGCAAAGCTAGATTGAAATATAGATATAGTACAACCGCTATCGAAGTTCTAGTTACCCTTAAATGAGTTGTCACTTACAGGTGAGATCATGTTCAAGCCCCAACCTGCGAGTATAAAAAATAGTCTATATCTTAGTTTAACTTCAGAAATATTTATCTATATTTGAGAATGCGCTATTTTAGCGTCCCTCGCCAACTTTTTGCGTGCACGGCGTATGAGTCACAAAGTCAACGCACCCTTCCATCGCATCTCTGATAAAGTATATTTTTTACTGTTTTATAAAGCCTACCAGCTCTATATCAATAAACATATTAACAAGTATTAAATGTTAATACAACATAGACATAATAGGCTTCGTGGCTTAATGAATCGTATGTAAAATTTCGCATAGGTATATGAATTCTGATCGCGTTGATATCATTTAGTTAATTGAGAAAGAGGTTTAAGGCTTCGTTCTTTGTTATTTAGATTTGGTAATAATTAATACACAAAGAATTATTTATAGAAAGCTTGTATGTGTTATATGTAAATAATTTAGAATGACATAATTACAGCGAAAAGAAGACATTTAATAAACTCAAGTATTAATATAATATTTACAATTAAGACCTGGATTTTATTTTGTAGACATCGTAAAGAAAGTAATCGTAATTGTAATGTGATACGATGTTATATAACGCTATTATCTTATAATATTCATTATACCATATACTCAGAACCGTGTCCCCAATTCCGTCCGTCTTGTTATAAAATTTATCTCCTGATTTTAATAGTTGTTTTTTTATTTCAAATTCACCTCACGATCCGGTCCACTTTAATGTCTGACATTTTCAACGTTCACCCTTTAATAAGCGTGTGTGCTTTTATTTTATTATGTATAAACTAAAATAGCTTGACAAAATGCGTTGGTCCATTGATATTCTATTGTTATGACGTTTTTGAAATAAAATTATTTCTTTGAAACACTTCACGTTTCATCAGAAATTTCAATTTCACTTATATTGTTTCTAATTATGTTTGAAACGATTAAACCGATGTGCCCCAAACCGAGTAAGGCAATAATGTAGATGATTTTAGACCATTTTTTTGCTGGAAAATTCTGTATGCACGCCAGATGTAGTCTAGATTTACATCCAGGCGTGTCACACTCGCTGGTCGTACCAGGATATCTACTAAAACTTAGCGGAATCCTCTTCATTCAGGCGTTGCGGTCCAGATGTCCGCTCACGAATTCAGCTCTGGCGACCCGGATGACTTAAGAGTTTAGTTAAGGGAGAGCAGATGAGTAAAATTCCGCCTCGTGGCACCCTCCTCCTCCGACGAGAAGGAGTATCTTCTGCCATAGCCTGCCTTTGCCAGTTTAGTGCCTCCTTCTGCAGGATGACAGCCTCCCAGAAAGAGGTCACTGCTTTCCAATCTGACTCGTCCCTAATCATAGCGCCCACATTGCTGGGGAGTGAGGGGTCACCCAATTAGTGATCTCAAGATGTGACGATGGGGTCCCCAAGCTTGACAATCTGCGACTATGTGATGCGCTGTGTCATCGTCCGCCCTACATGTACGGAAAGCAGGCGTTTCTTCAGAGCCTACAATCTGGTGCAGATACTTGCCGAAGTAACCGTGTCCCCTGGCACGCCAATCTTCCAAGAATGGACACACCGTTGGAACCTTGACCACACTTGCTGCTGAAGACCCGAGATCCTCCTTCCACCTTTCAACCAGGGCCCTGTCGGATAGGGTCCTGAGGTCTCTGGACTTCTTCATCATCAGGCCGTTCGCATCTATACCCAGCTGCTCGACACTGATAGGCAGCTGCCTGAACCTCCAGAGCTCCCAAGGGGGATAGCCGCGAGATGGGTTTAGACCACGAAACTCATTCACGCTACTTAATCACTTCCTCACTCTACTTATTCACTTCCTCACTCACTCGCCTACCCAGAGGCGCAATTACTCATTACTCACTCATTCACTCGCTTACCCACTCGCGCAATTACTCATTTACTCACTCACACACTCCCTCATCACAATATCCTTAGATATTTTGCGTTTAATTTGAAATTTAGCAAAGTGAATCCTTTCTCGAGGCAGAAAATAAGTATGGATTTCCCCATATTCCCACGGCATCGGCAACTAAGAGGACAATACAACAGAACAGCTAGTTCAATATATTTTGTATAAAATATCAAAATAAGATAAGATAACTTCGTTATAATCATATAAGTCTTCGGTTAGAATCGATCCCTATACTGCTTTAATGTACTTAATATTACCGTACACTTGTTAGCGTTACAAGCACAGTATCATAATAAACTACAGTGTTAATACAAAATTTGCTGAGTATAAGAAAACGCATTTTCTGTTTCCAGTTAGTTTCCAGTTAACAAGATATATTTACTGACACCTCTAACACTCGTCTATAGAAAATGTTACAGTCGTAGTTTTATGCCATTAACCATATTAGTTATATGGTTATGTTATCAAAAACACCAACTCACAGTAACTAACAACTTTTATTCACTCCACTATTTATATACACAACTTGCACTGTACTAATAATTACTTCACTATTTGAATTTATACAATTTAGCATTACTTCTCTTAAAACAACTACATCAGTTCGAAAGACTATCTCAAACAATTATTCCGATTGTTAATTAATAATACCTCGCATTGCATAACATTTCTTAATATTACACCATGAATTTGAACCTATTTAGTATTTCAGACTAACATAAGGACATTGTAACAAAATTAATTTTAATTGAGAAATACTTGTATATCTTATACTCCAAAAAGTGTACCAAATCTATTTTGCAAGTAAAGACACACTATTTGTCATATATTAAAAGGGATAGTGTTAATATTTTTATATTCAGATCACATATTCAGAGTGTCACAATCATGCTAATTTATCTCAAAATGACCGGAGGTACAGAAAAAATGTAAATGATGACGTTATAAAACTCGTTGATTTTTATCACATGACTTTTGTTATAGGATTACCTTCTATTGTTTTAGGACAGAATATAGAAAATATGTATAAACAAGTATTATGAATATATTAAATTTGTATCTAGCCCGAACTTCTAAAGGTCTTTACATAGAAAGTACAATGAATACAAGTTTAAAAAACTTTTTTTATTAATTACACTCGTATTTAAATAATATCAGAAATTTGATTGAATAAATAAAAAGACACATGTCAGAAGTAAAACTTTTTTTGTCTCTTTAAGTCTTGTTTATATTTATGCAAATCTAAAACTTAAGAGGGAGGAAAAAAGGAAGATATGTTATAAAATTTAATTGTCATTAAAATATTAAAAGTGTCGAAAATTAGTACAAATAATTTATTGAAATCTCAAATGACGAATTGTAAATAAAAATGCCACGTGTGCTTTGTCAATATTTGAAAGTATTAATTAAACTTTGCTTTTTAATTTAAAGTTTAGAAAAGTGAATTTACGAAATATTCTTATGTATAAATAGTATATCAAATGTCTAATATCAAATTAAAATGCCACATGTTATTTGTAAATACTAAAATTACCTAACCTTGAAACGAATTAGCATAAAAAACGCTGCACATATTCACGACGGTAATTAAGCGTTTCATCCGTAAAAATTTTACCTTCATGCTAAAGAAGTTTCACTTCAATATAAGTGTGATATGAAAGTGGAGTAAAAATTGCAGTTAAAACCTTCACAAATGCCTAAACCTATAAGTTAGTATCATAAAGTTATAGTCTTTGTATTTAAAAGTGAACTGGAATGAACTTAAGTACGTCATAACCGAAAAGGAAATCTTTTATTAGATGATATTTAATATTTAACAATCACAGTTTATTCACAACACATTTATGGCCTGATAAGACCTTCAAAAACACCTTTGAAATAGATCGTACAAGGGAACAAAGTATTTGAACTATTCAAAGGTCGATGGGACGGTCGTTTTAAAGGTGGAAGTTTTTCAATACATTTGAAGCATCCCAATCTCTCCTTATAAAGGAGTCCTGTTTAAAATTCCGCTCCCGTCTGATATGAACGCGTTGAGCATTTTTAGGCGTTCACTTCTTGGAGCTTTCCCATAAGTTTTTTTTTTTATAAAAAAAGCTTTTTAGGCAGATTTACGCGAATCGTTAATACATTTGTTTTAAGTCGATTTGTTATGTATTCTTTAAAGTATCAGATAGATTGATAAGAAAAGGAATGATTTCTTTGACTTAAAGAAACAGGGTAATAAATGTTCACAAATTTATTGTTATGCATATTCTCTTACTTTCAAATTACATAAGCAGTGAATCTTGTAGAATATGTATTTATAGAATTGTAGATAATATATAGATATGAACTATAACCCAAACGTCGCACTTGTCTAAATTTTCTTCAACCATTTAGACGAGGTACTTGTATAAACGCGATATAATATATTCAAAGCGCAAGATTATATTAATTATAACTTTGGGGCGAATATTGAGAAAATCTTAATAGAAAACTCAATATCGATTTTGAATTGGCCCAACCCGGGACCCGGGACGAAGTTGAGAAAAAATTTGGCGGTGTGATCCACCCCCGTGCCTCGGAGAGCACGTTAAGCCGTCGGTCCTGCACCTGATCTCTCTCCGGTCGTGTCGAATTGCTGTCACGTTGGACTATGAGAGTAAAGGAATAAAGAGTGCACTTGTGTACTATGCCTGCCAATCCGCAGTAGAGCAGCGTAGTGGGTCTATGCTCTAAAAACCCTCTCTCGTATGAGTGAGGAGGCCTGTGCCCGGCAGTGGGACATTAATAGTGGGACAATAATAGACATATTTTTATTGTTATGCTTATTTATAATTATTATGCTTATTTAGCTAATGGGGACATAGATACTGCAAAGTGAATACGTGGTAACTCGCAAATCCAAAATTATTCACTTTTCATAAAACCAAAAAAATATATAAGTTCTCTTAACTTTAAATTTATCGACTAGTTATTGACTAGGACACTATATTTATATTTTGTTGCTAAGCACTGGCTGGTATTGTCCTAAAGTTTTGTGAAAACAATATTCTGCCGATTACTATGTGTTTGCTTTCTCTATATATTATATTAATATTTTATATAGCAATAGAGATTCGTACAGTATATCGACTTCCAAATCTATAAATACAAATTCACGAGCAAATTTTTATCGACTCATAGTGTGAAAACTCACTTTGTTAGTAAAGGCGGTTCGATACCTAGTATGGAATATTTAGGAAATTGTATTTCCTTATTTTTCTAGATCTGTGCTAGTGGCTTATGGGTATCGGCCATAGCTATCGCTTTATCAGCAATCTAGTATTAAAAAGTAAATGATTTATTACTTAGCAAGTCAGTAAGCACGTCACTATATTAGACTTAACATCAGATGAAAACATACACACTACGTCCGTTACAAAGGTAGTTCGCTCCAGAACTCTTTCACTCATGCCCTTTCAAAATACTTTTGAATCGTCCGCACTTCAGTCCTGTAGTAACATATCTACCACCAGTTCGGAAAGCTAAATCCTCTGAGAAGAAACCGGCAAGAAATCCAGCGGTTGCTCTATTAAAGATAGTTTTGTATGTTACAATGTGTATTCTTTTTCTGTCTTCAACTTGAATCAAGTCCAAATATCTTTATCGCTTAAATAATCTTCCATATTATAATATTCCTTTGTTTACGTAACTGGTACATTAGCTATTTAGTAAAACAAATATATTTACATAAATGTTATTTAGATATGTCCCATAGTTAATTAAAAGTTAAATTTGCAAAGAATGCAATAAAAACTGTAGAATGAACATCAGTCAGACGTTTTAGCCGCAATAAACATTAGCAGAACGATTGATTGACAAAAAATACCCTTAAGTGGTAATAAATTGTAAACAGCCCAATTAACGAACTTAATACAAGAAAGTAGCTATACATTTATATTCAATAGATATATTATTGAGTGGAAGTATACTAAACTTTTTGTTGTTATAAACTTTTCTGATAATAATATCTCTTTGAACGCATTACGCACCTGTCAACGAAGTGGGTCAACTTATTTGCAACGATATTGAGAATCGAGGACTGCGATCGAGGCAAAGTACTAAAGCTTCGTTATAATGTTAAGAGCACTTATAAATTTAAAACTATGTATATATTTCAAAAATATTTTAAAGACCATTAATTAATTTTCCCTTTAGGAAAGTATGTTAAAAGCCAGTAATTAATTAAATAAGTATCATTTTGGCGATTTACCCTAGGGACTGAAAGCGTTCATAAGATTTCTGGAAACAGAGCCCCACTAGCCCTCTCTTTCTCTAATGAAGAAAGAGAAACAGTATTTCAAAAGGATAACGTTGAAGCATTTAAGATTATAATAAAATATTAGATAGAAAAAAATTTAAAATTAGGGAATGAAGAAAACCATTTAGGATCTAAAATCGAACTAAAGTAAAGGCATAAGTAAGTAAGTAAGTAGCAGCCCTTTAACGTCCCACTGCTGGGCACAGGCCTCCTCTCTCATAGGAGAGAGGGTTGTTGGAGCATCGACACACCACGCTGTTCCACTACGGATTGTCAGGCATAGTACACAAGTACACTCTCTATTCCTTCACTCTCATAGTCCGATGTGACGGGATCCGACACGACCAGTGAGAGATCAGGCGCAGCACCGACGGCTTAACGTGCTCTTCAAAGTACGGGGGTGGATCACATCGCCGACTTCCCAACTTCGGGCAAATATTGAGAAAATCTTAATAGAAAACTCAATATTGATTTTTGAAATGGCCCGACCCGGGTCTCGAACCCAGGACCTCACGTCTGTAGTCGAACATCCTAACCACTAGACCAGTGAAGCAGTTTCTAAGTAATGGCATAATGAGTGTAAATTTAAGAAATTATGTTCTCTAATTCACTTCTATTATAGCAAGTTGCCACTCTAGCGTCCCAAACGTGCAGCCAAGCAAAAAAGTTGCCTTTTTGTACTATTTTGTGTAGTAACCACTAAAAGGTGAAATACCTTTTAACAAGTAAGCGTGATACAGTCTATAATATCGATAGCAGACACGCTCTAACTTGTTAGTAAGTGAAGAAGTAAGTAGCAGTCCATTAACATCCCACTGCTGGTTACAGACGTCCTCACTCTTAGGAATCCGTGAGTGAGACACACCACGCTGCTACATTGCGATTTGATAGGCATAATGCATTCTCTATTCTTTCACTCTCCCAGTTCGATGGGACGGAAATCCGACATGACCGGATAGAGCTCAGGCGCATGACCGACGGTCACCAGCAACTTCCTAACTTCGGGTAAATATTGAGAAAATCTTAATAGATAACTCAGTCTCGATTATTTTTATTTACCAGACCCGAGACTCGAACGCAGGACTTCATATCTGTAGCTGTATATTTTAACCACCAGACCAATGAGGCAGTCCTATCCTGATAGCTCTACAAAAATTAAAAGTGCGTGCGCACAATGTTAAGTATTATTAATATTTAAACAAATCTAAAACTCTACACTTCCGAGACTTAGAGGGGGAAAAACGAATAGATGGTAGGAATTTAATGAATTTAATCGTCATTAAAATAATAAAAGTCTCGAAAAGTAACCCGAATTATTTAATGAGTGCTCAAATGACGAATTGTAAATAAAAATGCCACGTATTTTTTGTCAATATTAAAAGTACCTAACTTTCAAACGAATTGGCATAAAAAACGCTGCACATCTTCGTCACCCGAATCACGCGTATCATCCGTAAAAAATTTACCATCATGCGCCTAAAGAAGTTTCACCTCAAAATGAATGGGACAAAAATTGAAAAATGTTTCGTTCTATAAATTATAATATGCATATCATATATTGTTTTTTATATGAGTGATGATTTCACAAATAAAAATCTTAAAGTTTATTTTACCTATTTGAGTTATCATAAAAGTAAATTCCTATTTTGTATAGACTGTTGAGTAACAATGTATACAAGTGTGAACAATTCTTTACCTTCTCAACTATATTGAAAAGCAACGCTATAAGGCCCATTAACACGTAAAGCCCAATCATTATATTGGCTGCAATCGATTTCTGTTCTACGAATGTCGGTTGTAAAGTTACAATCACAGCTTTTAACGTGTCTTTAACAATATGTTAACAATACTGATTTCACGTAATGAGAAAGTTACAAGTGTGGAATAATTTATACATAAAACATCTCTAACAAAACTTTGATTTCAGCTACAACTGCTGATTGCAGTGATATGTATATAGATGTATTGATTTTTGTTCGATTATATACGCACTAGTTAAACATAGTTTCCTGTGGCTAACCCTGATTTTACTTAAAATCATGAGACTTTGGAAACTTCGAAATAATAAGCAATCCGTCGTGTCCTTTTACAATAAAGGCCTATTATAATGTTCAAGTTTACTTAAGCGACAAAGATGTTTGGACTTGATTCCAGTTGCACACGAAAGCTAAATGCATTGTAACTTACTAAAGCATTTAAAGGAGTAACCGCTGAGTTTCGCTTCAGTTTCTTCTCAGCAGAATCAACTTTCCGAGCCGGTGGTAGATTTGTTGCCGAAGGCCAGAGTACTGACGATTCAAAAGTGCTTTTTGATCCTTCTTGAATAAAGAATATTTTGAGTTTGATTGTGTCTTATGTATTACGACATCAGCTGTCTGCTAGAGACGGTCCACGCAAATTTAGAAGATCAATAGCAAATGTCATGCCATAATGCCATGGGAAATAGAAATAGCCTATCGCTAAAAAGCTTGTCGCTAATAATAGAGCTTCCCACAAGTGAAAGATTTTTATAATTGTTACATTATTTATTCAGCATATCTGACAGAAAACTAATATATGGATAGATAGAAAGATACATTCGTTTTAATTTATCTTTCTGGCATGTTTGTAACATTGCGATTACAGCTCGACTAATGTCTCTCAGTTGGAAAGGAGTGTAGAGATTAATAACACATATTCTTTTATTCATAAGTATAATTCTATTATTCCTAATTTATACACACATTTCTATTAAACATTAATACTTTCTTAAGGCTTTACTAATACGCTAAACATCGAAACTAACTGTCGTGCTCTACGAACTTAGTCAATACAAAAACTAACATCATGACGCTAACACTTTAACTTGTTATACATTCTATTAAGGCAATTAACCAAATATTTCACCTCAAATCATTTATTATTTAATGAAGATCTTATTAAATCAACTTTATTGTACTTTTATCGACGATTATGATAAATTATAATGGTCAATTCAAATTATGGAATAAGCAAAGTGGCGATCGTAGCCGAAAACTGTAAGTCAAATATTTCATTAAATTCTTTTTTAAATAAACATCAAATCACAACAGGGCCCTTAGGACAACGTCACTTTCCAAGATTGCTAATGCTTAAGAATGTATGGGCATGACGTTTCTTTTTCGATAAATTTCGATATGAAACGTCATTCCCATACATTTTTTAAGCGTTAGCAATCTTCGAAAGTGACATGTCTACGAGCCCAGGGATTATAGTTAATTAAATAGAAACAGATATGTTTTAGATATGTTTTTCACTTCACATCTCAATCAGAAATATTGTAATCATTTCTTGTAGCAACCCTGGTTAAGTAATCTACGACGTGGTTAAAATTAATTGCATCGATTTTACTTGGAACAGTCATAATGCATACGATCGTGAAAGTCAACTGTTCGGGTAAACATATTGAACATAAGATCAGGGTGCGCCGTCGCCGACAATTTGTCATCCTACTTGATTTAATAACGAATATAATCTCTCTTAACACATTCAGTATCAATCTACAGTCTTACAAAATCTCGTGGCTTTGTATTTTACATCTTTGAATAAATTACTTGATCACAAAATTACAGTCGCTAAAAAATGGTTGATTAAATTGACAAAGAAAAGTATATATGAACCACAAGATATAAAAATCAAATGTATAAAAAGACTCTCATCAATAATAAGCAATTTCTTTAGTATAATATTAAAGTTGGAAATTATGCGGATGTATATGGATGATGCATATAAAAATCCTCTATACTGATAAATACAATAAAATATATAAATTAAATATGCATTACTAATTCATATAATAAGTGTTAAAACGAAAAGAAAACCTAATATCAACTTGTTATGCGGTAATGTTCGACGATTTCATGTTTTAAAGTATTTAACAATGATAACAAATAGAAATTACAAATTAAAAACAAGGGTAAGGAGAATGTTTCTATAGTTAATTAGTATTTCTACAGTCATTCACAAAAAAAAAATCATACCGTAGTAACTGAAGCTGGCACACCTGTACATAACATCAGAACTGAAAGGGAAATATTACTTGTGATTATATTCAATAAGAAAAGGCGAAAAAGCGACATGTGAGGTACAAACACATCAACATCTCATCAACACGTTTATAATAAAGAATTGAAAACCAACCTATAGAATTGGTGAAGGATGTCAAAGTTTTTATGGACATTAAAGGTGAAATTTTTGGAAAGATACCTCAATATGAAAGAGACCTTAATGACAGAATATGATGAGTCGATGAAAAAACAAATTTACGATTAGGCACGTCTCATTAAAGGGCTAAAAACAAAGCGTCTTTTTAATGTTCCTCAATTTCTTGTTCATTTTATCACTTATTTTGTACTTATACATAATCCAGGGAGGATGAATAGTTTTCTGAGCTCTATTGATTAAGATGTTACGTATGTTTCAAATGAAACTGAAATAATTTGGATAATTTAAAATACGGTCATGGAAACAAAGAATATAGGACATGGTATATTTCAAACGTTTTGAAAGGACAATAGTTCTTTATCTAAGAAGTCATTGTCCTAAATACTTAATCTTTGATTTTCGCCAAATATGCTTTACGCTATTTGAAATCAGGTTACTTGGTTAAAGGTTTAAACATATTTTAAGACCATCATTTATTGTTTAATTGAACTTTCAACCAGGTTAGCTTAGTTGTATAGGTCTTTAATAACGATGGTCTTAATTATCAAATGGGGTAAGATGTCAACATTCCCGATATCGGTCTAAAATTAGCAAAATAGCTTGTAATACATGGGATTCGCATACACCTTGTAATCCATCAAAAAGCATATCTTTAAAGTTTGAAACAAGTTTAAAATTTTATTCATCTCCCAGTTGCATCACTTATCGCAGTAGCCTTTAATACTATTAACACTACAATTTATATAAACGCTACAGAAAATCCGAAACATTACGAACTAATTGAAGATTTTATAACAGCAACGTACACAAATCCGAGCTTAACCCAAATATAGTTTTCAACAACAATATTCTGTGGTTTGTCATTTCCGAAGCGCCGAAGATTGATGGACTGCCAAATTATATGGTAGTTCAGTCTGAAATTGGTTCGGGAAACATGAGGTCCACGGCCATTTTGGGGATCACAAAAACAAGGGACTCGTGTGGGAACCGGCTCGCTTTATTCGTAGGTTTTACTCTCTTTTCATCTTTGAGAGGTAATTTTTATATACGCGACAACGACGCGGTGACGATATAGCTCAAATTATTCAAATAGGTTTAATAGTAGTAGTAATTAATAAATATATAAGGGATGTTAGCTGTCACCCAATATACACGGACATACCTTGCCTTAACCAATATGTAAATCTATGAAATTGACCTCGTTGCGTTTTGTTATTAAAACAAACTCAACTGGAGAAAACCTTTAGTTCTCATAAAAACTCTCATAAAACAAAATTTAATATTGTATGTATTGAATGTAATGAGTTATTTAGATTTTTCTCTTTATTTCACTTTTTATAAACCAAAAATAGAAAACAATGTTAAGTTAACAAGTGTTATATTTTGAAAGTCGTAAGATGTAAATTGATCTTACGTAGCAGAAAACAGGGAGGCCCTTTTAACTGATCGATTTTGTGATACCTATAATCAAATAACCAATCAATATCTTAGTCTTTTTACTTTGAACCTAGTATTTTATAACATTACCTTTAAAAGAAGTAAATCCTAATAACTTAGTTAAATCTTTTAGCAATTCTTTTATGATTATAACACCTTAATAAATACAATAAAAATGTTAAGAAATATTTTTTTTGAATCGGGATTTTTTTAATTATGATGTTTCATAATAAAGTTTTGTGTTTGTTAATGCCATAAATTATTAACATAATTTCTGTTAATCACTGTAAAACTAATGTAATCTGATAAACATATAAATATCTTGTGTCAAAGTGTTTGTGGTCGCACTTCTCTGTAATTAATTTTTATGAATTTTGTTGTGTACTTGGAAGGTAAAAGAATAGGCCCTAAGGTATTTTTTACTCCTTTTGATGGCAAGTCTTAGTATATTTGTATGGACCTAGTTTTTAACCAGCGATTTATACGTCTGTTTTATATATGTCGGAGAATAAGAGAGAAGGAGCACAAAGCATATGGGCGTGGGGTTCTCCGCCGACATCATCGTTACTGGCATCCATAATTCATTTCCATTTCTGTGGGCTTTGGTGGGTAATGTTGGTGCAATCAAACACTTAACTAAGATTATAATGTCCAATCACTTAATATTCCCGATAACACAAATTTACACAAATATAAACAATAATAGCTAGGAACGCGACAGTTGTAAGAGTCTACCACACCGGCGGGCGGTCACTCCCAGAATAGCGAGACGCGCGTCGGATTGTCACAATTGACTCTGCCCCACGCCGATAGACAGATGGCGCTAGCGTTCCACAGACTACTGCACTCCGTCATATATAATTTATATGGCAGAACTAAATTCGTCGGGTAATACTGTTATTATGACAAAATAGGTGATTTCACGAAAAATGGAATTACTGGCATTACGTTTTGTCTCAAATACTAAGGTTTAAAGATAACAAGCTTATTAATTTAATACAATTTATTGTACTTATGGATTTGTTGTAACTGTTGTTATATCAATAACAGATATTTTTGTTATGTTATATCCTACATTAAATCAATAATATAAGGTTAGATCTTATTTCCAAAAGAGTATCAATTTATTAAACTCGCCATTTTTAATAAGGTCACGACAATTGTAAGTCGTGAGTCGTTACTAAAAAGGTCGTAATATATAAACTGGTTTAATAAGGAGGAGGCCACATCGCCCGATCAAATTTTTATGGCAGCTGTTAATGTATTTACAACGTGATATCCAATCAATTTCTGATATCGTATTCCTTTTTCTGTGACATCGGCTTGGAATTTAATTAATATTAAATAATTAATGTCACTGAATGGATTTGGAGAAATTTTATTGATAAGATTCATAACTTAATGGATCCTAAAATATTTTTTTGATATATGGCAGCTACTGGGTATGACTTCATTAACATATTTTATAATAATGTTCTGTTTTGTTTTATTTCGAAGATCAGAATATAACTGCCTTTTTATATGGAAGCGAGTATTCGATTCATTAGCCAACGTTCAATTAATAAATAGTACAATATACTATCTAACAGAAAAAGTAGTACTGTCAGGCCGAAACTGCGATCATATACGCTATACCACATATTTAAAAAACATGAGAATTAGTTATTGAAAATTACTTTTTATTTAATAATTTCGTAATTGTTTCGCACCCTCTCTATTTGGCGTTGTCGTCGTCGTTAATATAAAATANCGGCTTGGAATTTAATTAATATTAAATAATTAATGTCACTGAATGGATTTGGAGAAATTTTATTGATAAGATTCATAACTTAATGGATCCTAAAATATTTTTTTGATATATGGCAGCTACTGGGTATGACTTCATTAACATATTTTATAATAATGTTCGGTTTTTTTTTTGTTCGAAGATCAGAATATAACTGCCTTTTTATATGGAAGCGAGTATTCGGTTCATTAGCCAACGTTCAATTAATAAATAGTACAATATATTATCTAATAGTAAAAGTAATATTGTCAGGCCGGAACTGCGATCATATACGCTATACTACATATTTATAAACATGAGGATTAGTTATTGAAAATTATTTTTTATATAATAATTTCGTAATTGTTTCGCACCCTCTCTATTTGGCGTTGTCGTCGTCGCTAATATAAAATATTTTAAACTTTTATATTAGAAGGAATTGTTTTATATTAAAAAACAAAGATTATCTAGTTGTACCTTAACATTTGCATTTCAAAATTACACATTGGTTAACAAATCATGGCGTGCAAATGCGAGTCGCATACTATTATTACTTTGTGAAGGGTTAAAATTAGAAATGAATTGCAAAATAAACTTTATTGTGTAACAAATAAGAGTTATTGAAATTTATGTAGATCTAAACGCCTGCCCCTATACAGTATTGTTCTTTGTGATTGAGCTGTATTATAATTGAGAGCATCCCTATAGCAAATTTATTTATCAATAATATACATTTCATTTAGTAACTATAAAGACTATTTTATTAAATACTATTTTCTTTAATAATTTGTTATATGATAGTAACAATGCGTCCATATTTTTTATATTTAGGAAGACTTTCGCACGTTCAAGATAATTGATCAAATATTAAACTGCTATAGTTTTTTGCAAAACTACAGGAAATTTCCGAAAGTAAAAAAGAAATTTCCAGTACTTTATCTGAGTATCAATAGTAGAAGCAACTTATGAATTATTTTAACATTTTTAAACATGCTACCAATAACACATTATGTTTCTATAATAAAAAAAGAACTGTGTACAGTTTCATATTCTACGTAGAAAACAGCTATTGATTGAGACTTGAGAGTTTCCTTATATGGTTAGTTTAAATATTATAATTATTAAATTCTATAAACTATTATAATTAATGTACAGCCTAACCAGTCGTATAATTTAATAATTAAATCGTCTCTTATATAATTAATCATATTAGATAGATTAATTATAAAACTTAGATGGTTTGGGCATGTAGAGAGAACGAATGAAAGGAGACTGACTAAAAGGATCTATGAGTCAAGAGTGAATGGGAAAATTGGAAGAGGAAGACCAAGGCGAACGTTCCTGGACCAAATCCAGGACATTTTAAATAAGGACCGGGTTAAGAGTACTTTATTCCGACGAACTTGTATGAAACATTTAATGAGAAAGAAAGAAGCGAAGGAGATATGCAAGGATCGTGGCAAGTGGAGGGACGTAGTCTCTGCTTACCCCTGTGGTTATGAGGCGTAATGCTATGTATGTATGTATTATAAATCAACCATTATGATTTTAAGGAAATGGGTATAATACATAAACAAATTTTATGCAAAACAGTCTCCAAAATATAGTGTATTCATCATATCAAATTCATCAAACTAGACTCTCGGAAAATAATACATATATTTTTAATACGTCTCCATTTATCGATAATCCAAAAATTTTTTTCATTCAAGTAGTCTTTTTTACACAATTTTGAATCGTTAAATATTATTGTTTACCCTATGATATCGCTAAAGTACTATTGAATTGATATTAAAAAAAACTACTTAAAATTAATTTCGTTGAAAAATTCAGTATATTTGAAGCGCTTCGTCAAATAGCGACTATGCTAGTTGACAAAGCGCTTAAAATAAAGGCAAAAAAATTACTCCATTTTACGGTATTAAAATTTAAACAATACATATCTCATTACATTATTATGGTTCTGTGCTACCAATTACACCCTAATGTTGTTAATATAAAAAATATTTTATAAAAAACAATGCGTTGAGCGAGTTTGTTAAACAGGGAAAACAATGAACGTTTCATTCACAAAAGGCGTTATAGAAAATAGAACAATAATCGCAAAGGGCACTAATCAGATTATCGCAGGTCTTGTGCATGTTGCGTAGCGTCATGCGTCACTCATTCAGCGATAGAGATGAAAGATTAATAACCTGTTACTATTATTTATAAATTAAATCAAACCTTATTTTTTACACAATAAAGTACGTATTTAAATAAAATAAATGTCAAAATAACTGCGACAAGAATAGATAAAGTTTTTTAAAAATGTACTGTAACTCGAAGTTAATAAGGTTTGAATTTAATTGTAAAAATTTATAACAGTTTATGTATATTGCCATGTCTCTGCACCAATCCCCATTCGCGTCGCTGACTTCGTGTGTATTAGACGTCAGCGCTTGCGCCGTTAATTTAAACCGAACATTTAAAAACCGTTGTGTTATATTTTTTGAAATAAACTTGGATTATTTCTGTGTGTGCAATAGTGTTCTGTGTAAGACAAGTGCCTAACGTTGTGATGGTTCTGTGAGAAGTAAACATGAATTCTAAAAAGTTGGAATACTTCAATGATGATGACTCCGTGGATGAGAAAATTAATCTCAGTTGCCTAGGTACGTTAATAATATAATCTTATAGCGTATTTAAATGGAATCTGAGTTGGAATTTATTGTATGTTTACGTCGGGGTATACTTGATAGCAATATCGAGGTCTTACATGTTTAAAATGATAAGACGTCTCCAGACAGCTATTATTAATAAGTGACAAATAAAGTTAATCAGTAGTTTGAAGCTTGAAGTCTCGACTTTCATTAAGAATAAACTGTGTTTATTTGATACTGAATTTATATATTGAAGTTACTGATTTTTTTTAATATTTCGTTTTTTTTTTGCGCAAGACAATACATATATTTCGTAATAAGTGAATAAGAAATCGTGGGTAGAAATGAATGAGTAACACAGTTTGGTGCAATTTTAATCTGATTCATAAGAATTTACGATTCAGGTGGTAATGCTAATATAGTTTATAGTATTCATAAATTGCTTCCATAATCTTAGCGGGAGAAATTTTAGCAATTCTAGTCATAAATAACGAATCTCGCATAAAAAGCATGGTCACAAATCGGCATGCTTTGCCCTGGGGCTTAAAAGGACCTGTATGTTATCTCTATCGTAACTAAAGCCTTAGAAAAGGTAAGCAAGAGTCATTATACCGGCACTGTGTGAGTCTGTCAGCGTTCATAGAACTTTATATGCACAGATGCTTTCGTTTTGCAAAAGCATTGTTTTAACTTTTTGCTTATAATATGACTAAAATATGTGGTTTATTTACAACTACTATACACCCGCGACTTCACCTGTGTAGTACGTTCGACCTGTATGATTAATGCGAAAAAAATCCATAAATGTCTTTAGAAAATAAAGCTAGTTAATGATTGTTTCTGTGATAGGTACCTGTTTATTCTGTGAACCACAAGTTTTGATTGGTAGTATACGAGAAAAGACGGGGGTTTTAAAAACAAGTTCAACTTCCTACTTTTATTACGTCTGAGAGGCTGTATAATTTTTGCTATTAGTTTTTTATTCGTGCCCTTTCTATTTATTTATATGTATATGGGTAATACTGTAAACGCGAAAGTATACCTGCCCGTTATCGCTTTTAAACCACTTTTGTACAGAGAGAAATGGGGTCTTGGAGAAGGTTTTACTAATTTAATATAAGTTTATTACATTAACACAACGCAATAAATAAAAATGAGTATAATTAACAAGGCGTCTTTTGAAAACATCTGCCTAGTTAAGAATTTTTTTTAAAAAAGATCATTGCACATTTGTTTATCCTAACAAAAGGAGTATAAAATAAAGTAGAAAGAAACCTTTGAACTTTTTATATAAACTTACAATAGATAAAGATGTACAACTATTTCGTTAATATTTTATACATATAAATAATTAATTAAACATCGTCCGGAAACCTGCATATTCCCAGAGTAATTCTGGTTCTATGCTCTAAAAACCCCCCTCTTATATGAGTAAGGCGGCCTGTGCCCAGCAGTGGGACGTTAATAGGTTGCTATTTATCAATGAATTAATATTTAAAATAACTCTAGTGTCATATAGTTGAAATCGATGGAAAGAATAAGAAAAGTGTTTTATTAACGATTGAAAGTTTGAACAAAATATATATATAGAGGGTATAGTCAAAGAAGGAATTGAATGAAGTAATTTCTAAATACATTCAGAGCGATTACTTTTGAATGTCTACAACATCGTATTTCTTTCAATTGAAGGCAATAATTTTAATTGACCATTCTATTCTAGACTAGATTATATTACATAGAGTTCAAAATCAAACATATCTTCGTTACTATAGTAGAGTTATGTATATACGAGTTTAACTACCTCATTGGTCAGCTATTTCAGTTACGGATTACGAGGTACTAGTACTGGGTTCTAGTCCCGAATTGGCCAAAAACAAAATTGACATTGGATTTCCTTTTAAGAAACTTTTAATATAATCGTCTCGGATTTTCCGTTATTTTACTATAAAAGCAAAGGAATATACATTGCAAGTATCAAAAATCAAAATTTTCTTTAAGTAGTCAAGAAACACTTTTTAATCGTCAGTAGTCTGGGCGTTGGTAAGAAATCTACCACCACTGAGAAGAAACCGGCAAGAAACTCAGCACATACTCATTTAAAACTGAAATCAACTTTATACATTTCTATCGCTTAAATAATTTTCAACACCATAATATGCCTTTTGTAAAAGGATGTTTTTGACTTAAAATTTTTGTAGAGAATGCAAAATTGATTGCGGTATCTTATTAAAGATGCGTATGCTCAACCCTACAAACGATTTTTAATCCATCTACACTCTAAAATATAGCAGTACAAGTTTGTTTTTATTAATATTGTGTATTTCACTCATTTTGCTTATTAAGGGAAATATTATTACGTATATATAAAACGTTATTCAATATATATTGCGATGGTGCTGTGAGAATTGATGTATCTTTAAATTTATCTCATAGAGAAGCATGAGGTCCTAATTGTTGATTTTGTATACTTTAGTGTAATATATCTCCTGTGCAAATGGCTAATCTCTAGATGCAATGACTGCTGTGGTCCAAAATTGGAAGAATTATATTACATACGAGTTACATGTATCATTAATAATCTAGTTTATCACGTTTTTAAACACAGAGGTGCGCATCTTTTATTAATCTGATTCCTCTAATGGGTTTCGTCAATTAAGGGTTACATCGGATGACCCAAATACAATACACATTCCTTTTAATGTTGTTATCTCCGTCGTCCGTTAACGACTTCCAAGGCGTATTATTTAGTGGGCACAATGAGGTTTGATAAATAGTTTTCTATTCAAAAATGTGTGGGGTAGGTTACTTACAAGAAATTTTATATGCCAGCGTGGGTAAGAGTCCAAATAAATGGGAACAGATGTAACGAAATTATATTTTAAGACTAGTTCTTAACCGCAGTGTTACTTCTTATAACATCGATTTCGTATATAAACATAGGTTTATTTTTAAATGGTTATTGCGTTAGTTATATGCGTAGTTTTGCTCACGTTTTTAGCATGAAGACGTCTTTAAAATTGTATCCATAAGAAGGAAGCTGATACCACTGGAGAGCTAAAGGCTAAAATTATTATTATTACGCTAAGTAAGGACTGTAACACATCGCGCTGCGGAAGGGGAAGCCCCGCCATTTTGAAGCTAGACAAGACGTATTCAAGTCGACAACAAACGGTTGTGTCCATTACTAATTTACAAAATTAGAAAAAAGAAAATTGGTGTATTTTAGTTTAAGAAAGATTTGTATAAGTTTGTTATGTGTAAGTATAATAAAATTGAAAAAATAACGTTGTCGCACCATAAAATGACATTGGTTGATTTAAATATTTTAATTTTCAGTTGGCTTTCCTGTAAAATCAGCTTTTTTGATTAGTTTCATTAATTATTTAAAGAATTCAGAATAGTCTATAATTTCTTTTGTTGAAAAATCGTATTGTAAAGAACAAAAATGATGCACCAAAAAATTTATTACGTCATTAGTTAATAGGTATTTTTTTCTTTTTATAATTCTCTCCGTTAAAATGCCTTTTCTTGAATTGTGTCACAATACTTTCAGAGCAGCGACAGAACAGGTAGGAGTATATATCTAAAATATTGTTCATTTGATGAATCCCGCATCGTTTTTTTTATTATGTTAACGGGAATATTACTGGGTTAAATCCTAAAGTTATAAAAAGTAATATTAGGTTACTTTGTAATTTTTTTTTACTAAATTTCTACTTCAACGGGAAATTCCATGCGTATAATAAGACAGCTATAGTGGACACTGACCGTGTTTAATACAAATATATGTACAATCGATGAAATGACTTCGAGTTTCTATTCATTATCATTTTTTGACCTAATGGATGCACCGATTTATCAATTTTTCATCTCAAACGATAGGTTTTATTTTATACGAATATTTCAAATTTGTTTCGTTTTCACGCCTTTTAATTTTTTGCTATTTAGATTACGTTAATGTGATTTCTTTGCGCAGTAGGTTTTTTTTATGATAACTTACATCATTCTTAATGTATTATAAATTAGTAAATTGTGATTGTAAAGGTACCTGTATATAAAAAATGTTATAACCTTTAACTTCTGAAGAACATATATATACCTATAATTATAGTAATATTTAATAAATGCATGTATACATCGCAGCTATTTTTCTTTACATCACATTACTTACTTTTGATGCTTAAACATACCAGTGAAGTGATACTACTTATTCAAACCCAATAATGAAATTTAGGGAAAAAATACAATAGGCAGTCTTATGGCTAAGAATCGATTAATTCCAGATTAGGTTGAAAAAATTGCGATGTTTTTTTTCATTGCATCTTTAAGGAATTGATTAACAGATCTGAAATTTATTATGAGAATATGACCCTAAATTTCTATATTATTCCATTGAATACAATTCAGTTGTTTCCAAATGTTATATTCTAAATATGAAGAATAGGATTTAATAGGATCTTAACTATGTCTAATAAAGTTCGTCATTTAGAATATTAATACGCTTAACGATGATAATGGCTTCCTTTATATGTATAATTTAACACTTTTTCTCTTTTGCATAAATAATTTGTGTAGTAAAATTTGAATTAAAATGCTAAATTTTAACTGTATACAAATGATTTACAATTGTATAAATTTGAAGTCTAATTCTGTTTTCTTTCAATTAATGTTATATTTTATTCTGAACTACTTGTGTCCCACAGTTTTTCTCAGGCTCTGGTAATACGAACAAACCCATCCTTAGCCTACATGTCAAAGAAGCAAATAGTTCAAGAGATCTCATGATAACTGAGTGATTGATTTTCGTTATCGTTGCTTTGGAAGAATTACACACTGCAAATATTGCAGCCGTTTGAATTTTGAATAAACATTTTGTAAAAGATCATACCTTTACCTTTTCAAGAGATTTTGGGGCAAAACATTATCATTTTTGTCAATTTGAATATGAGTTTTTAACACAAGAAAATTTTGCCTATTCGAGATACTACTTTATCTTTAAGAAAACAATTTAATTGTGTGATTACTCGCCCAAAGCAGCGAAATTATATTTATTGCCAACTGGTATTCTCATCTAATGTAAGTAATGATACAGTCTGTGATGGCAGATTGCTATCCTTTTAAGAGATAATTTTGCCTTTCGTGGTTTTGTACACAGCCTCTTACCTGAGCGCATTTTTTTTGCTTTTTAGTGCGTATTTGCTGGTAGTCTGGTAACTAGCCACGGTGGAAGCCTTCTCCTTGTCCAGACTTGGACAAATTATAAAATGAAATTTCATAAACGTGTCTTGCCAGGAGCCAATTCTTGCTAGTGAAGCCAAACTCTCACCATTAAACCAAGGCTGTCGAACATAGATAGCTGTATTTCATTAATTTCAATATATTTTGGTACATGTTCTTAGTATCTATGGACTTATTATTAAAATATATAAATTTATGTTTAAGTATATGTATAACACACTACTATATAGTGTCGCACCTACACCACCTGTCGATTATATTCTCCTACTTTTTTTTTTAAATTAATTGAACACCAACAAAATACACGTTACATACATACATTAAAAAACTTCATTCGCAGTTATTTTCTTAATGGTAACTTAATTTAAGATAGACGTAACTTTCATGCTCTATGCCACCTCTATACTATACTTTGTGTCCCCAATACTGTATATATTAAAAACCGCTTCTCCTTCCTCGGCCACGACTCCTCTTATCCTTCTAGTCTGCGCCCCCGCAGTGATAACAAGTTATCCACTCCTTTCTGTCATTCCCGTATATATTTCGAGTCATACACAGCGAAAGCAGTAAAACTCTGGAACAGTCTTCCATATACAATCAGACATTCAGCTTCTATGGGAATCTTTAAAAGTCGTTTGAAGGCTCATTATCTCTCATCCTCACTAGAGGATCATGCATATTATGTATTAATATGAATGTATGTTTATATATATATATAAATATATACACACTAATGTTAATATGTGGTTTTTTCTGTATAATATGTTAGATTTAATTTTTGTACAATAAAGTATTTTGTTGTTGTTAATTCACGGTGAAAATTACATAGCAACAACGTATTTATATATATGTCGGAGAATAAAAGAGAAGGAAAGGATAAAACACAGGGACGTAGGGTTGTCCGCGGACATAGTCATTAGTAGCATCCATAATTCCATACTGTGGGCGTTGATGGGTAATGTTGGTGCAATCAAAGACTTTTTAATTAACTCATATTATAATTTTCAATCACTTAATGTTCCCGAAATCAATTTACACAAACTCATTAATAATAATAGCTAGAAACGCGACAGTTTCAAAAGTCGACCGCACCGGCGGGCCATCGCCCGAGAACTATGGAGGCGCGCGACGGATTGTCACTTATTGACTGCCCCACGCCGATAGACAGATGCCGCACACTATACCACTCAAATTATAATGTGATAGTTAAAGAGAAGTTAATACTGTGACCTGTAAACATACATTTAAAAAAAACATATATTTAAGTTTTTTTTTTTTACTTTTTTGGTTCTTGGAAGAGATCTCTCTTATGGATAAAATGTCCTTTGTGTACTAGTTTTTATTTTTTAATTTATTTTTTAAGTTAATATAAATGGTGCATAAATTCTAAAAAGTTTAGTTTTTAACAAGAATACATGTCTTATACTAGTATAGTAAAGTTACACTAATAATTATTGTCAACTAAGGTTTCCGGCCCTTAAAGAGAAACTGTCGACTGTCTGAACGCTAGTCGACCGACTTCGGGTGGTATGCCAGAGCTGTCTATTTGTTCAAATGTTTTTTTTTCAAGCGATCACGACAACACAATCGTGTATAGACCCCACTCCTGTATCTGTGTCAATAATTCAATATATTCTTATGATCATGGCACAGATAATACCTTATGTTATTACATAGAGCCCATTGTATTTCCATTCAATTGCACAGACCAACAATATATTTTTCATCTATCTAAGCTAATATTGTAAAGAGGAAACATTTGTGTTTTTGTATGTAATATGTCAAAGGCATACCTTTGCAAAAGATATAATGTTGAAGATTATTTAAGCGATAGAAATATTTGGACTTGATTCCAGTTGCTCACAGAAGCAATATATTACACATTGTAGCATACAAAACTATCTTTAAAAGAGTGACCGTTGAGTTTCTTGCTGGTTCGTTCTCAGCGGGTTCAACTTTCCGAACCAATGGTAGATTTGTTACCTACGGATAGACTACTGACGGTTCAAAAGTGCTTTTTAAGCCTTTTTTTTTATCGCTGGGAAATGCTTTTACGTACTGAGAGTGGGACTCACTGGCTGTACCAGGATACCCACTAAAACCCAGCGGCACCCTCGTCAACCTTTGATGACATTGTCAGAGGTCCGCTTGCACATTCTCTGACAAGCCCGGTTGCGGCCGGCAAAATAGATCACGGGTTCAAAGTGGAGGTAAAAGTCGTTCGTAACGACGCCTCCTTCCTCCCAGCCTCGTCCTTCGAAGAAGAGGGGCATCTGGTGCTATCTCTCTCTCTCTCTCTCTCTCTCTCTCTCTCTCTCTCTCTANTAGCCTCGCAGAAGGAGGCAACTGCACTCCAGGCCGCCTCACTGCCAAGCATTGCGCCTATTATACTTGACAGTGAGAGATCCCCGCCGATCAACGCCTCTAAAACATGCCGTTGTGGTGCCCAAGCTGGACATTCCGCCAATGTATGGGCTGCCGTATCAACAGCTGATGACAGATAGGTGATTTCTCTCGCCGCGCAATCTGATGCAGGTATTTACCGAAACAACCATGTCCCGTCAACACCTGCACCAGTCTGAAGGAAAGCATTCCGTGCCGTCTAGAAAGCCATTGATCCAGGCGGGGACGAATTGCTTCTACCGTAGCCACACCCGTACTTGGGGACGCGAGACTCCTTCCATGTCTGGATCAAGGCCCTTTCTGCAAGAATCCTAACTATTCGAACTTCATCTGCGTCAAAACGCTCACTTTCAGTCCTCACGGCAACCCTGCACTGGTAAGTTGCCGCAAGAACCTGCGCCTGAAGCTCCCATGGGAGATCACGCGCCAAAAGAGTTGCCGCCGTCCAGGACACGGTACGGTAACCCCGTATTCCTCTAACCGCTATAATTCTTTGCGCTCTTCGCAAAAACATTTTATTCTGAGGGGTCAGAGAGTTTACCCATATGGGACCTCCATACAGTGCCATACTTCTCACAACCCCGGCGTAGAGTCTTCTGCAGGGTGATCCCGGTCCTCCTACGTTGGGCAGCAATCGACCCAATATTGCTGCGCAATTAACAAGCCGAGGGGTTATTTCGGAAAAATGCGCCCGGAAATCCCTTAACTTTGACCACTACACCCCGCAAAGATAAAGCCGCTCCACGTGGAGGACCTCTGCGAGGTCCGTGATACAACAGGCTTTCCGTCTTGGAGTGGTTTTTGAGCCTACTTGAATAAAGAATATTTTGATTCGATTTGATTTAGAACGTTTTTACACAAAAACTACTGGACCGATTATAGAAAGTAATAATATCTGCAAATAAGTCCGCGATACCAAAATTCAAAAACAAAATTAATAATTTCTAATATTGACAAACAACATGTGGCATTTTTGTTTACAATATGTGATTTGAGATTTCAACAAATTATTTGTATTAATTTTCGACTTCGTAATAATTTACTGTATCTTATCTTAAAGAAGTTCAAGAATAAGACATGTTCAGACATGCTCACAGTTTACGACTCTTGAAATGTCTTAAAATCTATAAATAGCTAAGTACTTGGTATGTGCATGTTTAATCACAGATGTCGGGGCATTTATTGAGGAATTATGGTAATATTCGTGTGTGACCTTAAAATAAGTATGTAATTTAAAAATAAACTATTTAGTAATTTGAACATCAGTGGACGAATAATAAGGTATTTTATTAAGGTAGTTAAATTTGAATAAGATAAAAAGTATGTAAATAGCAGCCTATTCATGCCCCACAGCTGGGCACAGGTCTCCACACTTGTAGTATGTGAGAGGGTTTAAGAGCATAGAACCGCCTCGCTACTAGAATGCTGGTTGACAGGCTACATATACCCTTGAATTACTCCCCGGATATACAGATTTTCTCAAGATTTTTCCTTCAACGAAAAGCACAATAACGTATTGAAAAGAACAAACAAGCACGTAAGTTTCATATAAAGAGAAACTTAACGGTGCTCAGGCTTAGAACCTGCGTTTTCTCTAAACCAGAATCCATCTGTTTCACTGCTAAGCCATCATGGCATTTGAATTTTGAGAATAAATTTCAATAAGGTATATAGGGACAATATGAATTCAATGGACTTGAGAAAGCGAACCAAAATTTAATAGTCAAAAGTCAATCTATAAATTCTCCTGAATGCTGTTTTAAAATAGAAGATTACTTTGCTTATAATAGCTGGATTGGTAATGATAAGACTGTTAATAATTTACACATACAGTTTTTTCGCGATAAGAATGCAGTGAGTCATCATTCTAGCCCCGCCCCCTAACCAAGTCAAACCAATCAAATCTTTACAAATTAGAAGGTCACGTTCACAGTGACTAGTTTAAGATTCTCAACTGGACTGGACTTTGTTTAGGGGGCGGGGTTAGAATGACGACTCACTTTATTATTAACGCGAACACACTGTAATTATTGAATTAAGGAAAAAAAATAATAGATGTAAAAAAGAATTTTGCGTGTATGCCTCTGGTACATGTAATTAGTAGCGGAGGCCAATACGTTAATTATTAGTATATTACGAAGTAATTGTTTTAAAATTTCCTGTGTATTTCAGTTTGAAATTGCAACACAGTTGAACTTAAGAAATCGATCTGAATGTGACAGGATGATAAGCGGACATAGACAAAAATTAGATAAACAAATACACGTATAGTATTTGACATCCAGTTAATTACTATTAACTTATAAAATTGGTTCATTCCGGTGTCACTGACGGACACTTTAATTTAATTTCTATGTGTTAACTTTTCACCGTCGAAAGTTTTAAAGGAAGGGTGTGAACATCTTGTGTGGTCGACTGATTAACTTGAAAGGCCCTTTTGTGTGCACATTAGACGCAACCCTTTTGTGTTTTAACCCGCAAAGTGGAATGAGGTGAGAATGGGGACAATACTAGTGAAACAACTAAGCAGGAACTTAAAGGGCTTTTTTCTCTCCTATCATTTGTGGTCTGCGCCAATATTCTCATAACATTTACGTCAAATTATATATAAATAACATGGCATATAGTAAAACTCGTTCGCCTAAATACGCTTATCAATTATTCTTATCAATATGTGTACTATATATATAACAGTTTATTACAATTTCAGCCTCAACAATATCTTAATATCTCAATATCGTCGTCGTCGTCGTCGCTTCAACCCATGGACGTCCACTGCTGGACATAGGTCTCACGTAATGGCGTCCACAAAGCCCGATCTTGCGCCGCTTGGCTCCAGCGGCTACCGGCGACCCTCTTTATGTCGTCGGACCTCCTTGTGGGGGGTCTCCCTACACTGCGCCGTCCGGTGCGGGGTCGCCACTCCAGCACCTTTGGCCTCCAACGTCCAGCGGTCCTTCGGACTATGTGCCCCGCCCATTGCCACTTCAGGTTCGCGATTCGCAGGACTATGTCGGTGACTCTGGTTCTACTACGGATCTTCGGAGTTTCTCTACTTGATTCGATCAAGTAGAGAAACTCCGAGCATAGCCCTCTCCATCGCACGCTGAGTGACTGAGCTTCCGCATTAGGCCCATAGTTAGAACCATGTCTCAGAACCGTAGGTCATCACTGGGAACACGCACTGTTCGAAGAATTTGGTCTTCAGGCACTGAGGGTTATGAAGGGTAACTTCCCGAACGCAGCCCAACCGAGTTGGATTCGGCGGTTGACCTCCTATCGCGATCAGCACAGCGAGAAGGTCAGCACTGCGATCACCAACCCGCCTGCCAAGCGTGGTGATTATCGTCACAACCACAAATCTCAATATCATTTAAAACTAATTGGGTAAATCATAAAAATATATAAAATAATTTCAAAAATATACTAATTTGTGGCTCGGACCAATATCTTCATAACATTTATGGCCCGCGGCATTATTCTCATATTATTTGTGACCCGGACCAATATTTCCGTAACTTTCGTGGCCTGAGCCAATATCCTCATAACATTTTTGGTCCTTCTATAGGAAAATGTTGCCGGCATCTGCTATATAAGACTTAATAAAAATCAAAAATTATAAAGATAATTGTTAAATATAGTTTAGTATAAATGCCTAGACATTTGGTTAGAAGCAAGTTACTGTTAACATGTTCTGATAAACAAGTTGTCCCAAAGACAATGCATTAAGACGTTGAACCTAAATAAATATGAGCATAACTTGCAGTTGCTAATGGTGTACGTGTACTAATTTGTTCCCGTAATATTGACCAAGCTTTTTGAGTATTACATAAAAATAAATAAGAAGCTTATAGGGTTGATACTGAATGTTAAAGTCGGTTGAAATGTGTTCTGAAAATTATGAGTCTATACTTAATTAACATTGCTTGTACCTATGTCTGTTTTAGACTTTAAAACCAAACGACCGATATGCCCCCAACCGGATTCATTAGAAAAGTAATGATGTGAAGATGGTTTAGAGTACTAAAGTCGTAGTCTTTACTTATTAGTCACTCATTTTATCCCGAGATAATTATATTTCTAACTTAAAATTTAGCAAAGTGAATCCTTTCTGGAGGCAAAACATTACTAAGTATAGATTTCCTCATATTCCCACGGAATGGGGAACTACGCGAGTAACACCGTGGAGAACATCTACATTTCGATATAAAAAGGTTGAAGGTCTAAAATTGAGATGAGTATGGTAATTATTGTGTCGAAAATATAATCTTAAAACAAATTAAAATTAATTTTTTTGGGTTTTTGATCAAAAAATAGGGGATGATTTTATAATTATTAAAATACTGACCTGCTTTTGTGTACTTACTCCAATGTGTCAATATATAAACGTTGAGAGAATTACCGAAGAGAGAGTTTGCGTCATTATTTATAGCTACAATGAATAGGTAGTAGTTAATATACATACATAGCAACACGTCTCATTCCCATAGGGGTAGGCAGAGACCACATCCTTCCACTTGCCACGATCCTTGCATATCGCTACGCTTCTTCCATTCTCATTAAACCTTGCATACAACTCGCCGGTTTAGAGTACTCGTGACCTGGCCTCTTGAACGTTCGCCTTGGTCTTCCCCTTCCAACTTTCCCATTCACTTTTGACTCATAAATCCTTTTTGTCAGTCTCCTTTCATTAATTCTCTATACATGCCCAAACCATCTAAGCATACCTTTCTCAATTTTAGTCACTACAGCTTCTTTTATACCACATCGTTCTCTTATCACACTATTTCTTCCTTTGTCACTCAAATTCCACCCACTCGTACTTCTCAACGCTCTCGTCTCTACCGCATTTAATTTACTTTTGTGTTTCTTCTGACATACCTAACTTTCATAAGTGTTGCATTTACTCTTTTTTCAATATCACTTTTACATGTTTCATCTTTTGTAAATTTAGATCCCAAGTACACAAATTCTTTTACCTCTTCCACTATCCCCTGTTCCCCATCGGTCAATATATTGCCATTCATCATAGATCTCGTTCAAAAAGGATGACTTTCATTTTGTTTACATTCAATTTCATTCCTTTCCCTTTCAAAGCTTCATTCATAATATTTACCATCTCCTGAAGCTCATTAGCCGATGATGCAAGTATTACTTGATTAATCAGCGTAGAGTAAACATTTGATGAGTGATTCATTCATTCTTAACCCTTACATACTTTCTTTTAAATCTGTCAAAAAGTTAACCATGAGTAGGTTGAACAGCCATGGTGACGCAACACATCCCTGTCGAACACCTCTTTTGACAGGAAACCACTCCGTGTACGCCCTGTTTATACTGACACAGGCACTAGAATCCTCAGAGAGACTACAATGCTTAAATCAGACTACCGGTCACCCCATACGTAGATAACGTTGACCACAGCTCATTCCTCACCACGCGATCATAGGCCTTTTCTAAATCTATTAAAGCGCAATAAACTTTTTGGTAGTTCATAAATTCAATAAAATAATGTTGTCAATATCTTAGTACTAGTATAGCCCGTCTTATATATCCAAAAAAGGATTTACCTAACCATGAGAACAAACCGGTACATTACAACAATTAACACTAGAAACTATAAATGGTGTAATTACACCCACCTGGAGATATAGTGGTTTGTTCGCTAAATTAGCGCTCGAGTTCAACGAACTTGAACTTGTGTATTGATGTAACTCTTGTTTAATGTGAATAGATCTTTGTATTCTACTATTACAACATTGTTATTCTAGCGATATACAGCTATATTCTTACAGTGTTTATTATACATATGTAATTAAGTTCTTCTTTCAATAATTGGCTTTTAGGTGTGACAGAGGACACACAACTTCGCCAGTGCACAACTTCGCCAGTGTCACGTGAATTGGAGAAGGCACGAATGGATTGTCTGGTTTATGAGAATCCAAATCAAAATTTTGATAATTTACAAATACTTATTTACGACCACAACTAAAAAGTAAAAAATTAATGATTACGAACAGCACAATGTAAATATACAAATGATGATTACTTTTTACAAAAAAATTGCAACTTAATTCTGTTACATTTAATGAATTTACAAATATACTGTCTATTTTTTAAATGAACGGTTTTTAAGTGTTTTAACTATTCAAATGTACATTTCCAGTGTTCAAGTTGAGTCACCATCAGCTGCTTCACCCGTATTGTAACTTCGTTATACATTTTTTGTTATATTCCCGTATGTAAAGGGTCAATACGAGAGGGTTCTGTTGAGACAGGTGTTTACTTTTGCGTCTGCTGTGTTTTTTGCTTATCGATCGGCGATTGTTCGATCTTTTTATGGTTTCTCTATATCCTTTTTCTTTTTATTATTGAGTTTGCGTTTTCATTCTTATGTCCATTGTATTACTATATATGAGTTGGAGAATACTTTGTTATCCGCTTTAAAATTCGTAGTTCCTAAAATATAAGCATCAGATAAGAAGTCCTTATTACTTTGGAAGAATTGTGATATTCAATAACATTTATTTTATTTACAATTTTAGATTGTGTGATTATAATAATCTTTCTTGAGGTAATTCATTATTACAATAGTATAACACTTTTATATAAAACTTTTACATCAATTATTTAAGACAGAAACGCGTAGACACTCGTACTAAGTAAACTTGTGCTACGAGAGTTATTATTGATCTAAAGCAGTATTTGTTACTTAATGTATTGTCACTTATAGAAAGTGTATATTTATTGTCAAATGTACAAAATTAATAACAATTGTTTAAATATTTTAAAAAACAATAGCTACATTATTTTTTTATTTATAGAATTAGAAAAAATATTTAATCGTCGCCTTCCAGACGTAAAATATCAAAACTTTTATAAAGAAATACATATTTCAACATTTTGAATTTAAAAAGAAATTTAATTAAGTTACTAATTTAAAGTTTAAAAAGATACTGAAATAATTGAATGAATACCTTAAATTCTAAATCTTTTAAGAAATAACAAAAACTACATTTGTTCAATCTCTTTAAATACCAAAAAAATCTTTAAAAGACTAAAAAGTTCACATTTCGTATATGGCTCATAACATTACATAGAACGTTAAAGAAGATAAATTTAAAATGATAAGTTTTATTTCATGAGCACATGATAACGACGATAAAATAAAAAAAATCAATTAACATGGGATCCTCCAGCTATCATGGAGGTACTTAATTTGGACTGTGAAACGACAGATGGTTTGATTTGATTTTTTGTCCTTCGATTTCAAATCGTAATAGCCCGTCACATGGTCTATTACACTTTGTATAATAGACTCTTCTAACCGCTTATCTTTTTATAGGGCCCTTTTTTATACTATTAACAGGTAGTAATTCGTGTGACGCAACGAATATATTTTGAACAGTATTGTAGTCTCTAAATACAAGTTTTTGTTAGCAACGTGCTAGATTTAGTAACATTATTTACAATTGAAACAGTTATTTCGTATAACATTGATTTTTATCAAACCATTTCACCTTTAGCTGCTTTAAAAACTTGTTTTATAACTTGAACTATTTTACACAGATTTAAGGGTAAATATGACTTATTTTTTTTATAATAATGTCTATTAGGATGATAGAACATAATTATACACATTTCAGTGAAATATATGATATTTTATTACCAGGAAATCGACGAGAAATCTGTGAATTAAAATCCTATGGGTTGCTCCGAAATCTTGCATAGATAAATTTATGCATGCATTATATGAAATTCTATAATGCATGGCATTTTATTTTAAGTACATATTATATTTAAGTAATTTGTGACTATGTTAAGACCCAACAAACTCGAGCAATGTAACTTTCTATATAAAAATCTTTCCATAACGAAGTTACACTTCAAAAATATTTACAAAGTAGATAATTTAGAATAAATTAGGACCTTCAAGTGAAAAATTGGTTGAAAAAAAATACCAAGTATAACTGATATGCTTGTATTAACCGGACTGAGGATTGAGCAAACAATATTAAATATCTCAGTATTGAAATGTTTCAGGAGTATTCTTTTTCAAATTAAAATGTTTAACATTTTAAAGCACGTTCAATTTAAACTTGGAATCTTTGCGCGAACAAATAAAAAATGTATGGTTTAACAGAGTTCCAAACAGCATTAAAATGTTTTTTTCTTACCCTATCTCACAGCTCTGGGTTCTAGGCCTTAGTTTTAATAATTGAACAGTTTTCTAGGATATCAAAAATATAATAGTCTAAGAATAGTTGTCCCGCAATAAAGTTCCATTATTTAATATAATAGAAGATAAATTAGTTATTAAGTTAAGGTCATAGCTTAGTCATTACAACATACCGTAAGATAGAATTGTGACCATTGTAAATATAAAATAACTTTAAAATATCCATGTATTTAAAAAAAATCACAAACAGACATACACTTTTATTTTTACCGATATGGAATGTAGATGATATTGAAAAATTCATCAAGAACCCTAAACAGTGTTCTGACTCTCTCTAGTTCATAATTAGTGAAAGGGACAGAAAACTATTCAACACCAACCGTTTTCTGTTGTCTCCCGCTGTTGTAACATGGCTTCATTTTAATTGATAATATTAAAATTTAACAATGTATCGTATGTTAGAAAATGGAAACATAAATTTAAGTCTGTTTGATTATATGTCTTTTATACCGATGTCGGCTTTCATGAGTTACCATTTATTTTGTGGCAATGATTAAAGTTTTGTTATTAGTGATTGTTTTTAGACTCATTTTAGGTGCGGTGATGTTAATGGTAAACGTGCTAAAAGGTTTCTTATCCCGTTGAACCTATAATAAAACAAAATTGAAAACTATTCAAGGTTTTGTTATATAAAAGATGGGAATAAAATTTATCGAGACATAAATTTTTAACGATTTGTGAAGAAAAATTGTAGAAGTAAGAGAGAGTAATTGCTGGAATATGTTATGGAAAGGATATGAATGAATCGGTAAATTGAGTCTGCAATGTTTAAAATGCTTTAGTAAGAGGGGTTTAATTAATGCATTTCTAACATTACACAGTGAAAAAAGTGAAATACTCAATTTTAATAAAAGAAATAAAATCAAACTTGTACTTCCATATTTTAGAGTGAAGATGGTTCAGAAATCAGTTGTCGGGTTGAGTATACGCACTTTTAATAAGATACCGCAAAAAGTTTTAGATTTGCCTAATTTTAAGAAATATGTCAAAAACAAACTTTTACAAAGGGAAGATTATTTAAGCTATAGAAATGTTTGGACTTGATTCCAGTTGCTCACAGAAACAATATATTGTACATTGCAACATACAAAACTTACAAATCTTTAAAAGAGTAATCGTTGAGTTTCTTACTGGTTTCTTCTCAGCGGATTCAACTTTTCGAACCGGTGGTAGATTTGTTATCAACGGACTTACCTTCAAATTATAAAACGTTATCATTTAATAAATATATTATAGAGTTTTATTGAAACATTGATTATAAATCAAAGCAACAAAATACTACCATCCTTGATAACAAACACATATCAAATCACGTATGTTTCATATAGTTTAATACTTGTAATAACACGAAAAGCATGATTTTAAGTAATACATTTTTCATTTAATACAAAAACAAGTTTTCTACCTTCATATAAAGGGACAATTTCCCGTAGCAAAACTAAAGCAATTTGTCTACGTATAAGTTCTGCATCTAAAAGATTTATGCACAAGACAATTAAGTATTGATTGCCTTTCGAGGCGTTTGCTTGTAGTATGTAATAATGAAGCTTAATTTTGTAAAGTGTGATTTTACTATTAATATCTTAGGGCATTACTAAGTAACATTGTATCTTAATATTCTTTCTGTTTAATGAGACAACGTTGTCTTAAATTACAACGCTGTTAACAGCAATAAAAGTTAACAATAGACATCGATTTTATTTTCTTTTTCAAATTACAATAATTTTTATGTTGTTGTATTTAAGTATAAGAAATATCGTTTATATGTATTGTATATGAGACCTCACGATTTATGAGACCTTAAATCCCACTGGAGCCAATTGTAATTTTTCTATTGAATTTCTCTTCTCAAATAATGGGTAATATAAGAAATAAACCCATGTTTCTATTGAGAAATCTCTGATTTTAGAGAGTTCGGTTTAGTATATAAAAAATCATGTAAATGAAAAAGATCAAATAACATTTTAAAATTTAAAAAAATATACTTTACGAATTCACGACAGAAGTAAAACTGCCAAAGCAACGTTGTAAATGCTAATTTCAGTTGGGTTTTCTTCTATATCCCTTAATACGATAGGGTCGAGTGTGGCGTTCAACCAATTAAAAAAAATCTACTGAACTATATAGTTTAGAGGAGAATAAGTGAGATTTTGATTTTTTTGTGTTGGTAACATTTAGTAGAAAATATATATTGAATAATGGCAACACGTCGAAGTTATGTGTCAGTCGTGTTGTAGTGCCTACTTATCTGGATCAATCTGCTTTTTACTTAATGAAGTTATTACAATACTCGCTCACTCAATTATTATATTTTGGAAATAACTTAATAATCCCCTTTTGATTTAGGTTATTTTCATTATTTGTTATTTAACAGTGAAGTAGCAAATAACGAAAATATTAGTTATGCCATGCTTATGTCCCAATATGTAACTAGTGGCAGTACTAGTACTCATGGCAGACATTAAAAATAATCATTATAACGCATTAAGTACCAATAAACGTAACAACTGTCACGAAGAAATATAATTAACTGTTGTAAATTGATAAACTGCAGTTGAAAGAAGTGAAATTAACCTGCTATAGCTGAAATGAGTGACGCAACGAAACAAGTATCCCGTTGTAAGGTGACGAAACTGTATCATTTTTTTATTCATTTCACCACAATTGTTAATCGATTTTCACCCATAACGCATAAATATTAAAGGTCAGCAGTTTGTCGCATCGGACAGGGAATAATTATGTGTTACATAAACAACCTCTGACATTTCAGTTTCCAATTCGAGAAAGGAACTAAATATGTCGGTTAATTCATTACTTAATTCAGGGTTGTAAGTGTTTGTATAGGTAATAAATTAATCATTGCTGTGAAAACATGTAAGAATTGTATTTGTAAATTTAAAGTGTTAGAAGACTGATGCAGTTGTGGTGTATTTGTGTTTAACAGAAATGATTTAAGGGAATACGGATACTACACCATCTCGATAAAATAAGTAATATGATTCATTCACAGAGGTTTGATGATGACGTTTTCTCAAACATTTTAAACAAATGCATTCATTACTCATTAATGTAGACGCAAGCACAATTATCGTTGTAAAGATATCTCTTTGTATTTTATTATAGGAGTATTAACTGCCAAGATGTATTAATATACGATCGAAGGTGAAGATGTAAATTTCCAATCCGTTAGTACATCGAATAGTACTACAGTCGGTTACTTTATTTCACTACGGCGCCATATACTGTTATAAATTGCCTTAGGTTTCTATGGTGAATGCGTGCGTCCATCCATTATTTCATTTCACGGTACGTGGCAGTTAAAAGGCGATATTGTTGCTAATAAATTTGTTCTCAACAAGCCTCTTCAATGATTATTGGCGGCGTCTTTCACGACTTGACCTCAAACGTGATCAGAAAGAATATAATGTCATCTGATTAAATAGAACTTGCACTGAGAGTGTAAAAGTTGGCGACTTACTGTTAAACCTTTTTTATTGGGTCCAAATCAGTGCTTTACTGTGATCTCAATTTGTCTTTTAAAAGAAGTTTAGTTTTTTCAAAATCACAAAAATTTTACACTGAGTTTAATCACGATTCAGACATTTTATTAGGACGGGTCATAGTATAAAGTGACAATCCTTACTAATATTTTAAATGCGCCAGTAAGTCTGTCTGTTACACTTTCACGTCAATTACTACTGAACCGATTTAAATGAAATTTGGTACACAGGTGGTCTTGAGTCTCCTAAAGGATAATAAGCCATTTACAGTGAAATACTTCGAATAGCTTATTAAATTATTTTGAGTATACGTCTTAGTTGTAAATTATTTAGTCTAAATTATTAAAAATGCTACTCTAAATTACTATTGCACGCGGACGAAGTCGCCAGCAAAGCTAGAACAATATAACATGGTAATGAGTCTACCCAGTAAGTAGGAGCCCAGTAACGTCCCACTGCTCACTGCCGGGCACAGGCCTCCTCACTCCTAGGAGAGCGGGTTTTTTTAGTGCACAGACCCACCACGCGTACTGACAGGCGTGGTACGCAAATGCTCTCTCTATTCCTTTACTCTCATACTCCGATTTGACGGAAATCCGACACGACGGGAGAGAGACTAAGACCAACGGCTTAACATGCTCTCCGAGGCACGGGGGTGGATCACACCTCCAACTTCGGGCAAACATTGAGAAAAGTGTAATAGAAAACGCAATATTGATTTTTGAATTGGCCCGACCCGGAACTCGAACCCAGGACCTCATGTCTGTAGTCGAACATGCTAACCACTAGACCAATGACGTAGTCTACTCAGTAGAAACTAGAAAATATTATTTACCGGAATCCGAAGCCGCCCTGGATCCGAGTGCAAACGACGACGAACTTTCTGTACTCACTTATTCTTTATCCTACTTCCCAATGCTGTATTATAAATGCGAAAATTTGTGAGGATGGTGGAAAAGGTGTTAGTTATTCATTCTTGTCATAACGATAACCTTTAAAGTATTTTAATAGAAATTTCTCTGCATCCTTCTTAATCTGCATTATATTGAGAAATTCGAATTCCAAACTTATTTCATAATTCTCTCCACACAATCGCCTATTCTTGATAGTGTATCATTCCTACGGTATCATCAAAGTAACCATTGTGTTTCGACTTGGTACGTACAATAGATAGTCTCACAAGTCCCCATTTGTACTTTGATTAGCAACTCCAGATGGACTCCCGATACCTTTGCGAAATAAATTGACTGCCGACATCGTATTGAACGTATGCACCGTTAACGAGTAATAGAATGGCACAGGCTGCTTCACACAGTAAGCGTTAATAAATCTAGATCAATCAAGGATAATTAAGAACGTACAGGAATCTTCTATTTCTTTGCAATTACTTATTTTCTTCTGAGTAAAACAGCTTACTGGAACGGTGTTAGATTATTTTTCAGCGAACACGGTTCACAGTTGACAGTTCAAAAACACAGTGGCTTCAATAAAGAATATTAACTTTTAGATTATCATAAAATATTCCCAAATGATATAAATAATAGGCAGTTGCAATCCAAATTGTTATTATAACTTTAACAATTCATTAATATACAGTATTTAATATAATATTTAGAAAGAAATAGTGTGATAAGAGAACCTTGTGGTGTAAGAGACGATGTAGAGACTAAAATTGAGAAAGGTATGCTTAGATGGTTTGGGCACCAAGAGAGAATGAATTAAAGTAGACTGGTTAAAAGGATTTATGAGTCAAGTGTGAACGGGAAAGTTGGAAGGGGAAGACCAAGGCGGACGTTCCTGGAGCAAATCCAGGACATTTTAAATAAGGGCCAGATCAAGAGTATTCTAAACAGACGAACTTGTATGATAGGTTTAATGAGAATAAAAGAAGCGAAGGAGATTTGCAAGGATCGTGACAAGTGGAAGGCCGTGGTCTCTACCTACCCCTATGGGAATGAGGCGTGATCCTATGTATGTATGTATTTAACATGATCTGAACAAAAGTTATTGCATTTAAAGCAAGTAAAATCAAGTAAGGTAAATAATGATACTATATTTACTACTAGATTAGACTATTGTAAAAGAAAAGTTATTGGTCTCGATGTGGAGAATTCCCACCTTACCACTAAACGAATAAGTGTCCCAGTTAAATTGGTATAATTATCTATTACGAGTTAAGCTTCGCCTATTTAGAAGTTATCATTAGGTGAAATTACAATGCAAACAAATCAAGTACTCGCAGTTCAATAATTTTATTTCAATGTAATTTTCATACATACATTTAAAGTTTCAATATATGTATATGAATGTCAAAAATAATTTATTTACAACCAACCTTAAAATACGTGTGAAACGTCTTTTATCGTTATTCAAAATAAATTATCTTCCCAGACATTCACTGGAGAAATCCAGTAATAAGTATAAAGTATTAAACATCTCAAACCCTTCATTTTGCTTTGCTTTCACTGACTTATTGCGTAAAGTTCTATCTAAATAGGAATCTTTTACTTTGAAACGGCCCGGGGGTTTGCTATTAACATAATTGTGTCTTACTTATTCTTACTATTTTATGAAGTTTACGCCTATGCATTGCGTCTTTAGTATTCTTCTCTTAGAAATGTAGCTACGTCAATGTTAGTTCTAATGATCATCATAAACCAAACCAAAGAAGACCCAACACCCGTTTTCGCCGGTGTAACGAGGTCTCCGATTTCTAAAGTCTAAGCTTTAGTAAAAGTTCTCATTTGACAGCAACGTTGCTCTAAGCCAGGGCAATCTGTGACCCCCGGATGACTGAGTGGGCCAATAATATCAAACATCCCACTTTAGTTCCGAAAATAAACTTTGATACATAAAAAAGTAATGAGACATATTTTCTTATTAAATGGTAATAATTGTGATTCGTAACGAATAAACTCAAAAAGTACTAGACCGATTTTAATCATTCTTTTTTCATTAGAAAGCTACATTTTCACTGAGTAACATAGGCTATATTTAGTACTAGATTACTATAGAAATCTTTAGAAATTCCTATTTAAACCAACCGAAGGTGTAAAAAAATTAGCCATAAAATGTCTTTCATTGCATACGCTGTGTAGAGTATTAATGGCAGGACAAGAAATGTTTGACAATATTATAGAATATATCAATATCTACAGAAAACTTTATGAGACCTTATGTGCTAACTATTGTAGTTACGTCACTATAACTACTTTTTTACATTTAACAAATTGATAGAAATGCCGATCAAAATCAAACCGTGTTATCCATACCATTTATAAATTTTTATCCAAATATAAATACTTTAATATTCAAGACTGTCTCAATACCTGATGATTACTTTTGAATCATTGAAATCGGATATTCCAATCAAAAGATATCATGAAATTAAAGTAAAATATATGCCGGCGGCGGCCGCCACGCAACGCATCGAGTAACTAACTCGACGAGAGAGGGGCAGTACGGGAGAAGGGGGTGTACCATTATGAACTAGGTGGCCGGTCGGCTCCTTACGCAGTGGATGCAAGCGACATTGAATATTTCGAGTTTATTTTAACACATGTACAGGGAGGCTTTAAGATAAGCATACATTTTTTTTCTAAATTAGTGATTGATGGTCTTTTTAATTATCATGCTTATAACGAAAATATCTTTACCTATTTATGTCTACCCGTGCGAAGCCGGGACGGGCTGGTAGTCATATGATAAAAAATCAAAAATATATTAATGCAAAGGTATAGACTGCCAATAAATAAAAAAAACTTTATACTTTATGCAATTTAAAATATTTAAACATAACTACGCAAGTACACAAACACACATCTACCTACACTCGCACGAACACACACACACATACGAAAATGCACCCACCTCGACACAAACACACGCGTACATATTTTATGTGTACTTGCAATATTTATACCCAGAGTTAGAAATGTTACTAGTGTTTAATCTTAATTCTTAAAATATATGTGGATAAATAAAAAGAGTTCCAATTGTCTAACAAAGTAATGTTATGATTCGATGTTTATTTAAGAACGAATTTAATGAAATACCTTTTTGACTTATAGTTTTCGGCTACGTTCGCCACTTTCGTTATACAATTGGAAAGTATTTAAATTGACCATTATAATTTATTTATCATTATCGTCGATAATAGTACAATAAAGTAGCAAGACGTTAACTAAATAAAATCAAAAATATCTTTATTCAAGTAGGCATATTACTTTTGAATCGTCAATTATATTTTCTTTCCACACTCTGATTCTAATATATCTGATGATGGTATTCAAGAACGGCTTAAAATTTTAAGTTACGAGGGTTCCTTCACGCCCTGATCCGAGAAGAACCCACAACAAACTCAGTCGGGTATTTTTTTTTGTTACCATTATTATTACAATATCATATTAGTTTACTATATTTTAATTCAAATTAGAGCAATTCGTTTACTCCCACGCGTTTCTATCGTCTAGTTAATCTTGCAACTTATAATACGATTTTTCTATCGACTTTCTTTTAACAAAGACTGAATTTATTAATTGACATCTTTAGAACGTCTTGTGGGAGTTTATTATACTAAGGTATACAGTTACCCTTAAATGAGTTGTTAGTCTTATGCAGCCTACTAGAATTTATAACAAGTTTGTTTTGGTTTCTTAAGTTATATGATGTACATTCACTCATTTTAGTAAAAGAGTCAATGTTTTTATGTACGTACACAAGTTTTCTAATATATATACGCAGTGAACTATCATAATGTTAACTGCCTGGAATTTGTGTCTTAGCGACTCTAGAAATAAGAAATATACTGTGGTAAAATATATGATGAAGTGCGTTAATAGAATGTATATTAAGTTAAGATGTTTTTCCGTCATGATATTAGTTTTTGTATTGACTAAGTTAAGTGACGCGAATGATGACATTGTCAAGCTGGCGGAGTTTGTAGACTACGACAGTTGTAGTTTTGATATTAAGTGTTATAGTGGAGCGTTAAGGAAGTATTCATGTATTGAGTTTAATGTTTAAAAGAATATGCGTTATTAATCCCTACAGTATATAACCACTAAGTGATTGTGAAACCGGTAAAAGTGTACATCGATATACAACATCATTTCTCAACTATACCTGTCATCGCAATGCACACAAAATACGACCATAAATAAAGTGGCCTACATCTACAAACAGACTTCCATATTGAACCTTCTTATCGTTCCTTCGATGTTTAATTTCCTGTACTTATCTTTTTAAGGGCATGATAGCAAAGCTTACGATCAAGTTGATGCAATCTATATCACTGTAGTGTAACAGGTAATAAACTCAATATTATGCTTTATTTTTAACCAGACAAAGCTCATAATAGCAAACCTTCATTGTGATAATGCATTAGTACTACTTGGACACCATTCATATCTTTTTGACCGATTTATTGTAAAGATTTTCTGAAGTAAACATTTCTTTGCTTACTTTGTAAAAGCAGTTCAATTTGCGTTGTAGTAGAGCATAAAAACAATTTTTATCTGGTATACCTTAGTTAGACTTTTACATTCTGTTTAACCTTTCGAGAAGACCATTCAAAAATATCCTTAGTTATATCGATGTTAAGATATCAGTTAAATATTCTATTGTAATTTTAATCAACTCTGAAGTGATATATTTATATTCCTACTATTAGTTCAAATTTCCAACCGTTAATATAATACTATCCATACATACAGTAGTTGATGGAATTTGATGTTAAATAATAGAGTTTTAGTTAGGAATTAACATATTTTTCCAAATAGTTTTAGCAAAAACAAACGATGTCAATTTGATAAGACTTTTAAAGCTATATATGTTGCTAACAAATACTTATAGTGAACTTGAATGATATAAAACACCAGTATTTTGGAATGTAGCTACACACATAACATCTAAATAAACATTGTGGTTTTGGGTTTAAGTCATAAAAGTTACTCGTATGTTTATGGTACATAAATAGTTCTTTTTATAGCTATCATATACTGCCGCTGAGTTCAATTGTGCGATCAACAAGACTTCTGCATTAAGACACTGTTAGTGTTCCTTGAGGGTCTTAATTGTTTTATTATAAACTTCTTTAGACGTGCTTCATTTTGTGGGTATTGAATGAAACGCTCGGCTATGTGACTCTCCTTGGAGTAAAGTCGACTCTTGTCGACTAAGGGGCCGAGGAAATTATAAAGAACGCTTTGTGGGTATAAAAAAAGTAAGTAGCAGCCCATTAACGTCCTGCAGCTGGGCACAGACCTACTCACTCGTAGGAAAGAGGGTTTTTAGAGCATAGGCCCACCACGCTGCTCTACTGCTGATTGGCAGGCATAATACACAAGTGCACTCTATATTCCTTCACTCTCATAGTCCCATGTGACGGGAATCCGATACGACCGGAGAGAGATCAGGCGCAGGGCCGACGGCTTAACGTGCTCTTCGAGGCACAGGGGTGGATCACATCGCCAACTTCCCAACTTCGAGCAAATATTAAGAAAATCTTAATAGAAAACCCAATATTGATTTTTGAATTGGCCTGACCCGGGACTCGAACCCAAGACCTCATGTCTGTAGTCGAACATGCTATCCACTAGAGCAATGAGGCAGTTTGTGGGTATATTTTAATTCAATTATTAACAGTAATTTATACCCAATTATTTTTATACGTATTGTTCATGTTATTTGACGGCCCATGATTATGAAGAGAGGAGAGTGAAAAAATAGAGAGTGCACCTGTGTACTATGTCTGCCAACCCGTAATGGATCAGTGTAGTGGCTCTATTCTCTGAAAATCCTCTCTCCTATGAGTGAAGAAGCCTGTGCCCAGCAGTGAGATGTTAATGGGCTGCTACTTACATTTACTTTTTTATATTGACTAAACATTCCCTGCTGTCAATCAAACCCGGGGCCTGTGCTTGTGAGGTGTAAATATCCCGATTAATATTGTTTACTAGTTTGTTAAAAGTATCGCAGAGAATTTGATTACAATACTTATAATGTATTATATAAAAATAACACAAATGAATCAATTATATGAATTGAACAAATGAATATTTAAAAGTATATGCACTTGATAATAATATTTATTTAAAGATATATTAACGTTTTTAAAGGCTTATTATTATTAAATAACACTGTCGAATAAATTTAGAACTTTTATTGCTTCTTTCTTTTTATTGCAACTTTTAAGTTCTTAATTTCCAATTAAATATTACGTTATTTGTTATATATTAAAATAAGATATATGAATAGTAGTAGTATAAATAATACTGAACTCTACTAATAATAGGCACCCACTCATCACTGTTTTTATAACTTTATAAATGAACATAAAAGCCTCCATCATTAAAGTTATTTGGGTGATGAAACATTGTTTTGGTAATTAACACACTAACCTTTGTATTCTACAGAGTTATTAGATTACAGAGCACTCAATAGTCTCCTTTGTGAGTATGATGAAGATTAATTGTTTTTTTTTTTAAGTGAGCAATTTAATATACGAATGATGTGTTCTTAATTTTTAATTATGCCACTTTAAAAATTTTAAAATTCTTTTTGCGATCTCACCTTCGTATTAAACGCTCTTTTTACTGTGTTTTAGACTCGCAACGTAATAATTTACATTGTTTAGTAGCCGTGCCCGGTAGGATTATCTACGTTGTTTCCGATCTTGTAAATATGGATTTACACGGGAGGATTCACGTGTACGTTATATAAAAAAATGTGTGTTCAGCTGGATAGCTGAACACACATTTTTTTTATTATAATCGGCCCAGCCGTCTAGAGGCGGTTCAGACATTTACATAAACTTATAATTTATTTTAACCCTTGTTAAATTTTAAATGGTAAACACTTATTTTGTATTAGATCAGCTAATCAATAAATTCAAAATTCTTTATTGCAATTAAATGCCCAATTTGGCGTGCAATATACAGTGTAATAAAACCAAAATTTAAATCTTAAATTAAATTTACAACGTAAATATCTACAAGACTTAATATTATATGAATTTGTACATAAAAGTTAAAATTATAATTAAAATAGTTAAAATAATGTCGAAAATACATTGTACTTGTAACTTAATTGTAAAAAAATTCGTTAATTTAAATATAAAGTGTCTTAAAAATTATAAAGTCATAAATTGTTTTTTTTAATATATTAATGTTATGGCATTTTCGTACACTGTGAGGTAACTTATTATTATCGAGATAGAGATTAAAAAATTAGATGCTTGTTTATTAGGATTATATTCCGGAAAAGGTAAACATATATATCGTATCGACATATTCACAGATTACATATAAGAGTTCTAGTAGGTAAGTGCAATTAAAAAGTTTAAAACTTGATACCGATGATAAATATCGATATATTAATATTTCGTGTACTTCCCTAGTTTTTCCAGCTCATGTCGAACGACTTGTATATGTAAATACTACCTTATTATTATTATTTACCAAGAGTTATCCAATTTTATGAGTCTTTTGTAAAATATAGCCCAAGGTATTCGAATATGAAAAAGAAAATACCTTTAAACAAACGGGCATTGTATAATTCTTCGCATTTAGTGATATCCCAACGTTTTCCAGTACAAACAAACAAATATTACTCTTTATAATAATATAGACATAAGGTACAAGAGAAAGTACAACATTCAATTAGGAAATTAATGTCGCCAGTGCCGAGAGCAATTCAGTAGCAACCATTCAAATGCCAAACTGTCTCAGAGATGTAACAATCTTCTGGTTTCACCACTGAATCAATTTATTTATTCATTCTGATCTGATCAGCCATTGAATCCAGGTTTAATTATAAGCAAGTTAATTAGATTGACCGTTGAATGCAATAAACGAGATTGCCTTAATCGTGGGAACGCATTGAATTTGTCTGGTAAATTTCTAAAACTACTATATAAATTATATACAGAAAATTCTGGTGTTATATCATCAAAAGATTAATATGCTAAGATAAGGTCATCGAAGGTATGTAGTAGGATTATTACAATACCACTGCTGGACTTCATTGATCTAGTGGTCACCTTGTTCTACTACGTACATGAGTTTCGGAGTACGAGTACCGGAGGTGTATGCACTAAAAACCTTCTCTATTATGAGTGAGTTATTATGATGACTTAATCTTCCTGAGTTGAAACTTGGACCATAAAAGCATAGAATAAATGCATTAGAGATGTGGTCCTGGGGCGCATGTTAAGAAATCTTTAGACAGCCAACGAACAAACGTATCTATTTTATCGCAGCTCGAAATCAAGGCTAGGCTCTCATCTATATGTAATCAGCGAATTTTGGTTTTTTCGGAAACATCATGCGGCAGGAGGACTGCTTGATAAAGCTCATAAATCACACACACAGACGGAAAAAGATCTCGATGCCGTTACCCGACATGATGAGTTGACCAACTCAGCGAGACCAAGAAAACTACTTTCTATATCCAGCGAAGATGGTCACCAACAGAAACGAGTAGAAAGCGTTCACCCGTTAACGATTGGGATTTTCCCAGGTCCACGACCTTGAGTCATGAAGGAGCGATTAGGGAGAAGTTATGACTGAGAAGGTCCAGTAATGGCACGTTAGTCAGTTGCTATTTACTGCTGGGCTCAGTCCTTCTCCCTTATTAGAAAGAAGATGAATGATGAATTTTAAACAACAATTAAGTACATAGGTTTGGCGGTTCCTGCTCAAAATTCGTTACACCGTTAATCTGAATTAGAATCCATGTGTCTATTTTAAATGAAAAATTACTTTAGTTACCACAAGTAATATATTTTGTGAGAATTTTCTTGTACATAATATTTTGTTAGTGACTAGAATTGTAGAGATAAATTCCCTCACTATTAGTTTATTTTAGCAATTAAATCATAACTCGTGACTTATTATATTCTATTTGTGTCTCCAAAGTTGCCTTAGGCTCTTTATTTCATAATTGATATTGGTGCCGAGATGAGGGCGATAACTTAATATAGAAGTCTCTAGTTTCATTAGTGTAACTTGTTTTATTTGAAATAGTAGCTGTTCTTCGCTGTGTCACCCGCGTGGTTCCAGATGTCGTGGGTTCTTCGCATTATTGCCTCTCTAATAAAACAAGTTTTGCACATCGGTTGCTTGGTTTCAGTCTGTAATAAGCACATAGATAGCAAGTATTTTGTGTTTTATCTCTCTATATAAAAACAACCCCTGTCGCAGTGTTTGACAGCAACAATTCTACCGATTTTATTTTTATTTTGCTGGATTTGTTCTGAATAAGGATCATAGCGTAGGTATTTTAAATTAAAATCAAATTTTTATTCCAATTATTTAATCCATTTTATTTTAAACTGAGAGATCAGTAACTATGAGTTCTGTTGTCAATTAAGTTACGTCTTAAATTTATATTTAAGGGGCCACATCTAAATATATATATGAATATTTGTCATCAAAAACATTGCATTTTTTAAAACTATTACAATTTATGCCTTCTGATTTTGGTATTCATTATTATCGGACACGACAATCAAAGATTTTTCTTTATTTAATATCCTACAATAAACTTTTTCCACTTTCAAATGGGTTCTTCTAACTGAATGTATCTCTTTATCGAAAATTACTTTTATTGCAACGCTTTATCACTTACATAAGTATAATAGAGTATCGTGGAATCAGTAACAGTTTAATTGACGTTTCATCCAAAGGCCTATCGGTGCTGTTTGAATGTTTTATTTATTTTTATCGATAAGATGTAAACTGACAGCTCTCGAGACATTTAGAACATGAACCATCTCAGGTTTCTCAGATAACAACTACTTTGCTTTAACATTTATTGTATTATTACTTTTTAATCTTCATTAATTTTCTATACAATTCAACACTAAAAACTAAATAACTCGATTAACAGTTTAACTAGTTTCGATTTACATTTGAGATTAGTTATCTTTTTACTCTATATAAACTGTTTCTTTTTGTAGATAATCGATAGTCAGCCAATATTTATTTGAATTTCAAAATCAAACGTTTTTCAAAACCAAACAAAACAAAAAGGGGGCAGGAAACCGGAGGCGGAGAATCGTACAACTCCTCCCCTGTAGAATATCTGTGAACTGCAACAGAGGGGCCAGAGAGGAATGCCTTAACGAACCTCTGGCTCCCCATGGTTGATGGCGGTCCCGTTGGGTTTTATTTGGTATTGTGAGTGCGTTTCCCTCGCGGAGTCTCACACTCCCAGCGACAAAAAAAAAATTGTCCTGCTACGTCTATGATAACATCTTCCGATCTTTGATGTTACTTGCCTTTACCTCTTTTTATATCTAGAGCCCTAATCCGTCATTTCGTTCCTCGACTTTTCTGTCTTACTTCATTTTAGGTGTCCTGCCTATTGCCATTTCAGTTCTTTGATTTGATATTTGTACGGCTTGTTTTCTGATTGTCTTTTGATTTTATGTTGAGCATCGTTCATTCCATTCGGTGTTAATTAGATGAGGATAGCCAAGATATAGATCGTTGTGGAAATCACTTCGGGAGAAGTATTTAAAAAAGAAAGACAATCACGAAACCTGTGTCTAAAACAAATAATAATATTGCTTTCATAAAGTACTATGCTTAATACAGTAGTAAGATGAAATGTAACATATAAAAGATTTAATAAGTGCTTTATGTTACTTATATAAATAAATCGCGAAATGATATCAGTAATTTAGCTATATAATCAGTATTTAGATAGATTTGGATTGCGGCATTCCTTATATAGTCAAAGATCTTCTATGTACGACTAATTAAAGACAGTCTTCTATCTCCTGTTGCAGTAATTTTATGTCGTTATGAGCATTTACTAGTCTACGGTTTTATGTGTCATAAAATACTTGTATTTAATCGTTCAATCAAGAAGCCAGGGGAGCATATAAAACTTTGCGATTAATAAATTTCTTTTATTACATGAGAAAATGGTTTAAACTACAAATTAGGACGAGTTGTATCAGAGCACCGGGAGTACAGTTAGACCGCTTGCAGGCAGCTATAAAATGATTAACACCTCGGCCCATTTGATCAATGCTAGCGATTGGCTGTTAGTTCCACACAGCGAGAAAGTTACTGACGAACGTGACTCTTGTTTGTAATAATTTTAAAATGCATATCAAAGGTTAAATATATAATATTTACATAGATAAAATATCCCAGTATGTGACTGTGTCGAACCCCTAAATTATTCAACAATTTTGATTATTTTATTTTTAATTTGCTGGATGTAGTTCGATTTAGGTTGATAAAAACCCTTCTTCTTCTTTATGTGCCTCTCCGACTAACGAAGGTTGGCGGTCAGTTCTCCATATTTAGCTTTGTCCCCCGCGAGGTTAAATAGTTGAGCGGCACTCGGGATCCCGGTCCATTCCCTGATGTTGCGCAACCAGGACTTCCTCTTGCGACCAATACGCCTCTTGCCAGCCACTTTGCCCATCATTATTTACTTGTAAGAGTCCGTACCTGTCATGTCTCAGAACATGGCCCAGATACGCAACCTTCTTCTTTTTGACGGTCTTCCAAAGTTCCCGCCGACAATCCATTCGTCGCAAGACCTCTTCGTTGGCAACTTGGCAAATAAAACTAAAGCCAATAAAAAAAATACTGTAAAAGTATGAGATCTGTCAAGTATGTTACATGAGCATCGAATTGATATCTCCGCACTGTAAAGTCCAAATTTAAATCTACGCAGTTGACGATGCGTAGGTCAGCTAGTAAAATGTAAAAAATATGTAAAGTTCTGTTTAAAACTGCAATTTGTTTATATTGCAGACAGTTTAACGCTTGACTGTAATCTCACCTGGTGGTAAGTGACGATACAGCTTAAGATGGAAGCTCGTTAATATGGTAAGAGGCGATATAACATTTACGGTTTCTATATAGCCTTGTACCGGAACACAAATCTAATTGTGCCCCCACCAAAGCCTCCCACTAGTCCAGACTCAGACAAATTAGAAAATGCACTTTCCAAAATTCCTCCTACCAGGGCTCAAACCTGGGACCTCTGCTAGCAACACGATTACTCGCACCATTATGCCAGCGAGGCCGTCAATCATCAAAATTAACCTCAGCATTAACATCAACAAGAAGTATCCCTTCAAGTTTTGAAGAAATATATTTAATCTTGAGCGAATGGATTCAACAACATTTCGTTAAAGATTTTTAAAATTTAACAAGATATATATAGGAAGAGTTTCAAAAAGCTTCATATAGTTTGTTTTAATTTAATTTATATTATATAACTTACTACAACTATGTTGACTTGAAATAATGTTGATTAATAATGTAACTTATCTATACCAATATTCATCATTTCTTCGCCCTTATCCCACTAGGTGGGGTCGGCATAGCATGTTTCCTTTCGTCACTTCACTCTATCCGCTGTCATTTCTACATTCACACCTCTTACACACATATCCTCTTTTACACACTTTTTTGGTCGCCCTCACCCTGCCCTGCCGCTTACCATCATACTTAGGGCCCTCTTGTACACATGGCTATCCTCCCTTCTCATGACATGTCCATACCAGGATAGCCTTCCACTCCTTCACTTCTCGGTCACTGGTGCTACTTTAACACTTCCTCTAATATACTCATTCCTAATCTTATTTAATTTTGTCACTCCACACATCCATCTCAACATTCGCATGCAATTTCCTTTCATTCTCCCGTTTGTGGCCCAGCACTCTAATCCATACAGGATGACAGGTCTTACGATCGTCTTATAAATTTTTCCCTTTAGTTTTTGGGGCATTCTGACATCGCAAATTGTTCCCGAGACCTGCCGCCATTTCATCCAACCTGCATTTATACTTTATGTACACGAAAAGTTTGTTTGAACTTAGGTTTGAGCTAGTCTTAGGAACTAATTGTTTTAATTGAAAATATCATTAACTATTGGATAGACCATTTATTAAAGAAGGATGTAGGCTATACAACACCACGTTATGACCTATATAGCGGTGAATCATTGAAAAATGTTGCAAAAATGAGGAAAATGTAATTTCATTGAGAGCTTCCGTTATCTACGAGTACCTTACGCAAATGCTGAAAGCTTCGTTTGGCCAAAGTGTTCTTTTTAAAAAAAATTAAATATAAATCCGCTAAAGCTTGTTTCTATCTTTTAAGGTAGATATACTTTACTATTTTTATAATACCTGCGTAATTGATTTTCCATGATATAGTAAATTAATTTAATTACTATAAAATTTAACACAAATTAGAAATAAATGGAATCGAATTAAAAGTCCGTTTTGCAGTATCGAATTAAGCACCGTGAGAGCCCGTGACTGATTCTCATTCTACCGTGTCGTAAATAGCAGCTGTAATAATACATGTAATTTGATAAATATAAATAGGTATGAAGTCAATTAAACGAAGAAATAATAGTGCTGATTGTATTTCGCTACAATTCCTTGTTTTTATTATTAATAAGTATATACAGCATAAGCTGGCAAATAAAGATGTAAAAGATCTAGCTTAGGTATATCTATAGGCGCATTGCGATACTGACCTATTTTGGATATTTATTATATATTATTTAGATATCACGATATCTCGGGAACCATAAAGCGTAGAGACTTGAAATTTGGTAGAAATATTCCTTTTGCCGAGTAAAGGTTCAGCTAAGAACGGATTTTACGAAATTCCACCCGCAAGGGGAGTAGCGATGGTATAAATTTAAAAAAAATCAACTTTTCACATTAATAAAAATTCAAACTTCACATTTAAAAACTATATCTTTTATGTTATGTCAAACTTGGTCAGAGATTTATTTTTGTTATAAAAGAAAACATCAAAGTGAATTTTAGGAAATTCCACCCTTGTAGGTGCGGGTATGTTTCTTATTTGTATGACAATTTGCCCAAATTAATGTAAATGCTACCAAATATGTATATACTAGATTTAGTTAATTTTGGTTCAGAATTATGTAAGTAAGGGAAGGTTTAAAAGGTAAGTGAATATGAAAACAAAAATGCTTGGAATATAGAAAAAACAACAATTTTGCTTTCCCTTAGAAAGTATTCCTACCGGTCCAATATTTAATGTTTGTCCCGTCGTCCAGAAATTAAATTTAAAATGGAACTTTTCTTAAATTTTCTTGGTTTTGAATGTCAAACATTTGATATTTGTCCAATGGTGCAGAAATCTAATTGAATTTAAAAGAATATTTTCCAGAGTTTGGCGTTAAATTTTGACCACATTATTGCGATTATCATTTTTTTATTTATTTATTGATCTTGAGGCGGTGGTACGATGTATGCCTGGTCAACTAATCACAAATACAAAATATATACTTGTAGATTTGTCCTTATTTATAGTATACATATATATATAGATATATGCGATATCATTCTCTCACGTTATAAGCGGCTTTCCAAGATAATTTCAAATAGGTATCGTTATTGCCCACAGGCTAGAAACTCATTCAATAGAAAACCTGTAGGCATTAAAAAAAAATCGAGTCCCGCATTATACAGTGCACTTACAATCGTATTTACATAAGCAGGATAAACAGTCGACACTTAAAGCATGTAACACGACAAGGATCCTCTAAGCCTACGCAGGTTCTCTTCCCACACGACGCGACATGTTGCAAACTATAGACATTATAATTTCTTAAAATTGTAGGGAATATTATTTCCTTTCGCTTTAAAATATGCATGCAGGAGCGTTGGTGCCAACACTCTTGTATGGTAGTGAAAGTTGGGTATAGCAGAAGAATCACAAAATTAAAATAAATGGTAGAGATGAGAGCGGTGAAAAGTATGAGTGGATTGAAACTGAGTGACAATGTAAGAAATAATGCGATAAGAGAACGTTGTGGTATAAAAGAAGATGTAGTGACTAAAATTGAGAAAGGTATGCTTAGATGGTTTGGGCACGTAGAGAGAATGAATGAAAGTAGACCGACTAAAGGGATTTATGAGTCATGATTGAACGGGAAAGTTGGAAGGGCAAGACCAAGGCTAACGTTCCTGGATCGAATCCAGTACATTTTAAATAATGGCCAAGTCAAGAGCACTCTAAACCGACGATCTTGTATGAAAGGTTTAATGAGAATGAAAGAAGCGAAGGAGATATGCAAGGATCGTGGCAAGTAGAAGGATGTGGTCTCTGCCTACTCCTATGGGAATGAGGCGTGGCTATATATATTTAAAATCAAAATATTTTTTATTCAAGTAGGCTCGAAAAGCACTTTTGAATAGTCAGTAATCTGTTCGTTGGTAACAAATCTACCACCGGTCCGGAAAGTTGAATCTGCTGAGAAGAAACTGACAAGAAACTCAACGGTTACTCTTTTAAACATAGTTGTCTATATTACAATGTGTAATGTTATGCTTCTGTGTGCAACTGAAATCAAGTCTAAAAATTTTTACGGCTTAAATAAATTTCAACATTATAATATGCCTATGACAAATGATTTCTGAACCTTCTTCACTCTTAAATATGGGAACACAAGTTTGAATTTATTTCTAGTATTAAAATTGTGTGTTTCACTTGTTTATATTCATTTAAAATATTTTATATTTCGTGAGTGCTATTCATATTTAACTATATGAATTACAATGCCTAACCCATATCGTGAAATATCATATTTACCTCAACTAGTTTCAATCAAATCCATTCAAGACCTTAGCCACACCCTTGGACTAAGGACACAAAGTGACTTTTGTTAGACATTGCTTGTTGCATAGACTAGCTACTTCGATGTTTGCGATATATTATAGTATTATATACTATTTTATATATTTAATGTTATTATTCGACTCTGTTTTATTCAATAGTACATATAAGTTTTAGAAAATTACATTTAATTATTTAAGATTTACAAGTAATTGTCAAAGATTTATATTAGCCTGCATTGGTGCTTACCTTTAAGTAGCTTTGCATTTATAATAAGTACTTTTATGATCTTCTCAGTGTAAAAATGTATTCACAGTAAAAGCTGTTGGTGAGCCAGAAAGAAAAATAGATCATGGTTTTAATAACGTACGTGTGAATGCAAATATTGTTAAATTTTATTGTAGTCATGATGACCCAATGGATAGGCTCATGGATTTTTGTATTCACGGATTTGAATCCTGGGTAGCGCGAAGTTCTCTTTGCAAAACCTATATACCAAATTTTTGTGCTTTTCTGTAAAGGAAAACATCTATATGCAATTTTGGGATATGTATAACCTTCTAATCCTGCTTTAAAAACCTCTGCCTATACGTGAGGAGGCTTACCTTTTTTAGTTAATTTATTATCTTAAAATTACGGTACTAAATGCAAAACATGTAAATTAATTAATGTAATTTTTGTTACAGGTAAACTGCAGTTTATTATACGTGAGGTATATATGAGGTAACTGCTTTCATGTTTGATCTTTTTTTTAATAATATATCTTATACAATTCTTTTTTAGTCTGAAGTTATTGTTGCATCTTAAAATTGATTAATAAAACCAACGAAATACGAATGTCCTATTTTTAAATTCTTATCATAAACTCGTTCTTGCCCGCGTTGCGATAAGTCAATATATTTCCGTATACCGTAATATTCAAGAATATGTTAATATATTATATTTAAATATTGAATTAATCATAGTGATTGAAGACTTAACTAAGGAATTATTATGAGTATTTTAAAAACAGTAAATGTCTAAAAATTCAATATTTTATTGGTATTAAAAGAGTCACTGTTTATTTTAATTTTTTAATCAGTGATTGATTTAAGAATAATGTATTTGATTATGATTACTAATATAGATGAAAATTGGGCACTACTACTATCCACGCTGCAATATTATACGATTAGAATTTCCAGTTCCCGTAATAATTTCGGAAAGGAAAATGACTTATTGCATTATAGGAGGTCGTTCATTGCAATCATTCAAGTTGCTCCAACTCTTTCATAGAGTAGCATGAAGGAGGGAGTACGAGGTAGTGTTGTGTAGAGATAAGGCTGTATTTTTATTCGCTGTAACAAAAACTTCTTACTTAGTATCACATTACAATGTTTTTAAGAGACTAACGTTTTCGAACCTGTTGAAGCATGATGATACATTGCTATCGAATTTTGGAGTGAAATTGTTTAATAATTGATAGGCTATGGATTGAAATAAATCGTTTATAGGAAAGTAAAGATTATAAACTCTTTATAAAATAGTTTTTGATTAATGTATTCATAACGTAAAGGTATATTTTGCACTAGTTTTTATGGGAAGTTCTAGAGAAATTTTAAAAATTCGTAAATTGACATTATTTTTATATCTGAGGTTTGTCATATTGATGTTATACTGTATAATATGTAAAGATATATAATATACGTTGTAATATTATCTTATTTCAAGTGTGTTTTATGTGGCAACACTAGTAGGTCTGAAATGTTGGCGGTTATCGAGTAATATCTCTATATTACTCGAAAAAATACCAAAAATCACGATGTAATATTACAAAATGTTATGCAATACGAGGTAATTTTAACAAGCCGAACAATGGTATAAGTTAATCTTTCGACCTGTGTTTCGTGAAGTTGTTTTAAGAGAAGTAGTGCTAAATTGTATAAATTCAAATAGTGAGGTAATTATTAGTATAGTGGATGTTGTGAGTATTTAAATAGTGAAGAAAATAAAAGTTGTTAGTTAACGTGAGTTGGTGTTTTTATAATATATAACTAACACTGCCATTTCGCAAAGTGCAATTGTTATGAATGTCATTATGTGGTTTTATTTTGCTGTATTTCAGCGATATTACTTTATATATTTTTTAATAAAAAGGCTTCAATTATGTTTATTTCAATGGGTCATTTTCAATTGAAATTTAAAGTGAGAATGTATTTGACAGACGAAAATAATAAATGACAGTACAGCCTTGAAATTGTTAAAAGTGCTTCTTTTTTATAAATACTAGAGTATTGTATAGAAAATCGTTTGACAAATTCCGTCATAATACCTGCAGACAGAACGGCGTTGGTACAACTTTTCATTGATCCAGTGCGTAGGCGGACCGCTTCATTCACGAATTGGGAAACACCACCCACGCCTAACGGTTCGGATTATAGACAACGTATTACACTAAATTGCCAGTTAATTAATACAAACCGTTGTACCGTTTTCACGGAATACAGGAAGCAGATAATTAATTTTGTACATAGAGCCATGTTAACATCGACCCGATAAATGCTCAGTCGACATTTTTTGTTTTTGAGATGATACCTATGAGGTTTAACGGTACAAGTTATAACATCACAAGTGATAGCTTGTAATCGCTATAGACTAAAGTGAATTTATCAAAAAAAATGTTATTTAAAAATGTAAATATTGTTTCGGTAGTAACATTTCCCGTATTATTGTTTCCCGAGGTAAAATTTACAAGTAGTTGTTCAAGTCTTAAGCAATATTTTATGACTTATAATGGCTCAGAGCAATCATTTTTGGTACTCTAGGAAGGGATTGATTCCGATCCTCAGCTCGGTAAAGTAAAGAAAAAAATTTAAATAGTGTCCGATTTCATCAACCTTCCCTAAACATTGTTTCCCTTAAGTACATTTATTAGCCATGGAAGGGGATTCTTGCTATATAATACGTCCCCTTACTATGTGATATTTTAAGAAATATTGGTGAAAGCGGGCATAAATCTATTTGTTGGTAAATGTTGAAACCTAATCGGAAAAGACTCTGTGTTATTATTTTAGGTCATGTTTCAAATTTAATCCTTATTTAGAGAAGCTAAAAGCTCCCTGCAAAAAATTGTATATTGTAGATTCTAGATATTTTTTTTTTTAAGTGGGAAGGTAAAGTGAGGTGAAGTAAGTGAGATTTTATCATCATTGTAAGATAGTATCATACTAACACAGAAAGGAGGTAACTTGAGACACGTCTATAGCTAGACAAATAAGAATTCCTAAATTTTCCTTACCGGACATCAGACCCGAACCTCTGATAGTGAAGCACGTACTCACCACTACACTAGAAAAGCTTTCAGAAGACTAATTGTTAGTATATTTCGGGCCCCCTCCTTGCTTTTTAAAGGAAATCTTTCATATATAATGAGGAACCTATTTCTGCTTAGTGTTTTGTATAATTGAATACAAGTTAAGGTAAGTAGCAGCCCATGAATGTCCCACTGCTGGGCACAGGCGTCCTCACTCATAGAAGAAAAGGTTTTATAATTATATAACAGTTAGGTTATATGGAAATGCCTAGAATCATATAAACGTTTGACGCAAACATTTCTATTAGATGTGGCGAGTGCCCCATTGTTCGCGATCGTATACTGGCAAATGGCCTATTGTTTGTTGATAGCCGATATCTTATTCCTTTTATGATATTAAAAGTCCTGTATTTGTGCATTTAAAATTTCGATTAAATTTATATTTCTTAGAGTAAAGAATAAGAAACTTTGTACGTTGAAGCGAGTTTATTTAATTCGACTACTGTTATTGTAGTACATATTGTTTAAATATTCAACCGTTTATAGCACATTTCTTAATCTAATTACATATGTTTTAAGCAATGTTTAACAGTACGATAGTTTGAAAACTTACGTAAAAGATTTTAATCAATATCTATTGAATTTAAAGTTTTGTATGTTATTAGTCTAATTTTTAAACACGATGTGTGGTAAATGATTTAAGTAGACAGTATTTAGTTCTTCTAAAATAATCTTTGTTAAAGCTGTCATATTTTTACAATTATAACTATTATCCTTAAGTGTTCCTTGCCGGTTACTTATCGGCGGATTCAACTTTCCGAAACGGTGGTAGATTTGTTACCAACGGACAGACTACTGACGATTCAAAAATGTTTTTTAAGCCTACTTGAATAAAGAATATTTATATTGATTAAGATTTGTATTATGCCATAAATTTGACATAAAAGAAGTAGATAATACTAGGATTGACTTGCTGTGTCAGGCATCAAAGTATGTCATGATGTAAGAAGCTTTTTACTGATTTTTTTTATGGCTGACAGTTAAGCGCTTGACTGCGCTCTCACGTGATGGTAAGTGATGATACAGTCTGAGATTGAAGCGCCCTAATGGAATTGCCTAAATTTGTCTTACCGGGGATCGAACCCGGGACCTCTGCTATCAAGGCGAGTACTCGCACCACTGCGCCGGCGAGGCCGTCGAAACTTTAAAAGTAAAAACATTTTATTGTCTTGTAGTGTTTTTTTTTGTTTTTAAATCGATACTCTTACCATAAATAGCATTCATTTAGTCGCAATCTATGATCTTGAAATTTTTAAGCGACAAGTTTGCAAGGCGAACACATTAAATACACTTTTCCATTAGGGCGAGTTAAGATAAAGGACATTATAAACTACATTAATTACGCACGTAATGGTGCCACCGTTTTAATTTTATCAAACATTCTCTTTTGACCACCCAAATACAATCTGTAACGAAAGTGTTTCAATTAGTTTTTATTCTGAAGACCCAAGCAACGATATTTAATTATTACAAAATTGTAGTAAATATATTATTCCTGTAATAAGTTTCCATTCATGACGTATAATCATAATTTGAGATTAAAAAAACACACTTTAATGGAAGATAAAACTAAAATCACTTCTAATCTTAAACCCATTTGACGTAATTTTATTAGTGTTGGAAACTATTTTTATCTCCGAGTTTTTAGATTGATTGACTGTTGAGGCGTTATTAGTATTCTATTGAAATTTTAATCCATATTATTTTTGGTATATCCAAGGTAGTAAACGAAGTGAAGTAGAATTGGTGAATAAATTTGTATACTTAGGATCTAAATTTACAAAAGTGATATTGAAGGGAGAGTGAATGCAGGGAATATGTTAAATGGTTCTCTGCACGCCTTTATGAATAGTCAGATGGTGTCTCAAAGGGCCAGACTGGCTGTGCATGCAGGAGTGTTGGTGCCAACACTTATGTATGGTAGTGAAAGTTGGGTATGGCAGAAGAATCACAAAAGTATAATAAATGCAGTAGAGATGAGAGCGTTGAGAAGTATGAGTGGATTGAAACTGAGTGACAAAGTAAGAAATAGTGTGACAAGAGAACGTTGTGGTATAAAAGAAGATGTAGTGACAGAAATTGAGAAAGGTAAGCTTACATGGTTTGGGCACGTGGAGAGAATGAATGAAAGGAGACTGACAAAAAGGATTTATGAATCAAGAGTGAATGGGAAAGTTGGATGGGGAAGACCAAGGCGGACCGAACCGGGACTCAAAACCTGCCTACCCCTATGGGAATGAGGCGCGATGCTATGTATGTATATAGTAAACGAAAACAACCTGAGTAAGGGTAGAAGTACGTGACAGTGTTTTGTTGATAAATATGCAAAATTTCATTTCATTTCATTAATCCGGAGTTTTAAAGTACCCAACTTTTTCTATTTGTTGCTCTTCAATTACTGGAGATTGGACATGAGCTGTAAGAAAGTCTCTTGATTTCGGACGAGGTGAAAATGAAGTACTCAATATAGAGTTCAAAGATTCTGTTACACAGACAAAGTCTATAAAAGCGCATAATACATATCACATATATATCTATAAATTCAAATGAATACTAGACAAAATTCGCGTGATTTATAAGATTATATAAGTTAATTCAGTTTATTCTTAATTTGTATCATGCATGACTTGTGACTTTTAAAATTTAAAATTGTGACAGTTAATCCATTGATATTGAAAGCGCAGTGTAATTAGCGGCAGTTAAGCGATTGACATTTAAACTGGTTTCGTAACGACTTTCCTGGGTAACTGTCTCAAAGTGGTGTAACCAAGGGTTAGGGTTGTTACATACAGTCACGACGTAATCATTTAATGAGACTCTTAAGTCCTTTACCACGCTATTGCACGATTAATTGACAAGCATGAACCTTTTTAGAAGAAAGCAGAGAAACGTCTCGCTTTGACTAACTATATTGCAAATTTGCAAGTAAGAATAGGTTTTAAATAAAATATTTCTTTGAAAGGAAGGTTTTTAATAAGTAATAGAACATTTTCCATAGACTATCACGATGTAATCAGTCAATAAGAATTTTAAGTCCTTTACCAACCTAATTAACGATTAATTTACAAGCTAATTGAAAGCAAGAGTTAGAAGAAAATAACGGAAACGCTAGATTAAACATTACTCAAAACATTTAAAGTTTCGAATAATGGACTTAGTATTACGTCATATAAAATGCTCTTTCACATGAAATTTTTTTTTAAGAATCGGTTTTATACATTGGTAGACACAGAATTTTTTTAGAATCACAAAGATTTATTCGAATCAACACACATAAAAGTCAAAATCGTCAATCGAACTAACAATATAAATCTGGGATACGTAAACAGTATTTAGGTGTTGTAACGTAGCGCCTTATTGATATAAAATTATTTTGGCGTGGATTTAAGATAAATTAGGAGTGTCAATGTGGATTTGTTTATCATATTTACATATAGAGCGGATATGATATGGTTTCATATGGTTATAAAAACTCATCACCTTACGGCATATAATTTTGTAGTCGTTTTCAATGACCCGTTACGTTGGGACAAGTCTTCGCGTTTGTGTGTCGCTTCTTATTATGTCTTTTTATGCATAAAGATTTACCTATTACCTAAATATGAACACTTGTTATTAATGGCAGTTGAAACATTGTGCTTACCTGCAAATCCATAACCATAGTACCACAAATATTGGGAAACCACTTTTTCCTTTTGCCCTTCAGGGATGTAAAACTGTGCTTGTTTAAAATTGGTTTAAAGGGTACACACAGCATTATAAATTTGCTACTACTTGGTATTTTGGTATTCTGATTCTGGTATTCTGATTGGTATTTTGGTATTCTTGATCAAGCCACTCTAGTTATAAGTTATGGTCAGTCAAAAATTACCACTAATAATTAACTAAAAGCTGGCTTATTTCGGAGTTAAATCTTTTAGAGAATTCACTATGTAACTATGATGTCACAATTGCCAAGCACCGTCGTTTAAGCAAAACAAGCAAAATCTATTACGCAAGTATCATGCTCCACGATACGGCAGTGAAGGAAGTCTGTTTTTGCGAAAAACACATCGATCGTGCGCCGTTTTGAAATCGTGAGAGCATTTCAATTAAAGACTTTTAAACTAGTATGTTTAGATGTCGTCTATACGTAAATGGATACATCGCGCTGGCTGTTCCAGTATTTGCGCTAGAGTTAAAGATGTCATCAATCTTTACTTAAAAAAGTATGCGTGTACAGATAGACACAGTGAAATTTCTTTGGCTTCGTCGTCACGTTTCAAGCGATGGATGTTCATTGCTGGACATAGGTCTCATTTAATGACGTCCACAAGGCCCGATTTTGCGCCGCCTGGCTCCAGCGGCTACCGGCGACCCTCTTTATGTCATCGATCTACCTTGTGTGGGGTCTGCCTACACTGCGCCGTCTGGTGCTGGGTCGCCACTTCAGCACCTTCGGCCACCAACGTCCATCGATCCTTCGGACTATGGGCCCCACCCATTGTCACTTCAGGTTCGCGATTCGTAGGACTATGTCGGTGACTTTGGTTCTACTACGGATCTCTTTATTTCTGATTCGATCGCGTAGAGAAACTCCGAGCTCCATCGCACGCTGAGTGACTGAGCTTCCGCATGAGGCCCATAGTCAGCGACCACGTCTCAGAACCGTAGGTCATCACTGGCAACACACACGGGCTTATATTGTATTAAATTCTATATGATAATTTTACTTTAAGTATATGTTATATATAAGAATCTTGTTGCTTTTTTCTTTTAAAAAAATGTGACTAAGTAAAGTAAAATTATCAAACCCTTGCAGAATTGTCTGAGTAAATATAGGACTTAGAGTACAGTGCCGTACTGTACTCTAAGTCCTATATCTATTTGATGCTTATGTAACTTAGATAATAGCAGAACATGTAGTTAACCATCACTTGGTTTAAAAGTTTTCCTTATTATAAATTAAAATGAAACTTGCGGACTCCTACGTTGGAGTAACTCCAGCAAAATGAAAAAAAGACATCAAAATCGGTTAACTGGTTTCAGAGTTCATCGGGATCAAATGCTGTGTGCAGGGAATTGTTGTATATATTTTTTGCTTTTTTCTGTCAAAGGCAATTGATTATTTACATCGAGAAAAGGTAAAACTACTGGTTTCCTCGTTGTCTTTAATTCAGTAAGAGTTACAAATCAGGGTACTGGAAGGTTCTGGAGCAATTTCATTAAATGTATCCAAATCTTTATAGTCAATATTTCACGAGTAAGAGTCGACAAAAACACTTTGTTCGACAGTCATGAGTGGTCTCACAATTTTTGGACCACTTAATGTCACTTTTTTTCTTAAATTACTGACCGTAATAACGTCTGCTCATATATTATGTGAGTAATTCGGGTCATTAAGTTTAGACTTACGGTCTTGCGCTTCGTAGTCGCTTTCTCGCATTTAACTTAGGTTATAATCGAAATTTGAGGTTTTTGATACAGCTATTTCTGTTACATTTTTAAATTTTTATTCTTCCACTCCAGGTCAAATATATTTTGTTTTATAAGTATCCCAACTTGTGGTAAGTTTGTTACCAACGGGTAGACTATTGACGATTTAAACCCTATTCGAATGAAGCATATTTTGATTTAAACTTGTAGAGGATGACACTGGATATTGTATTTTGTTTTGCTTTTCGTACATATTTATATAATTCTTATTATATAAATCATGCAATTAGAGTTTACATTTTGTTTATCTTTTCGATATACATACATAAGTGTAAATGAAAAATCAAGTGTTAATCTCCTAGAAGATAAGAAGATAGTGAATCAAGTAGTGCTAAAGCCTAAGACTTGTTCAAATATTGTTATAATGTAATAATAGGTTTTTTTTTTTTGCACAAAATGTTGTATATCTATTGTTAAATCGTATCCTAAAAGTATTTCAATAAAAAAAAAATAGGTCTTTATGATTCAATCTAAAATTTGTGAATAAAAAATGACGAATTCTGTGCATGTGAATGTGACTTAACTCTTCTTAAATGGCTGGATTGATTTCGATGATTTCTATGGGTATATTCAGGTAAATTTAAAAACTGTGAAGATTTTTATTTCACAAAGATAACTTAGTAGTGCTTGCCCAAGATTCGAAGCAGTGACTTTGACAAGGAATCTACGACATTGACAATCGGAACGTACCATCTGTTATACACCGCAGCTTACTAACAGTCATAGTTTAGTATAATCTTTCCATAATTTTCATTATATAACAAGAAAGTAACCGTGGTATAATGGTACGTCCATTTGAAGTGATGTTGCTATAGAAATCCTTGAAGTGCGACGTGAAATAAACAACGTAATTCTAGAAGCCGGTTTCCTTGGCTAGTAAATCTTTCTGGGAACACCTAACGAACTGTGTATTTTGATCCTTTTTGTAAAGCTGTGAACACATAATACAAATAAATTTTAACGTAATATTAAAATACTTTAAATACTTTTTCTATCAAAATCCCTGGGTTTTATTCCCCATAGGGTATATATAGGAGATTACATCTCTTAGTCTGGACTGGTAGAATGCTTCCGTCTTGGCTACCGCCTTACCAGCAATCTTTTTAATTTTTGTTATTGCATATGTAAATGATGTATTAATACTGTTGCAAATCTTTTTTTTAACCTTATAAAACGTTACACTTGAAAAATAGATTCATAACGCCCACCAGTGGCCAGAGCCTCTAGACAAGATGACATTCTAAGTACGCTAACGCCAGTCACCATCATTGGCCTTAATCCGTCTTGACAGACGTTTAAACACTGTCTAGGCGACATTTTTTTGTGTGGCTAAATAAGCCAATACGGGAATGACAATTACGGAAGCAGGTAGAGCAGCAGAAATCCAGTCCTGTACGTGCTATGGATCCGGTGGTGTATCTTCTTTCACGCCTGCATTTCAGAATTTCGAACCAGGTCTCGTCGTGCGCAAGGCAGCCATCCTTCCTTCCAGCCATTTTTTTCTCCATTTTTCTCTTTGCGCCGCAAGCTTCTCCCAGTTGCAAAGGAAAACGTTAAAAGCAGCCATGTCCCTCTTGGCACAATCTTTGAAGCGCAATCGCGGGCGGCCTATCAGTTTTTTAGAGTACGCTACTGTTCCTAGGTGTACCTTCCTTTTTTTTTTTTTCTTGCTGGGAAATGCATTTGCGCACCCCTGCCCCTAGGCAGGGAGTGTGGGACTCACCGACAAAACCAGTATACCCACTAAAACCCAGCGACACCCTCCTCACCCTGAATGTGGAGTGTCAGAGGCTCCCTTGCGCATTCACTCTGACACTCCCGGGTGAACCGACTGAGGATGTTCAAGGAGGAGACAAGAGGCGTTCGTAAAGACGCCTCCTGCCACCCAGCCTCCTCCTCCTTAGGGGAGCAGCATCCGCTGCAGCTTCTCGTACTCGCTCCATTGCCTCCTTCAGAGAAATGACGGCTTCGCAGAAGGAGGCAACTGCATTCCATCCTATCTCACTGTCAAGCATGGCGCCCACTACACTTGGCAGTGAGAGATCCGCTCCGATGAGGGACATCAGTGGATGTCGCTGTGGTCCCCAAGCCGGACATTCTGCCATAGTGTGGGTCGCCGTAACGAGATGGCTCCATCCGTTGCACGTGCCCAAGCCAACGCAAGCGTCTTTGCTTAAGTGAAGCAGTGCGTAAGGCAACGCTTAAAAATAATGGGAATAACGTTTCATTTCGATATGTCACGTGATCGCCTGAAGAAATAATAGTGTTCTAGTCGTTCGACGTAGTGTTATCGTACAAAGAATGACATCTTGACTAGGAGGACAGCAGATTTACTACGAACACCGTATAAATATGTTTTTTATATATACAAATTCTTAAATATAACAATTTTCATGGTATTCGCTATATGATAATGTTAGTTTCTAATGAGAGATGTACATTTTTATGGGAGATTCACCCTTTATAGGGAGATAAATTCTAACGGATGTTAATCGCGATTCGCGGATAAATATGACAGTTCAAGAAGTAAAAATGCATTCTTGGAATGGTAATGTTTAAAGAAACTGAATATAAACTTAAGAAAACTTATGTAGGAAGTGTTTGTACAATTTTGTTTAGAAAATAGTAGTAGCGCGTAGATTGTGAATCCGTGTATATATGAATTGTTAATCGAAACCATTCTCGAATCCACCTGAAGACACAAAAAGATTCAACAAAAACAATCCAGACGCTTAGGAGGACTTCAGTGACCTACGCACATAAGAATTAGATTTATGAATATATATTTAAATAGATTTTGACGGCCTCGCTGGCGCAGTTGAGCAATAACTATACTAGCAGAGTCCCCTGGTTCGCTCCCCGGTAGGGCAAATTTAGAAAATCATATTTTCTAATTTGTCTGTGTCTCGTCTGGCGGGAGGCTTTGGCCGTGGCTAGTTACCACCCTACCAGCAAAGACGTATCGCCGAACAAAGTGATTTGTGTTTCGGTACGATGCTGTGTAGAAACAATGTGAGGTATATCATCTCTTATCAGATTAGTGCGCTCCAATCTTTGACTGTATCATCACTTACCATAAGGTGAGATCTCAGTCAAGCGTTAAACTGTCAGCAATAATATATATGTCAAATATGTAAAGACTATTTTAGAAATGATTAGAAAATCCTATTGAAATATTTCATTTCTTCCAAAACTATTTCGTAATGTTTGGCTTAATTTAAATACGTATTACGATGTTCCTACAATATAATTCCCTTGAGAACATAATGCTGTACAACTAGCTTTACAACAAAAAATGGTAGGTTGTAAAAAAATGACATCTGTGCAAATACTCCACTTTACGAGTACAGCCATGTCGGGTATGGTTTCGATTCGGCCATTGAACTTGTTACACAATAGCTATTTTTATCAATACGTTTGCTCTCTACATTGTATTTATCTAATCAAAAACTATATAGCTATTTAAATCATTAATAAATGAAGATCAAAAATATTTTAAGAAACCCAAACAGTCCATTCGTTCAACAGAGCATAGTAGAGCTAGACCCTTAGATAAAATCACTTTCGAAGATTGGTAACGCTTCAAAAAATTTCTTATAGAAACATATCGAAAAATGAAACGTCATACCCATACATTTTTAGACGTCAGCAATCTTCTAAAGTGACGTACATTGGACCTGTGTGCAACGAAGACATTGGTAATAGCACCAAAGTAACAGTTCCTATAAAAAGTTTTACCACGAAATTTGATTTTGATGCTTCCACTTTGGACCATATGCGCATCGACAGGAAGGAAGTTATCTATTACTGGTTTGAAGAGGGATATAAAGTACAAAGGCAGACACCGCAGTGTGTGAAAATTAAAATATAATCATTCTTTTACAGTTTTTCACATTGTAAATGATAAAATGAAATTTTATACATTTTAATTAAGCTTTCAACGATGACACTCTATTAAGGATTCTTCATATTCTTAACTATAGGTATTGGAAATGTGAAACGAAGTTGATAAAATTATATTTGTGTATGTCAATTTTCATGTATTTCTTCATTGTTTATGTAATTTAAGCGTCTTATATAGGATTTTTAACATCAAGAAGTTTATATTGTGCACAAAGTTATAGCGGATTGTTATGATCGTACTTTATTATTGAGCTATGATCTCATCTAATAGTTAGCATGACTTAGCCTGTAGGTGAGTCGTTTTATTCTTTGATAAATATTCAGACGATCAAAGCTTGAGATTAAATAAATTGCTTACTTACGTGAAATAATTTAGAAGTATATTGTAATAATGCTGATAAAAAGTATACCAGATTGAGTTTGTTGTGGGCTAGGCTCAGAATAGAACATCAAGGAATAATGTATTTTATTAAAATTTGCAAAATTGGACAAAATATATATTGTAAAAGTGTAAATAAATAGTAGGGATTTAATAATATGTTAAAATAACACGACTTCCCAATTCAAAACAGCTATAAAAGTCCACTGAAGTGAAGAAATTGTTATATTGATTTTTGAATAGTGTAACACAAAATCATTCGTATTTAAGAATAAAAACTATTGATTCTTAATAAATATGGATTATTTACTAAAGTAAACTAAGGGAATTTGATTGTGGACAATATGAGACCTAATGCAAAGGTCTTATGGTAATGAATAACAAACGTGCCAACACGTAGCGACACGTTTTGCACAAATCAAGGCTTATGGTCATTCCTGGCGTACGCGATACCGCAAACAAAGGACATTAGAAATAACTGCAGCATTTGTATGTTATCTTTGAACTAGCTTAAGTATGCCACTTCAATGGGATATAAAAATAAACACGTAGAATTTCTATTTCATTTTACAACCAGTGGTTAATTTAAGATATTACGATATTAGGTTCAATTAACGAATTCCTGAATTTGATTCACGGTAGGGCAAACTTTGGACACCTCATTTTCTAATTTGTCTGAGTCTGGACTTGTCTGGAAGCCTGTGGCTACTAGCAGGTAAATTACCTCTTACCAGGTAAGTGCGCTTCCATCTTAGATTACTTACCATCAGTTGCGATTAGCTAAACGCTAAGTTGTCACCAATTAAAAAATTAAAAGTGCGTGTCTACAAAGTACACATGTCAGAAGTGAAACTTCTTTAGCAAACTAATTATTAAGACTTTGAGGGAGGGAAAAGTAAGTATGTTCGCAATTTAACGAATTTACTTGTCATTAAAAGTGTTGTAAATTAATACAAATATGTTATTGATATCTCAAATGACTGTAAATGAAAATGCAACGTGTTTTTTACCAATATGAGAAATTATTACTTTAATTTTGAAAAGAGAATTTATGAAATGTTTTTATTTTATATTTTATGAAAAATAGTATATTAAATGACTAAATGACGAGTGGCAAATTAAAATTGTTATTTGTAAATATTAAAACTACCTAACCTTCATACCAATAAGCTTAAAAAACGTTGCACATCTTCGTGGCGCTCCGCAAAAATTTTACCCTCATGCGCCTAAAGTACTTTTTCTTCACTTCAAAAAGATTTAATTCTTATGTTATTTACGAGCATCAACGAATTACATTAGGTGATTTTGACAATTTTTCGACACAGCCTTCCTGCTCGATCACTTGCCGTAAAATCTCACGTGATATTGTTATTATACGTGTCTTTAGCTTATATAAACGTATGCATTTCGATTGGTTAAACATTCAAAATGCTAAAGTGGTGATAGGTGAGAATACGGTCAAGCGATAACCTGTCAGCAATAAAAAAAGTTTAAATTCTTTACTTTTGAAAATTATTCATTAGCTCGACAACCCTGCTCTCCCCCTAAAATTTAATGTGAGATTTTTAACATCATTAAATTACACTAATACGATTCGATTATTTAATCAGTCACAGTTATTTTTGTGACGTTAGCATTTTCTTAGATAGTAACATAATTACTGGAAGAACAAAGAAGAAGATGGATGAGATTTGGTGAGGTTTGTCTCAAACCCTTTTCCCCTTAACGTGTCATATAATTAATGGATATTCTCAACGATTAATAATTATGGTTACATTACCAAGTTGATTTATAAGTATGTAAAAGCGAACTATAATTTTTTTTTACAGACGATCCTCTCCAGAATGTACTCGACATCTCGTAAATTTAATCTCGTAAATGGAACAGCCAACGAACTGTGCAAACTTTATTAATAAAAAATATCAAACATTCATATAAATAAGGACATGAAAAAATATTCACAGCAGGACTGTACACAGCTTGTATCCCGCAATGTTTTGAAATATACGACACAAGTAAGTAATAGCTTGCTAATTCGAGAAAGTTACATTAAAAAGGAAAAATTCAAAATATTGTTTATACAGGTTGTGAAAACACATAAAATTGACAAAGGAACTGTGAAAATGTCATAATATTTTGAATGTACTAAAATTTCTTATGAACAATTTCAATAAGGTAATAAAATCCGTAATGGTTCGAAGTATCAATAAATTAACTAAAGGTTCAAATACAAACAATAGTGTGAACTCGCCGACCTTACAGATCTTTATCATTTAAGATAACTGAGAGACTAAATTGTACATGGAAATGTGTCACAGTAAAACTTTCCTATACTCGACGGCCTCGCTGGTTAATGTTGCCAATAACTTAGTAAAAGTTCTGGGATTGATCCCCGATAGAGCAAATTTATGAATTTGTATTTTCTAATTTATCTGAATGTGGACTATTGGGACTCGACAAAAGTGAAACTTCTTTGGCAAACTAATTTTTAAATCTTGTTAAATTTATAGAAATCTAAAACTACAGGAAGGGAAAAAGGAAAATGTTGGGAATTGAATGAATTTATATGTCATTAAAATATTGAAAGTGTCGAAAATTAATACAAATAATTTATTGAGATCTCAAATAACGAAATGTAAAAAAAATGCCACGTTTTTTGTCAATATTCTTTTGAATTTGAAATTTAGAAAAGAGAATACATGAAATATTTTTATGTTACATTTTATGAAAAATACTATATTATATTATTAAATGACGAGTGTCAAATTAAAATGCCACGTGTTATTTTTAAATGTTAAGACTACCCAACATTCAAACGAATTAGCATAAAAAACACTGCATATCTTCGTGACGCTAATCACGCGTTTCATCCATATAAAATTTCTCTCATGCGGTTAAAGAAGTTTCACTTCAGTACGGTGATATGTAGTAACTGTAAGAGATAAATTAATTAATTTATTATTATTATAAACTTTTGTTAATTAAAATTGATCAATGGGCTTTTCGGTGAAGGAAAACATCGCGATTGTGCTATATGTGTTGCTGGTGAATCTCAGTGGAGCAACGTGAAATGTCTGTGCTCCAAAAAAAGCCCTATAGTATAAGTAGAGAGGCCTCAGCCCTGAGGATGAGTGAGGAGGCATAAGCTCAGCAATGGGACGCTATTGGGCTGCTACTTGTCCTTATCTTGTTTTATATAATTAATATATTTTGAAGTAACTGTGGCTTTCTATTATATTTTAACATCATCTATCGAGTGCGGTAATATTTTTAGTGGAACCACAATGTTATATTTTACAATAGATATTACAAGAATAATTTCAATTACAAATATAGAAAGACTATAGGTAAAATAAATGTTAACATAAAACTGCTTTCCTACATTTGATTTTAGGAAAAAGCAGATGTATTTTTAATAGATAACAATGTCAATGTACTAATAATTAAATGGATAAGTCGAAATTTTTGAGTTTTTGCCAACTACCATGTTCATTGTAATCTAATGTTCAGCGTGATGAGGGTGATTAATCTTTTTAAGAAAAATTCAATTATTTTTATATTTAAATTATCTAACCCGAGAAACTTTGTCGTCGAAGTACAATAGAGGTTATTTTGATCTCAACAACTGCGCCGCCTAAGGGATTGGATTGGAAGTGAAATAAATATATCTGTAATTGGCAATAAAAAGATTAGTGTGGACATACATCGTAACGATATATTTTATATATAAACAAATAACTCGGCAGACGTCGTCTTGCTTCAATTAAAGAAATACCTCTTGAGAACTGCACTATATATCAGGTCCAAAATTTGTCAACTGAGTGTAGAATATGCAAAGTTTCTTAACAGTACTTTTAGTATGCTTTAAAATCGCAAATATATATTTATTTGATTGAGAACGGCACCATTTTTGAAATAATCTTTTATGCCGTGATCATTTATTCCAATGTGGCCATTGTCCTTTATTGCAAAGGATCTTTTATTTATTCTGGTTTAATGCAAATGTGATGCGTTGGCGGAGGAAAAATGAATTTAATGACAATGGGGTTAATTCGAGATTTGATTAACAGGTCCAAGATAAGTTGTTTAAATAAAAAAAGCAATGAATTAAAACACAATGCCCAAAACGTCGTGTATAACCTGGTCGAACCTTACATAACAGACCAACTCGCAAACTGTAACTGGATTGCACAATTTGTGCAGATAAAATCTTATCTTGTCAATATGTTTTGTCGCTTTGTTTAAGGGTTAATGAGAAATTTATCACAGTGGCTGACAACATCTGGATTTGGAATTCATACATTATATTACCATTATACAATAACTTGATTTTACTTCCAATAACAGAACAAATATTAAAGTATTGTAAAGATCACTTGTACACGTAACGCGGAGAATATTTATATGTCAAGCGATAGCGATCATGATTGTTTTATTTGTGGTTTGCTATTTGTTTATTATGCTGAGGTCTTTATAATTATATCAGTGAAAAGTTTACATGCACTACATCCGGTTTAACGCAGTCCGGAAATTCTCAAATTTAAGAAGTCGTCGTTCTTACGACGACTATGATTGGTGGACTTATTATTTTTGAGTATTTTGGTATAAGAGGGGTAGCACAGGGGAATGAAGCAATATTCACCTAGTTACAGTTCTTAGTTTATATCAACGTTAGTACTGTGTTTAAAGTCATTCAAAGTATGTAATATAATAATGAAGAATATGAGAATAGTATTACTGTCGATATAGGAAGATGTTAGGAATTCAACAAATTTAATTGTTATTAATATTAAAAGTGTCGAAAATTAATAGAAATAATTAATCGAAATGTCAAATGACTAATTGTAAATAAAATGCCAAGATTTTTTGTCTACATTATAAATTATTGTTGATGTTTTTGAATTTAAAATTTTGAAGAGAGGACTTTTGAAATTTTTTTTTCATATTTTACGAAAAATAGTATATTAAGTTATTAAATGAGGAGTGGCATATTAATATGCCACATGTTATTTGTAAATATTAAAACCATCTAACCTTCAAACGAATTAGCATTAAAAACGCTGCACGTCTTCGCGACGGTAACCACGCATTTCATTCGTGCAAAATTTGATCCTCATGCGCCTAGAGAAGTTTAACTTCAAAAACTACTGAGTTTATATCCAGTATCGTCCAGTATAATCAACCTTACGAAACATATATTCAACACCAACACACATACTATTTCTAAAGTATATTTGGATTTTTTATTTCGTAAACTAATTGTAAAGGAAGTAACAACGTTTTGAATGTTTTGCCATGCATTTAAATAGGTCTGATGACTCATGTGGCGAAAAATGCACACATTTTTCGCGAATAATGGTGACTGATTCAATTTGACCTTGTTTAACACAGGATATGGTCCAGTACAATACCACATCGGATGTTGCCATGTAATAATTTTGCACATTGTTTTGGTGGCAGTGTGAATAGGAGTAGTTTGAATGCTGACATACGCTTATCACTGAGTTCCTGCTGCATATATTGGCATACTCACATCAGCTTAACTTATACTACAATTTTTTGTACCAGCTGATAGAATGTATATCGCATTGTTTTGCATATCTCTCTTGGTGAATTTACTCCTTGGTTTTACATCGCCTTCATTGTCTTACCTTACTAAATAAATTAGAAAGCTACGGGGTTCGAGGAAAGGCTAACGATTGGATAAAATCTTACTTAACAGACAGGAAAATATCCACTGAAATCATTAAAATAGAAGACGACGTAAAACAAGTGTATAAATCACAATTAAAATCTAATCTGACTGGTGTGCCACAAGGTAGTGTTTTAGGACCATTTCTTTTTCTTACTTACATAAATGATATTACAAAAGCAACCACTCACCCTTGTGTACTATTTGCAGATGATATCACAGTACTTATAAAAAGTAGGAATATAAGGTTATATGAACAGGACATAAATTATACTTTAGAAAACATAATTCAGTGGCTCAGTAAAAATGACCTAAAAATAAATCTAAACAAAACTAAAATGATGCAGTTTAGTTACTACAATTCTAAAACTTTGACTAAGAATATTAAATTTGACGATACAAAAGTAGAAGAAGTTAACACATTAAAGTTTCTGGGAATAATGTATGATAAAAACTGTAACTGGAAGGCCCATATTGAATACATTAATGTAAAATTAGAAAAGTTTGTTTATGCACTAAGGAGACTAGCTCTGACTGTATCCCTAAGTGCTGCTCTCAGTGCTTATCACGGTTATGTCTCATCTGTATTGTCTTACGGTTTAATATTATGGGGTAACTCAGTGGAAATTACTAAGGCATTCAGACTACAAAAGAAATGCATCAGGGCCATCTGCAATGTAGGACCATTTGAGACCTGTAAACCACTTTTTAAAAAATTACGTATCCTACCTTTGCCATGTATGTACATAAGAGATGTGTGCGTATTTGTAAAAAAATATCCACAATATTTTAATCGAAATTGTGAAATTAATGCAGAAAGGTCGGTACGGTATCCTGGCAAACTATATATCTCAAAATGCTGCAACAGCACTTACATGAAAAATATTACTGGTATGGCTGTAAAGATATATAATAAGCTGCCCAAAGACATTGAACAATTGACGGTAAATCTTCTAAAAAAAAAACTCGAGGAAATACTTTTAGAAAAGTGTTATTATGATGTAAATGAGTATTTGGCGTGACAATTCACATATAATGTGGATATTTAATGTATTATTATTCTATTATTATTTGACATTGTGATAATTATTTGACATATTATTTGATACCTTAAATGATTATTGTAACTTCTTTATTAACATATTTATTATCTATTTGCATACTATTAAGTTAGTTGAATGTTATGACTTATAACGATTGCTATACCATCTTGATGTACAACATTTTTGCAAATAAATTATTATTATTATTATTATTATTATTACTCGTATATACGCCTGTATACACTCTTTATTCCTCTTTAAAAGTTTTCTGGTCATCCATATTACCAAATCAAGCTATATTGCGCTGGAACTAAACCAATTACTACATATTTGCTGTGATTTTTGAAGTTTCCAATGTTGACGCTGAACTTTTTGTATGTGACAGAGTTATTGTATAAGTAGATATAAATTAAAGTTCAGTTCTACACAGTTTATTTGCACATATATGCATGAAAATGCAACCAAACTAGCCTTTGATTTGGTGATGTATCATAGCATAACAAAAGTAAAGAAACAGTCAATCAAAAACTTGCAAACACTGGACTGTGCAACGAGAAATTATTTTGTTAGACTCAATCAATAATAGCAACTTTTAAAAAGACTCCTTAGTTACTCTACAAGAATTGCTTTGTGTCATAAAAAAGTTTTTAATATTTTGCCATAATATATAACTATTGATAACGATAAAACCAGTAGCAATTTAAATTAAATGAGTTAATATTTATCAACATAATCAACCCGAGAGACTTTCTCTTATTATTAATACGAAAATAAATCATCTGGAAGTACTTGTCTAGTCGCTCGTTTATTACAATACCAAGGTATCGCTGTTTTAATCAATGTTCTCTTTCGCCTTTATAAAAAGCTTTGAAACAAGTGTTATACATTTCTTGGAAAGAATTTTGATGACCTAATGATGCCACCTTTGATAATAGAACTGGATTATAAATGGTAATGACACTTAGCAATTCCTTAATCGCATTGAATATCACGTTTTGTTGCTCTATGAAGCATTCTTGATCTTTAATCCTATTTTTATAGTGTATAACTTTTATCTTATTAAGAACAATATTATAACCATTTAAATAATTCATTACTTGGTACTGTTTTATGGATCATTGAGTTATCGATGTTGTTACTAATACGTTTTCCTAGATAATTTAGTTTCCAATAATCAAGTTATTGAGATTTCAAAACATAGTTGGTATAGTATTTTTCTTCTCAATTCAATTCCAACATAAGTGTTTTCTTATACTTGTTTGTACAAATTTGTTATTATCATTATCATAAATCCTGTCTTTCTATAGTGATTATTCATCACTTTCATCTTTATGGCAAGTATTGTAACGTTGTTGTTGTTGCCACTAGTTTCATTTTCGTCTTCTATATGACTGTTAGAAAAACTCGAAATATTCAATGTCGCTTGCATCCACTGCGTAAGGAACCGCCCGGCTACCTAGTTCGTAATGGTGCACCCCCTTCTCCAGCACTGCCCCTCTCTCGTCGAGTTAGTGTTTTTATTTTCATTTCATGATATCTTTTGAATGGAATATCTGATTTCAATAATTCAAAAAGTAATCATCAGGTACTGAGACAGTCTTGAATATGAAATTATTTACTTGGATAAAAATTTATAAATCGTATGGATAACACGGTCTGATTTTGTTCGGCATTTCTATCAATTTGTTAAATGTCAAAAAGTAGTTATAGTGACGTAACTACAATAGTTAGACATATGATAGATATTGATATATTTTATAATATTGTCGACCATATTTTTGTCCTATCATTAATACTCTTCACAACGTATGCGATGAAAGAAATTTTATGTCAAATTTTTTTACACCTTCGGTTAGTTTTAATAGGAATTTCAAAAGATTTCTATAGTAATCTAGTACTAAATATAGCCTTTGTTACTCAGTGATAATTTAGATTTATAATGAAAAAAGAATTATTAAAATCGGTCCAGTACTTTTTGAGTTTATTCATTACATACAAAAATACAAATTTTTCCTCTTTATAATATTAGTGTAGATAATCAAAACTTTTAAAACATCACATTTTATCAACGTATCTTTTATTTGTGCTTAATTGGTTTTCCTTGTGATTGCCCTACATTCTAAAGATACTTCATGTAAATTATTTTAAATGATTTATAATGTATACGGCAACTTTAGTTACCATGATAAATACGTTAATTATTATTGTTCTATAATTTTTTTCAATTGTCTCAAATCTATCTGTGTTTTTAAGGGTTTTGGTGTTAGATTTTACTAGCAAAGATTTTTGATGTGAAACATATTTAGGCGCATGATTGTAAAACTTTTGCGGATGAAACGCGTGTTAATTCGTTTGAAGGATAGGTAGTAAAAATATTTACAAATAACATGTAGCATTGAAATTCAAAAACGAAATTCATTTTTAATTTCTAATATTAACAAAAACACGTGGCATTTTTATTTAAAATTCGTCATTTCAGATATCAATAAATTATTTTAATTAATTTTCGACATTTTTAATGTTTAAATGACAATTAAATTCATAATAAATTCATAAAATATTTTCTTATATCTCTCCAAGTCTCGGAAATTTAAAGTATTAGTTTTTTAAAAATATAAACAAGTCTTAAAAATTGGTTTGCCAAAGAAGCTTTTTTCTGATGTATGTTTTGTACGCACGCACTTTTCTTATTTAATACCAAAGCTTGTCAACATTAATAAGGTAAGATCATTTTGATTCAGATGTTTGCAAATTTATCTTAGCTGTCTTTAACAAATTTGTTAAAGAAATTTTGTGAATATCGCAAGAAGTTGTAAAAAAATATTTGCAGATTGCAGCGAATGTTTATAAATAATTTTATTTTATCATTATTTGGTTATAACTTAAATTGGTCCTTTGGTTGAGTTATAATATGTGATTACAATCTAGCCTTATTGACAAATCTATAATATAAAAATGAATCGCAATTTTTTTTTGCAAGCGCATAACACAACGCCTGGATCAATTTTGACAATTCTTTTTTTTTGAACGTGCGTTGATATCCAAGGATGGTTTTTACGGCTAGAAAAGTTCGAGTAATTTTTTTGCTTGTTTTCTAAGTTTGTCCTTTTTTCTTTTCTAACGAAAATGTAGAGTCATTTTGACCTTTATTGTTATTTAATAAAGTTCATAATAAATTACAAGTACTCACTGTTGTCTAAGCAATGTAGGTATGTTCCTAACGTCAAACAGTCAATTTGCATTTTATTAAGGCTGCATAAAGTTCAAAATTAATTGAGTTCCATCCCGACAAAAATTAATAGTCAAAAATGTAAGACTATAGATATTTAGTACTGCTGTAATTTCATTTCGAAAATCATTCGTAAAACTGAAAGCTGCACATTCTAAGTCTTTTAGACAAAACGAAGTCTGTCGGGTCTGCCTGTTAGTAATAATACTTTGTTCTAATCTACCTAATATGTACTAGTATTATCTAAGTCTAGTGTCCAACGACTATGCTTAGTTTACTATAATGTCTATTGACTTACACTGTTCTTGAATTCTTGCTTAAAAGCACCACACTCCACTATATTGTGTCTCTGCACTTTCAGTAACTCAAGTTCTTTTGAGTCTCCTCTTTGTCCGTGTTATATCCAGAAATTTAGCAGATTCACTTGATGGTGAAGTCTTTGGTGATGAGCTTTGGAAATTCTTTCGGTGTAGTTGTTGTCAATGTAAATGTTTATAAACAAATTTAAGTATTTTTTCTTCAAACTCTCCGACTATTTTATCTATAAAAACCGTTATTATTTAAGAGAGCAACAAAAGTAGCAAGGGAATTTTAATCGCTTCAATCTGGTCCGCTGTCGGCGTTTCCAGATCAAGCGAGCCTACGATGCTATCGCGCAGCGCACACGCAACGGCCGTTTTTGAATTTCTATGCGATATAATAGAGATTGCGCCATGCTCATATAAAACAAGTTTAAAGCTGTTTTGCTCGTACTTAATTCTTATATCTGGTCTTATAATTTTCACTGTTTAAAAATCGTCATCTTACTATTTGGATACAATGTCCCTATGTCTGTCTTGTTCAAATTATCAGTCTAAACTAATATGACAAAGAGGAAACATTTGTGTTTTTGTATGTTTTTTACGTTTTCACACAAAAACTACTGGACCGATTTAAATAAATTTTTCACCATTACAAAACTGCATTTTCACTGAGCGACATTATGATCTCAAAAAAATAGGGATCCCTAAGAAAAAGCATTAATGTAACCCAAGGTGTGAAACAAAGAATCCGTTATGGCGTAGAACAAAAAAATGTTCTATAATATCTACAAAAAGTCCGCGACGCCATATGTCCAACTACTGTAGTATAACCCACTGCTACTATAACTACTTTTTTGAATTCTAATAGGTAATAAAAGTGCCGACAATAATCAAACCATATTATTCATACCTCTGTATTAATCCTTATCCTTTTAAATGGAAATTCCGTTCAAAAGATATAATGAATTTTGAAATTTTAAAAAAAAGTAAGTAGCAGCCCATTAGCGTCCCACTGCTGGACACAGGCCTTCTCACTCATATGAGACAGGGTTTTTACAGCATAGACATTGGTAGGCATAATACACAAATGCACTCTGTATTCCTTTACTCTCATAGTCCAATGTGACGGTAATCCGACAGTATCGGAGAGAGAGAAAAGGCGCAGGATTGATGCCTTAAGGTGCTCTCCGAGGGGTGGATCACACTTCCCAAATTCGGGCAAATATTGAGAAAATCTTAACAGAAAACTCAATATCGATTTTAAACTAAATTACTTATTAAAGAATAACTTAATGTGCTTGACAATATCAGTCATTCATATTTACGATAAAATATTATCTGTGAACAGGTTCACAGACCCTTGTATTTCACACTTCAGACTGAAGCCTGAGGCTACAATGAGTCCATTTGTAGCGTAAATTAATGTTGCGCAACAAAATGAGTTTGATATGCAGAACAAGAACTTTCTACAGTCTAATTCAGTCTGGAAAGCTGTGATAAGTTTCCTCGGGGCAAAACAAATTATGTTCCGTCTTTATCTTTAGGAATAAACGATTGGATTCTATCTGGTTACGACGGTATACTGTATTTTACATCTCTCCACTACGTTTGTTTATATGAATAAATGAATGCCTAAAAGATAGTCATTACGATGATTTTCCTGCTACCGTGTACGCATGATCTGTTTTTTTTACAAATAGTACATGAAGCAGTTTCTCTCTCTTAAAAGTCTCATGCATTCTTCGAGTTTTAATAAAAAGGCAAATAATTTAAATATTCCTAATAACTTTCACTTTAAGTAATTTAACGAATGAACGTAATTTTTTTCTGAAATGTGATACCTTTACAGGAAACCAACGTGGTTAGAATTTGAGATTACCTGTTGCATAAGTTACTGGTTCTTATTGAACACAATCAGTATTTAACATCGTTGGTATAGCGATTTTGGTTGACCAAATCTATATTTATGTTATATTTCAGTAAATGATTGAACTATAAAATCACAAAAATGAAACTCTTCGCAATTTGAAATTATTCTTTGAAATCTGAAGGATATTTAAACCTAGCTACCATCTAAACCTAAGCTACATGCCTTCCTATGTAACCCTAAACGTTAATCAATGAATTAAAGATAATTTGACTATAACAAAACAATTATTAAAAGCGTACCCAATCCCTAAAGTACATAATATCGGTTAAAAAGGAATCATTGACTGTCCAAAGGTTTATAAAAATGAAAGTCTTTCGTTTATTTAAGTTTATAAATATCCAATTGAAGGGGTAATAAAGTAGAGCCATAAAATAATTTTACTTGAAAATAAGATAATTAATTGGTAGTCAATAATTTGAGTGAAACAGATTGACGCAGTTAATATTAAGCGATTTAGTGAAATCGAAAATTTATTGCAATACAATAAACGATCTGATGTTCATAAGTTCAGTAAAACACTAAAAGAGTAATTACAACAGGCATTTTGTCTGTACTCAATAGCTTCATACATTACAAAGATTAATTAAATGATTACAGATCTGGTAATAATTTATTATGCCTTAAGAACTTTTGCGGAAATCTCATATCAACATAATTAATTTAGTCTGAAAACTTAAAATAAGGAATTGAAGCAGATTGTGGGCTAGCACTACATTAAAATTATTTTAACATGTATTCTAATATTACGACAACTCAATCATGTTTGTTTTCTCATTCAATCAGGTAATATATTGAATAATAATTTTATTCTAAAACAAATCCCTTGCAATAATAATTCTTTTAAATACTTTTGCTGTCACAGTTTAAGGAATATTTTAAATTAAAGATTAAATGAAAGATTTGGAACGGCTTTGCTGAAAAGTATGGCTTTTTCCATTCAACATCCAGTTTTTATCTTTACAAATGAAATACATGAGAACATTAATTAAATTATGTTATTAAGTTCTCACGCTTTTGTTAATATCTATACTATAGTATAGACATTTTTAGATTTTATCATTTGTATCACAACTCTTAAGTATGTAATATTCTTGGAGATATTTGACATTTAAATTCTATTAATTTGTTAATGATTCTCTCGAAAAATTTTAGTCTTTACATTTGTATTTCATTTTATAGCTAAGTTTTTGTATGTTATGTGTATAATTAGTCTACGATGGGCTGGCGTGAATTAATAAACATACAGAATCCCCTTAAGAATAAAAAAGCTAAATAATTATGTAACATTAATATTAAATATGTTTTTAGTGTCTATCTCTGTGTAATAGACCATGAAGTATAGTGGTCCGATAAGCGATTCATTTTTAATTTGCATTATCTTTCACTATTACATTAGTTGGCTAAACGTTAATCTGTATATAATTAAAGTTACCCTTTGATGTTTTGTAAAATGTAGAAAGCATACTCTTTAATAAAAGAACATAAATGTACGCAATAACAAATTTAAAATAAATGATACACGTTTTAAAAGCGTAATTGATTGAAATGTGAACGTCAAGTACTTTGTGTGTTTCGTAAATTAATTTAAATCTGGCTTCAGTGTTGATAACGTTGAGTCTTGTATGTGATTTATTTGTATAATTCGACTCTTTTAGTGTATGATAAAACATAAATAGATGCAGAATCCTTTATCATTTATACAAATACTAGTTGTTTTAGTTGGTCTTACCTGTATAGTTGACGATTCCGTGAAATAAACTCAAATTTTTTATTATCCGTCCTAATAATCCATTCTACCTCATTCTTAAGGTTATCTCAGCAAATATAACAAAAAAAAAGGTAAAAGTGCGTGCGTACCAAGTACAGTTGTATTTATTCAAATATAAAACTTTAGATTTCCGAGACTTAGAGCCAAGGAAAAAGGAAAATATGTTAGGAATTTAATGAGTTAATTTGTCATTAATATATTAAAAGTTTCGATAAATACAACTAATTTATTGCTATCTCAAATAACGAATTGTAAAGAAAAATGCCACGTGTATTTGTCAATATTAGAAATTATTCATTAAATGATATTTGAATTTAAAATTTAAAATAGAGAATTTAATGAAAAATATATTGTTAAAATATATATTGTTAAAATGCTACATGTTATTTTTAAATATTAAAACTACCTAACCTTCAAACGAATTAGCATTAAAAAGACTGCACATTTTCGTGACGCTAATCACGCGTTTTATACATAAAAAAATTACTCGCATGCGCCACTTGAAAAATCATCAAAATTAGTGCAGAAGAGTTCACAGTGTAGACTATTTTGACCTAAATCATATATATATGAATATTTTACGCTTTCTTAGTTCTAAAACATGTTTCATGAGCTTGACTTGACTTTTTTTTTATACATCAGATATAGCAAATTACGATTCAATCAACAAAGGCGTACTTTTGCATTCTCATGCAATGCTATGTTGATGTTATTAAGGTAAACAATTATAACGAAATCGTAACTTAGTAGGTAAGTGATAGTCAGTAAAAGTATACTTGATAGACTGGCATATTTTTTTATCAGATTTCACGAGAAATCACTTAATATATTTGCTACTTTTAGGGTGGTGACTATATTTTTTAATGAGAACGAGAAGGAAAATGTTGAAATACCCAGAACTTGTGATAATTCTTATCTTATGAGGTCACGATTGTCTGAAACGATATCAGCGATATCGCCAGATATGACAGCGCGTCGGTTTGTATTGTTGTTCGAAATCCTTCAGTTATGCATTTTCGATTACATGTTGTAAATGCATTTATTAGATATGCTTAAGCTCAAATGACTGCCTCAATAGTCTAGTGGATAGCATGTTCGACTACAGACATGAGGTCCTGGGATCGAGTGCCGGGTCGACCCAATTCAAATAGCAATATTGAGTTTTCTATTAAGATTTTCTCAATATTTTCCCGAAGTTGGGAACTTGGAGGTGTGATCCACCCCCGTGCCTCAGAGAGCACGTTAATCCGTCGGTCCTGCGCAAGATTTCTCCGGTCGTGTCGGTTTCCCGTCACATCGGACTATGAGAGTGAAGTAATAGAGAGCGCACTCGTGTACTGTGCTTGCCAATCCGCACTGTAGCAGCAAAGTAGGTCTATGCTCTAAAAACTCTCTCTCCTATGAGCGAGGAGGCCTGTGCCCAGCAGTGGGACGTTAATGGGCTGCTACTTACCTTACCTTTAGGCTCAATGTAATATCCTTTTACTCTTGGAATTATGCTAATTAATACTATACAATATCATCTATCTCCCAGCTAAATTCCCGATATAGTAAGAATTCTTTATATTTATTTCAATGTGTATGTATAAATAGGCATATTTGTCTTCTAGGTGTTCAGAAGACAGGGTGTAGTTATTCAGGAGCTGATTGGAAAACTGATATTTGATCGTAAAAAAAAGTGTATTTCGCGGTGCTTTAAGATGATTGTCCATTTTGTTTTTTGTATGTCACGAAAGACTTTTTAAATCCGTCCGGGACATCCACAGACTATGCATTACATTGGAGTTCATCATTCACAACAAGAAATTTGTTTATTGTCAGGCTACAATTTATAAACAAGTAACATAGTAATATTTATCAAAAATCAATTCCTAAGCTATCTAAAGTGAACTTAAAAAAGTCGTGATATAGAAACAAATATTTAAGACTTTTACAGGAACCCGTCAAGACAGATCTAATTATCTAAACATCCAGTACAACTTTAAAAAGTGGAACTTGAGCGAATGAATTAAAAGTATTATTTGCAGTTGAAAATTTGAACTAGATGATGATGAACACGATGAGTTAACCAATAGTAAAAATTCAAAAGCTTTCATAAAGTTTCAAAATACCTGTTTAAAGTTTTGCAAGCACTCTGTTTGTTTAAATAGATTTTAATATGTATAGAAACTATTACGTATAATTCCAAATCACTGTATTATTGACAATAAAACAAACGCTCATATTAAAAAAGAAATAGTTATTCCTTGAAGATTTAAGTGTTTTGTCTGATATCAAGCATAGATGGTAGTTAATTGCTTTTAAGCGTAATATTATTGTTATTAATTTATATTCATTTCATATTGCAAGAGCAATATAAACAATAATAAAGTCTATTTTAAATCACGAATAATCAATTACAGACGCCACGATATTGACAATCAATTAATATCAATATGAAACGAATCAATCATTGCATGACGTCCATTCGCATTGATGAATGCAAATAACTTCCATATTAACCACAGTATATGAAAAACAAGTACAATCATTTGTAGAGAAAATAATGACGATTCCATCTTCATTATCATATATATGAACTTACTTTTCTATACATTTTAAAGGCTTTACCGGAGTTTTTGGGTACAACCGTATTAGACCATCGTGGGTCTATACTCTAAAAACCGTCTCTTACAAGAGTGAAGGGGCCTGTGGGACGTTAAATATCTGCCACTTACCAGGGCTTTACTAGAATATAACGAAAGAGAAACTGTACAGATATTTGGTCCGAAATAATGGGATTACGTGGATTTTTTCTCCGCAAATTTTAAAATGTGTTATTGTATAAATTTATATTGCTGTTTTTTAATTTCAACTTGAAAATCTTGCATTTTAACCGCTATTTTAACTGCTATTATATAAGGATACTAGCGCCTGATAACAGCTTTTAGACAATATTTCAATCTCCAATCTTTTTTGTTAAAGCCAAATTTTAGTGTATTATTATTAGAACACCAGCTCAAATTAACTACTGTTATTCTCTCCACTATTTAAATATACACAACTTGCATAATACTAATAATTATAATAATAACATTATTTATTTGAGCATAAAATGAAAGATACATAATTAAAATACACTGGACCCCTAAACTAGGTAAGCCTGCTAAATAAGCCTTCATAATTTTACAATATATTATACGCCTAGTCTACATAATAAAGAGGAAATTTAAAATGAATACTGAATTTAAAACTAATCCATAATATAAAAATTACTTCACTGTTTCAATTTATTCAATTTAGCATTACTGTATAAGTCACAGCTCGAAAGACTATCTTATACAATTATTCCGCTTGTTAAAATTAGCTCGTATTGCATAACATTCGTAATAATACGCCATCGCTTTTGGTATATATTAATTAAGTGTTGCTTCTATATTATTCAATAATTCCCAACATTTCAGAGCTATCACCAAACCATCTATATATGTATATANTCCACCACCAGAAGGCGTAGAGGAATTTGGTAGAAATATTCCTTTTGCCGAATAGAAGTCAGCTAAGAATTTTGCTAAATTGCCCGCAAGGGGGTTGCTGGGGGCTTTTATAAAAAAACACATTATAAAAGTCAAACTACACATTTACAAGCTATCTTTTATGGTATGTAAAATTTGGGCGGATTTTTTTTTTGGACATGGTATAAAGTAACAATAGGTATAATATTATAAATGCGAAGGTAACTATCCTTCACACCATAACAACATAAAAAATATAAATCAAATTTGGTGCAACGTTAATCTAGAGCCTCAGTAAGACACAGCAAATAGCTCATTGAAGTATTTATACGTTCCTATGTTTCTTATTTGGAAAACAATTTGCCTAAATTAATGAAAATGCTACCAAAAACATTCCACGCAGACGAAGTCGCTGGCTCAGCTAGTTATATATAAATGGCAATGCCGTTTACCGTTAATAACACTTAAAAGACTACTTTTAATTTAAATAGGCTTTATTGCCGACAGACACATCTATTTTATATGTGTGTAACCATAATTTCCATTCAAACAATTTAAATTAGATTATTTCTGTATCACTTAACCCAGCTCTTGTGAATGCCAACTGCGCCAGCTATCCTGTTAAGAATCTCAATAGAAATCTAAGTTTATAGTACACATTACCTTATTTCTTGAAATCGGACACTCGTTCACTGCAATTAAATGTTTTTATCATAATTATTTATATGCAGTAAGAATAGGATTTTATTTAACTGTATGAATTTTTAATGCAATTATACTTATATTACAATGAATGCTTGTTTCTTTTAAACTCGTTTTTGCATCGGTATTCTTGGGTTATAGTAGGTTAAATAAGTAGCGGCCCATTAACGTCCCACTGCTGGGCACAGGCTTCCTCACTCATAGGAGACACGGTTTTTAGAGCATAGAATACCACGGTGCTTCACTGCGGGTTGCCAGGCATAGTACATAAGTGCACTCTCTATTCCTTCACTGTCATAGTCCGATATGACTGGAATCCGATATGACCGCAGGGAGATCAGGCACAGGACCGACGGATTAACGCGCTCTCGGGCAAATATTGAGAAAATCTTAATAGAAAACTCAATATAAGTTTTTTAATTGTCTCGACCATGGACCTAATATCTGTAGTGGAACATGTTAACCACTAGACCAATGAGGCAGTCAATAATAGGCTAATTTTAATTATTTTTTTTGGTGCTAGAAAATAAACAAATTGAAGTTATGATGTAATGTATATGTTGTTGATTTGAGAGTAAGGCATGTACAAATTATTTAAATCCAAGCCAATTTTTAAATTTCATTGAAAACCTCTGAGTAAATTAAAATTAATTGATATCTTATTTGATACAAAATATATGTTATGATACATTTATGATGTAAACCTATTGAATTTTAGGAAGTTTACATTAAAAAAAAGTGTACAAAGTACACACATCGGAAGTGAAACTTCTTTGGCAAACAAATTTTTAAGTCTTCTTTATATTTATGCAAATCTAAAACTTTAGATCTCCGAGACTTAGAGGAAGAGATAAAGGAAGATATGTTACGAATTTCATGAATTTAATCGTCATTAAAATGAATGAAACATGTCGAAAATTAATACAAATAATTTATTGAAATCTCAAATGACGAATGGTAAATAAAATGCCACGAGTATTTTGTTAAGATCAGAAATTTTGTTTTTGTATTTAAAATTTTGAAAAGATAATTTATGAAAATTTTATGAAAAATAGTAGTATATTAAATTATTAAATGACGAGTTGCAAATTAAAATGCCACATGTTATTTGTAAATATTAAAACTACCTAACCTTCAAACGAATTAGGATAAATACGCTGGACATCTTCGTGACGCCTTACGCATTTCATCTGTGATAATTTTACCCTCATGTGCCGAAAGAAGAAGTTTCACTTCAAAAGTATCGTAAACTAATATGTTGTATTGAATAAAAAGTCTTAGATGGCACAACATATATTAATTAACAAATACCATTTTAAGGTTTTAATAACCACCAAGAAACAATAACGGAACATGACATATCTATATCGCTTGTTATTGGTGATAACGATAGCGACGATTATCGTTGTTTTATCATTTACCAATCGTTAAAACGACCCGATGGCGCCAGTTTGTATTAGAGTTCCTTGAAAACGTTTTGGTTAAAATATTTAATACTACGCTATTTCCCGCGGAGGTACTCATGTCGTTATCCATTAGTTAGAAAATGTGGGATAATCCGTTCTTAGTAGTAGTCTACGTCGCTAAAGGAATATGTATGTCGAATTTCAACTCAATCTTTCGAATAGTTTTTAAGGTCTCGCCTTCAGTGACTGGTTTTCGCTCATACATCACTATAATAATTTCTTATTAATGTGACTTCTTTTTTGGTGCATAAATAAATAAATAATATGGGGAAACCTGTTCCTAATGAACGTCTACGTTGCGACAGAAACTACTTTACTAAATTTCTAATCAATTAGACATATAGTTTCGTTTCCTTTTTAATTGTAAAGTGTTTGCATTGGTTTTTTAAATGTACGCACTCGACTAGTTAGGCGTATTATTGATATAACACACTAGGATTAACATATCTTCGATGCAGACATAATATGTAGGCATAATAGGTGTTCTACAACGCGTGTGAAGCCAGGGTGGGGCCTTAGTTTAGGATAATGGTTTAAAATTTCTGCTCGAAACAACTAAAGTGATTACGATAGGACTATGATTGGCAAGTAGTCATATTATATAACAGGTTACTTATTTCCCGATGTTTTTACAATTACTGATATCAGATTGAGCTATTTAAATAGCAACAATTTTAAAATATTTAAATAATCTATTACTTAATAGAACTCGCACTTGAATTAATTGTTTAACATCGTTATTTTGATTATGATTGAAATCAGTACATTACGATATACATTCGTGTAATTTGTACCTGATAATGTGATTTTATTACATTATTATTTGATAATAGTTTTTATTAAGTATCAAATGGTATAATAAAATTATATTTTAATAGATTTTTACAGTCATTTTGATATGTGTATAAGTGTCTGACCGCGTCACTGATATAAGGTTCCAGGTACTTTCTATTAAAAGACAAATTTAGGAAATGTATTTTCTAATTTGCCTAGGTATTGGCTTTGGCCGTTGCTAGTTATTACCCCACCTGCAAAGACATGCCGCTAAGCAATAAAACTGCGTACCGCAACGATGGAAAGGCCTCTACCGTCTTAGACTGGATCATCATTTACCATCATATTAAATCGCGATAAAGTGCAAACCTGTTAGCAATAATAACAATTAAAAATGTGAGTAATTTCCTACTTAAAGTTCCGGTCTTTTATCATCAGAATTAACTCAACAAATTGAAAAATTTTGCTATAATTTGAAAGACTACTTGAACGATAAAAAATCGTGCGAGTCAATAGATTCCCCTAATTTTATTAAATTAAAATCACTTTATAATGACGATGATAAAAAACTCAGTTCATTGTAAGTTCTTTGTAGATTAGGGCGCAAAGGAACCCTCGCAATTTTAGATTTTAAGTCGTCCTCTAATATAATAATAACATTTTTTCATCAAAAGTTACAGGTATTGTTTGAAACAATTAACACATAACTTGTATTACGAAAACGAAATATTATGAAAAGCTCCTGTCCCTAAACTAGGTGAAACCTGTATTTTAGGAGACAGCGCTCTCCTTCTCATTAGTGTACTAGTAAATTATAAAACAACGAATTGTAGGTATATATTCGTGTCAACTCTTAGAATTTAATATAAAGGAAAAAGCTAAATAGGATAAAAATTATGAAATAAGTTGATGCGTGCAAGTGAAAGTGTGAATGTGTGTGTGCGTGTGTACGTGTTAGTGTGTGAGTATGCGCATGCGTGTGTGGCATCAAGTCGTACATTAGAAATAATATAAAAAACATTTAACGGTTTAAAAATTTGAATTTCCTCTTTTTTAAATATTGAAGAAAGGTAAGGTATGTAGCGGCCCATTAACGTCCCACTGCTGGGCACAGGCCTCCTCACTCATAGGAGAGATTATAAGAGCATAGACTCACCACGCTGCTCCATTGCGGGTTGGCAGGCATAGAACACAACTATGCCTTCACTGTCATAGTCCGACGTGACGGGAATCCGACACAATCAGAGAGAGATCTGGCGCAGGACCGACGGTTTAATGTGCTCTTCGAGGCACTGCGGTGGAACACACCGCCAACTCCCCAAATATTAAAGTGGATGGATAAAAATAAATTTCATTCACGATTGAAAATTGTAACACAGTATATCGTGAATGTGAAATAATAGTAGGATTTTAGAGTAATAATTATAATTTAGAGACATGGTTAAGTTGCTAAAACAGGGTTTTTTGTTAGGTCGTCTGTTTAAAGGGCAGTGCTCAATGACAGACAAACATGTGAAACCGTAAACGTATACATATAAGCAATTCTTTAAACTAGTTCTATAAATTTAAAAACTATTCACTCAGTACTAAAGTTCAATGTCGACAAGCAATAAAATTGAGAATTCGCATATTAAGAATTCGCTACCGGCTCTCAAAAGAAGGCAGTGTACTCTTGCAATTCTGTATACAATTATGTACCTTAAAACCTAAGACTAAAGTTCATTTTTAATTGTTACCTACTTAGATTAGTAATGTGTTGTCTTAAGGCATTCCATGCCATAAATAGTGTTGGTATAGAGTGTCGAACGCCGGCGCCTACAAGGACCTGTAATGGAATCTTGCCTATGTAGTATTTTGTATTTATTTTAAGCTAAGTCTAATGCAAATGTATCAATAAAAAAACTTGACTTCCTCCTTGCTATCTGCTAATGTTTCTCATTTAAATATCGTTGGATAAAACTAAATTTGTTATATTTATATCGACACCGGAAAGCTATGTATTTCATAGTTATTCGCAAATCTAAAATTGATTATTTGTTGTGGTATAAAAGAAGATGTAGTGTCTAAAATTGAGAAAGGTATGCATTGATGGTTTGGGCACGTAGAGAGAATGAATGAAAGGTTACTGATAAAAAGAGTTTATGACTCAAAAGTGACTGGGAAAGTTCGAAGGGGAAAACCAAGGGGAACGTTCCTGGACCAAATCCAGGACATTTTAAATAAGGGCCAGGTCAAAAGTAATCTAAACTGACGAATTTGTATGAAAGGTTTAATGAGAATGAAAGAAGTGAAAGAGATATGCAAGGGCCGTGGCAAGTGGAAGGACGTGGTCTCTGTCTACCCCTATCGAAATGAGGCGTGATCATCAAAACAGAAAACTCATCAGAACATTTCATAAAAACTAAGAAAATTGTAATTTTCGTAGTTAGTTTTGGACAGCATATTTATATTTTGTTGCTAAATAGATTGACTTTAGTGGCGTATCCTAATGTTTTGTTAAATCAATATTTTGTGAAAAAAAAAATCATACTAAGATGGACAGGCACCACTAAGTTTTTTTTGTAAAAATTATGTGTCGAAAGGTTTATCATAGTGCTTTGTGGTGTGGTGAAAACATCGTGACGATACCTGGATAACCCAGGAGCAACAGAGGGATATGTGAAGCCTGCCAATCCTCAATAGAGCAGCATACTGGGTCTATGCTCTAAAAGTCCTTCCTCCTATGGGTGTGCAGACCTGGGCCTAGCTGTGGGACGTTGACTGACTACTACTTATACTTACTAGCAAAGGCTATTTGATTCCTGGCAGCCAAATTCAGAAAATCCTATTTCTAAATTGTCTAGTCGAGACTGGTAGGCTTGAGAAGAGGCAACCGTTCTAGCAACATATACGTGAAGCTAATCAAAAAATTAGCTTTTCAGTATATTGCTATTTAAAATCATTCAGAAGTAAATTACCTCTTACTAGGTTTGCGCAATACATCTTAAATTGTAGCACCCATTACCTATAAGTGGGATTACGGTCAAACGAAAAAAAAATTTATCAGTTCAACCCTTTTCGATATGAGAAGATAACCAATCTATCTAACATTTTAAATACATTGAGTTAAAAGAAATCATTATTTCGCAATAAAAAACGCTTCAATTTACTTGAACGTATAATAGATAATCTGTCTATGAGAATTTTATTCCAAGTAATTGTTGCGTTTATTATTTCATTCCCATTATTAAAGGTAATTACTCTCAAATGCGGCGTTAATAAAAAGATAGTAATGGCTCATCTGAAATGTCAAGGGAAATGTAGTTTTTAATGTTTTACGGTCCCTTTGGTTAATGGCGAATTGGAACGAGCATTAATGTGATTTCAAAATAACGGAACATCTATTTTACTACACATTTTATTGATAATTAACTAATTAAGATCTCTTTATGTGCGCTGTAATACGACAAAAATGAACTGCTGATAAGCGTCCTATATTTTTTTTATTGCTCGACAGTGATTTCACTTAGTAGGAAGTAATTATACAGTTTAAGATGGTAGGGTGCTAACCTGGAACGTAATTTGCCTCTAAATGGTTTCCACTAAGCATGTGATAGCTGAATAACATATCCGTTATTTGTGATTTTACTAATAAAATAACAACTAGCGAAAAAAGCTGAAGTCAAAATGAGGGTTATTACGTTATTTTCATTAAAAATTATGTAATTGGATTGAAAATAATGACATTGTAAATACATCTAGAGGGATTATATTTTATTAATAAAGAGGCGCTGCTTATCCACGTCAACTTGCCCTGAACTACTATAATATATTTGATTGTAATCTATTAAAGTAAAGTAAGTAGCAGCCCATTTACGTCCCACTGCTGGGCACAGGCCTCCTCACTCCGAGGAGCGAGGGTTTTTAGAGCATAGACCCACCACGCTGCTCCACTGCGGATTGGCAGGCATAGTACACAAGTGCACTCTCTATTCCTTCACTCTCATAGTCCGATGTGACGGGAATCCGACACGACCGGAGAGAGATCAGGCGCAGGACCGACGGCTTAACGTGCTCTCCGAGGCACGGGGGTGGATCACACCGCCAACTTCCCAACTTCGGGTAAATATTGAGAAAATCTTAATAGAAAACTCAATATTGATTTTTGAATTGGCCCGACCCGGGACTCGAACCCAGGACCTCATGTCTGTAGTCGAACATACTAACCACTAGACCAATGAAGCAGTCTATTACTTAATACCATCTATGTTATAGTCATTGTCCAAATTATATTTTTTGTATTTCTGTGTACTAAATCTGTGATATAAATACCTCGTACCTAATATGTAGCCTATAGAAAAAATAACTTTTCAGTCACAAATAACTTGATAACACATCTGTTATTGAACCTTTAATAACGTAAGAGTTATAGTTATTGAAAATAAGCAATAACTCGCATGCTTAGTTTCTACACATCATTGCATTGGAACGCTTTTTTCTACGTATTTGCTGGTAGAGTGGTAACTAGCCACGACCGAAGCCATCCAATGCAATTCTAGAAAAATAAGAATATAATTTTTTCAATTATTGACTCGTAAAACATAACTTGGAGATGTATAGTCCGCTAATTCTTATTGTAACGGTATTATGGGTCTAAGCTACAATCCCTTTATTCTATATATAAGCAGGCCCAGAAACTTTTGTAGGCTGTATAAAATATTGACTATACTATGAATAAGTAAATAAAATATTATAAGAAATAAACATTTAACTTCATCTTTCAATAGAGTGCGCTGTACATTTTTGTTTATTAAATTGAATAATTGAATTAATATTTTAAATAACTATTCTAAATTCCGATGAATAAAGAATATATTTTAAAATGTATTGAAAATTTGTACAAGTTTCATTTAGGGATAGGAGAGTGTTAGGGAATAGTAGGAATTAAATAATAAATCGTTACAGTACATCATACGTTATCATGTGATTTACGAAGCTCAAGAATATCTTTTACGTTAAGCTGTTAAATTTACAAGTTTAATTTTCATGTAGTTCTAAATACAACATTACTGATATCAGCTAAGTAATGGTTAAACCTTACGGTTATCGTGTACCACATTAGTGGAGAGTGATAACAGAGTTCAACTACACTATAGTGTACCGCTGTATATAAATACTCTAGGAGAAAATACCTGTATTCTAATATATTGAGTTTTATAAAGTTGCATATCTACTGTAGGTACTTTTTTGCCGCTGGGAAATGCAATTTACCCGGAGTTTGTACCCCAACCAACGACCTGTCAGGCATGTGGGACTTGGCGATTGAGGGAACCTCGCAATACTCACTAAAACCCAACGGAAACCTTTTCATCCATGAGTGAGGCACCATGGGTTCAAATTTCGAATTCTGCCTTGGTGTCTCGAATGAGTCCGCCGGAGGATTCTCGTGGGTTTCCAAAAGAAGGCCACTTCCGTCCATAATCTCTCATTGGATAGCAGCAATCAGCGCCACCAGGAGGTGACGCTGAGGTAAGATGGAGAGCCGTACTCTCCTTTTGCGTTATCGTTGTCGCGCTAAAGGAGGCACTTGAGAGGGAGCGGAAGGTTGTTCCTGATGCCCCTTCTATCAGTCGCCGAAGGTTGGGCGGCGGAAGACGCCCAGATACTTGAATCTTGATTCGGTTTCATCTAGGACACCATATTGGATTGCACAAACGAGTCACTGATGTCCCACACTAGGATGACGTTGGACCGCTGGGTTAGTGGGTATTCTATCCTTTCAGTGAGTCCACACTCTCGACTTTTTGTTCGAGGTGCGTTAAAGCATTTCCCAGCAAGAAAAAAGGTGACGCTGAGGTTCGAACAGGTGTTTGTTGAAGTGTAATACCTCTTCTGACCGTGGCTCACTGCTGAGCATCGTCATGATTCCGACGTCACAGGCTGCACCATCTTTGCCGATCGGTAGCTATAGGACGGCCTGGCTGGCTTTTATATCTAGCTGTTCCACTGCTAGTTCCAGATGGAGACATATGTTCTATGCACAGTCCAGGGGATATGCAACACAATACAATAGCTTCTACCCCTCTAATATCAATATTATTTATGAATAAACATAGAAAATGAAATTAAAGCATATGTTTGATATGCCTTGACCGTTTTTGATAGGACTATCATGGGCTATTAGTGGAACTATAGGACTATTGTTATTTTCAAAAACATAAAACGAGAATATAAGTAATACCACACTAAACTGCATAGAATGTTATATATCAAATTATGAAAATATAAAAAAAAGCTTACATTCTTTTTACCTATATAAAATTGTTAAAGATTTTGTATACTGTAATACATTATAATTGCGTTGAAACAAAATTCTTTACATTTGCAATATTCTTTGTAACAGCGATTTGTGAAGATTGATTATTAAAAACTAATTAATTGTCTTTATCTTTTCAGGTAAGCTTCCAGTTTAAAATTTCAGCCCATCTATAAATAGCTTTGAAACTGATATAGACAAGGAGAGTACATGTACGTATATAACATACATCCAATAGTTAGTTACATATTACATTGTTAGTGCGAGGTATGTATAAATAAAAATATAATGTCTATATTCCCTTATATTGTCGCATCTAATAAGCCATTTCAATATGATACACATAAATAAACTGTTATCAGAAGTCATAAGCTCGTAACGTCTTCATATTTAAATACATTTTATCTGTGTAAGCCTTTTTGGCTTAGTTATATTTACTTAGAGTATTTGTCATAGATAACTTCAATTGTTTGATTTCCCACTTAAGTTTTTTTTAATGTCATAAATGAGTTCAAGGTGATATTTTACGTACAACAAGCGATAGTCTATTAAGCATACAAAAAGTCACTATGCAGCTTCTCCCCAATCGATGTTGTAATAAAATAACAACTCTTAAAAGAATTTATAATAGTGGAAAAATAAAGTTGAAGTTGATACAAACGTCTTGTACGCAAAATCTTTTGAATTGTGCATATTCTTTCTTTCGAAAATAACTTCAAAAAAAAAAACGACAATAATCTTAAAAGTTTAATTGCATTTATGTATTAGTTTATTGTTTTCTAAAGAACTTTAATAAATATCAATAAAATACGTAATACCTGACTTATACAATAAAAAAAGTCAAAGAAATTTTTGACCTTTTTTTGCATCGTTTTATTCATATTTATGTACGCAGATGTCTTATAGGAAAACATCTTAAGGAACCAGCATATGTTTATTTTAATCTGGTATAAATCTAAACACAAAATGAGTCTTATGAGTGAAGAGGCTAGACCAGTGTTTTCCAAAGTTTTATAGGCCTTGACCCACCTAAGCATTTCAAATATTTATATGAACCCCATACATAATTTCAAATCAAAAAGCCTGCCAATCCCTAGTGGAGCAATATAGTAGGTACTAGCTGAACCCGCGACTTCGTCTGCGTGGAATGTTTTTAGGGCAACATTTTCATTAAATTGCTGTACAAATAAGAAACAGACCGTATAACGCCCCCGGAACCCCTCTTGCAGATGAAATATCGAAAAATCCGTTTTTAATTTACCTCTACTTGGAAAAAGGAATATTCCTATCAAATTTCAAATCTTTACAGATAATGACTAAGATCTAATTTACATTGTATTTATATATAATATAAATAAGAATTTAAATAGTCTGTAAACTTATTCGGTATTATTTGCTTCCAGTTTAGATATAACGCATATATAGTTTGGTCACGATGTAATAATAATGAACACGCACATATACAATTCTAGACTTGCATTCAATTACCCTTTACATACATAGAGTCTAATAAGTCCAAGTGATAAAAGCGTAACTATAAATCTCTCCGGGGAAGGATTTTAACACAATTCGTGACTCTAATGACGTCTAACCGTGCACAGTGTAATTTATTACAGTATAGCCTCACACTGTAATTGTACTGTAATTCCTCACGCTTCTTCTGGTTCGAACACATCAATCATCGTCATTTGGAACCTTGACCTTAGTTGAACGTGATTTCCATTAAAATGTTAAGTTTCTTTAGCATTTCACTTTTCTTTTCTCACGTCTCTTAATACCTCATTAATGGGTAATAAGTAGTATATTGGTCTGTCTCATTGGTCTAGTGATTAGCATGTTCGACTACAGACATGAGGTCCTGGGTTCGAGTCCCGGGTCGGGCCAGTTCGAAATCGATATTGAGTTTTCTATTAAGATTTTCCTAGCTATTATTGTTAATGAGTTTGTATAAATTGATATCAGTAACATTAAGTGATTGAACATTATTATCTGAGTTAATTAATAAATTGTTTGATTGCACCAACATTACCCACCAACGCCTACAGTATGGAAATTGAATTATGGATGTCATTAATGACAATGTCGGCGAAGAACCCTACGCCCCTATGCTTCCTTTCTCTCATATACTCAGACTTATTTATAAATAATTAATTTACTATATGTTTTTTAATATACTAGTTAAAATTGTATCTCACACAATGCTCGTAATAGTTTTTGTTTCTTTCGATAACATGTCTATATTAATAAAATAAAGCTGAAGAGTTTATTTGTTTGATTAAATAATTTAATCTCAGGAACTATTGGTTCTAATTGAATTTTTTTGTAATATTTGATGTCCTAATTATTTCGAAACGCCGTAGGCTATATAACATCGCGTTACTGCCAATAGGAGCGGAGTATCAATGAAAAATATTGTTATAACGGGGAAAATTTATGCCTTTTGATTTCTACCATTGCGTACATTAAGTGAAAGATTGTTCTCTCTCTGTCTCGTGGACGACGTAGAAGTTGTTGCGTTATTCATCTAGTAAAAGCATTTTCATTGTTTTCAATAAAAACATTTTAAAACGTAATTTGACATTAATGAAAATAACCGTCAAGCAATAAAAAACTCGAATTGACTCGTTAGTTGTAATGAATTTTGAAATGCATTCATGTCTTAATCTTCTTCCCGCCACTAAAATCAGATAGAGTAAATCAATAAACAAAAGCAATCACGATGCTATAATAGTCAAGCAAATTAACAATCTGTTTTACTTTACTTAAGCTTAATTAGAATCGGTTGTTAAACGTAACAAACAGTTTTATGTGGAAGTATCGATGTATCCAGGTGGGCTGAGGTTTATGTCATTTCGATATAGAACTAATTGTCGTACTTTAGGTATTTGTTTAGGTTTACAAACAACATATTACCACTATTGGATAAAACAGTCCTCTGACGCGTCTGTTTATCTGTTCGCGACAAGCTTAAAGAATAGTGCTCGCTTTAGGTATGTAATTTTTCTAGGTTTTGACTAATTGGTTGAAATGTAACGATACTATTGGAAGTGGAAATAAACAAGCCGATAGGGAGCTTTCATCAAAGACGCTGCCTAATCCCTTAGAGATATAACAAAACAATATATGGTACGTAAATTCCTCTTTTGTCTATCTACAAAATAGTCCATAACTGTCCATATCTATCTGTAAAGCTTAACTCACAATTTCTGCTTTAAAAAATTGATAAGGGGTATCATGGATACGCAAACGACATATTGACGGCTACGTAAAAATATAAATGTAATTAAAAAGATATAAGGATATAGTCATCAGGTAAGTAAATTAATATTTTCTTCACTTTTCAATTGTATAAACAATTTCATTTGACTTATTTTCAAAGCTATGTTAAACTAATAATTTACATATTTTTTTATAACAATGTAGTGTGTCAGAAACACTTAATATAGAAAAGTTAACAAAAGAAACATTCATGCCTATATGGTACAGTAGCTTGAAAAAAATGTTATCTTACTACTATGGCTGTGACACAATCTAAAATTTCACATATATAGGTATTCTAATATATATATATATATATATATATATATAAATACATGCAGTAAGAGGGACCTTTGTCCAGCTGTGGACGTCCATTGGTTGAGACGACGACGACGACGACATGCAGTAATTTTCGCATGGAAAAATAACTAACTTTTGCATTATTGGTAATATGTGTTAGCGATAATTATTATTTACTTTAATTTAACGATATTGAGGAAATTCTCAAATTTAATCAGCACTTCTATTAAGTCGCTGTTTTCACGACGACTGTGATTGGTGGACTTATTATTTTTTGAGTGGAGCGTTTGGTATAAGAAATGTAGCACAGGATAATGAAGGAACATTCGCCTAGTGACAGTTCTTAGATTGTATCATCGTTAGTATTGTGTTTTAAGTCATTGAAACTAATTTGAGAATAGTATTACTTAACCTACAAATTATTGAGCGACTCTAAAATATGTAAGTGTGGTTATAACTCGCTTATTGGCACTTTTTTTACAGTATAATTATATTTTATAAGGATAACATCTAAGTATTCGTCTAGTATCTTTTAATGGAAGATCGAGATCAAGTCTAAAGCTAGTCGATTCGATTCTTTTAAGTGCACTAATAGAAAGTGTAATGGCTAGCCGTGATAAATCTTGCTTTGCTTTTATAGATCGATCGCTTTCTTTCTGTCGACAAGTCAAATCTTAACATTCATCAATTAATGAAATTGAAAGTGACATAACACACTCATACAGCATCAGTATCTATAAATCGATTGAGCGAAACTTTACCGTTACTGCCGAATCATTAAAAATTGTCTACTGATTAGCCAATTTAAATCGAAGTCTGAAAATATAAAGTGGATTACTCCTAATACACTAAAGTCAGCTAATTGTAAAAAGTTTCTACACTATATAGGACGAACTTTTAAATTCAATACTTTAAAGTAACCTTCAAAAATTTAAACGAAAGCTTTCAATAAAAAAACTATTCGTAAAATAAAGTAATAAATAAATATTTAAAAAAATGCTTTACCATTAATTGTTATCCACTACAAGCTTTTAAAAAATATATTTGAACTTGAGTGAATGAATAAAAAACCTATTTTGTTAAAAATTGAATTTAAATTTAAGCAATGCACACATACGAAGCATGAGAACTTACAGTTGGGCTTTAATGTTCTAGAATATATTACACAAGCTTAAGTCATAATAAGCAAGAAACTCATCAACAGTGATATCAATAAAAAACATGGATTGTTAATAGACTGTGGCATACGTAACTAATGTTGATGAGCGATATCTAAATTATACATCGTAATGTATATTTATGTATGTACAAACAATATTTGAGGTTTCAGTTTAATGTTGTTTTTATAAAATGAGAACTAGACTTACACTAAAACTTCGGCATCATCAAATCATAGATTTTTTAATTAAGTACACTTTTGCAGTACTTTAAAATCGTCAGACAAAGTCATTTCCAATTTACAGCTGATAATGATAGTAAAGAATTATTAAACGTTCCTCCGCTTCCTGTGTTCATCATCATCACGCCTCTTTCCCATAGGGGTAGGCAGAGACCACATCCTGCCATTTGCCACAATGCTTGCATATTTCCTTCGCTTCTTTCATTCTCATTACACCTTTCATACAAGTTCGGTTCGGTTTAGAGTACTTTTGGCGTGGCCTTTATTTAAAATGGTCTGGATTTGGTCGAGGAATTTACGCCTTGGTCTTCCCCTTCCAACTGTCCTATTCAATTTTGACTCATAAAACCATTTTGTCAGTTTCATTCATTCTCTCACTCTACGTGCCGAAATCATCTAATCATACCTTTCTTAATTTTAGTCACTACAACTGCTTTCATCGACATCACATCATGACAATATAATTTCAATTTATTTTGCTTAAGTTGAAACAATTAATTCTTTTTGATCATCTACTTCAACTTTCAAATTATAGTATGGTTTTTTAATTAGCTTTATTCTAACGTCTTCTGATAATTTATTGCAGAAACGTATTTATGTCCCCTCAAGGCATTGTTAATTCTTAGGATATGTACGGTGCAATCACGTTTTTCTTTTAAAAAAAAGTATAAAGATGTTTATGCACTACAACTTTTAGTGTAGCGATGTAGAAATCAAAGCCTACTATTTATACGTCTTGTTTTTAGTTTCAAAGGCAAGCCATACGGACACAAAAAATAAGCAGGTATTTCTCTCTGCATTGATGTCTATGTGTGAGTTAGTAGAGAGAACTTGATATACAAACCACTGAATGCAGTCAAAACAATAAACAACAAATATCACAGTCAAGGATAAATAATTTTCAACATAACTCAGAGCAACCGACTTCGCTTATTTTAGGACTCTTGAACTTTAAAACCTGCCTCCGATGAAACCGGTTGCCAGCTCATGCGTTTTTTATATGTTCACTTACTACAATAACAATGCTAGACGTATGATAATGACCTAGCTATTATACAATTACAACTTACAGCAAATTACAACACCAGTCTAGATTATGTACAAGGTTCATCAATCGACACGTTAATTCTTCACCTCTTTGAAATTGTTTTGATGAAATTACGCAATTTCTCATCTTCGAAGTACATTGGGACTTATTAGTTGTGAGTGTGGAGTGTGAAGTAATATATTTTTTTTGTAATAACATTCTCGGGAAGTTCTTCTTATATTTGGCTTTCAGGTTTGATAAGGCACACACAACTTCGCCAGTGTTATGTGAATTGGAGAAGGCACGTAGGAGATTGTACGGTTTATTATAAAGATATTTACAATAGGGGGTATACAAGGGTTAACAAATATTTGACATTTAGAGGAAAAGGAACAGTAGGAGGGATAATGTCATATATAGGATGGGATATTTTAGGACAGTTGAATATGTTACGGGAAACAGTGCCTTCGTCCAGGCCACCCTCACAAATTGAGTTGATCCTTGAACCGGAATTTCGCTAGATGAACAGGCAAACACAAGTCACCAAGACACATTCGTGATATAGTAGAGGATACAGAGAGATTTGCATATCTATGGGGAACAAAGTCAGGGAGTCAACAATGAACGAAAGTGAATCATCACGCGTTTTCGTTTTGTTTTCATTTCTAGTTGTCATAGTTTATAATAAGTCATATATTGTCATAAGACGTATTATTTTAACTATCATCATAAATTAGGTATTTATTTTTGTTCCATACCGTCCTTGATTTTATATTCATCTAATTTGACTTCCACGTCATCGTCCGAAATATGTTTTGTTTACTTCCTTCATTCAGAAGGCTATTGTAACTTGAATTATACACTCCCAAGTTGAAAAGTGATAATTTTTCGGTATTATAATTAATAGATATTCTAATTGCTTCTTACCTAGTAAATAAAATTAACTTAGTTAGTGTTTATATTTAATGTACTTAGAACGGTGTGACTTATTAACTTATGTTAGAAATATTAAACGTGTATTTTACACAAAAATCCATTGATTATACTTAGACTGGCCCCTTATATTAGGATATATATATTCTAATTTACTCTTTTTTCTATAGCTGAATTAAATAATTTCTATTAGATTTTGAACCCCAAATATATCTTGTTAGTGTTAGCATGTTCGACTACGGACATGAGATCCTGGGTTCGAATCCCGGGTCGAGCCAATTCATAGGTAGATTTTGAGGTTTCTGTTAAGATTTCCTCAATATTTGCTCGAGGTTTGAAAGATGGTGGTGTGCCCCACCCACATGCCTCGGAGAGCACGTTAAGCCGTCGGTCCTGTGCCTTATCTCTCACTTGTCGTGTAGGATTTCCGTCACATCGGACTACGAGAGTGTAGGAATAGAGAGTGCACTTCTGTACTAAGCCTACCAATCTGTAGTGGAGCAGCGTGGTGGGTCTATGCACTAAAACCCACTTTCCTATGAGTGAGGAGGCCTGTGCCCAACAGTAGGATGTTGATTGGCAGCTACTTACCTTTTATCTTTTGGCACTTAACTATTTGTTTGCTAAAAGTTGCTAGCGGTTCCCTGCGGTGTCACCCATGTAGGTAAATTGGGAGACAATCTACATTAGCAAAAGGTGGCACTTTGCTAAATTTCAAGTAAATCCGAAAGAGTTTTGAAGGTCGCGTGACGAGTGAGTGAGTAAGTTTGGTGGTCTAAAGCCATCTTCGCCATTATTACATATGTAAGGCGTTCTATTTGTGGTAAATCGTTGGATGGTTTGAAATTCTTACGAAATGAAGAAAGAAAACTGTGATATATAGATTATACAATGTGTGCGCAGGCTCTTAATGCAGATAAGTCAGATTTCAAGGCAATGTATTTACACAGCACGTCTTTTACTTGCGACACGAGTTTTAAAGTCAGCCATGGCGCATGTCCACGGAGATCTCAATCTGTGCAATAAACATCGCGTTTTATTATTCAAGAAAATATCAACCAAATTGAAGACGTTTAAAAACTCATCGCAAACTATGTTTCAAATTTCTTTTCACTCCTTTATTTGGTATTAATTGTAGTTGTAAAAATGTTATTTGAAATTTGATTCTTAACAATGTATAAGTGTTATATTTATATAGTAAAGGTAAGGTATGTAGCCCATTAAGGTCCCACTGCTGGGCACGGGCCTTCTCACTCATAGGAGAAAGGGTTTTAGAGCATAAACCCACCACGCTGCTCTACTGCGGTTTGGCAGGCATAGTACACAAGTGCACTCTCTATTCCTTCACTCTTATAGTCCGATGTGACGGGAATCCGACACGTCTGGAGAGAGATCGGGCGCAGGACCGACGGCTTAACGTGCTTTTCGAGGCACGGCGGTGGATCACACCGCCAACTTCCCAACCTCGCGCAAATATTGAGATAATCTTAATAGATAACTCAATATTGGTTTTTGAATTGGTCCGACCCGGGACTCGAACCCAGGTCCTCATGTCTGCTTTCGAATATGCTAACTACTAGACCAATGAGGCAGTTTATATATATTTATGAAAATTCCTTGTCACATGTTTAGATCGTAATGAACTCGTTTATATGGTTATGTTTCAACTTGGGACTCTAGGAATAGATTAATTTTAATTAATAATAAAATAAATATTGCATTTTTTTTAAATAGAGATCATTAAGTATGAGTTTTGCTGTCAGTTAAATTACAAATGAATCAAATAGATACTTACTTTAACTTCTTCATTTTAGTATACGCAGATGAAGTAGCGTATATTATTATATAAAATACTATATAGTACTTTAATATTCAAAGCATTCTAGTATATATTTTTATTATATGTGCTCTAAATAGATAATAAATGAACTCCACTGAGAGGTATTCTAATCTCAATATTCAGTATATATTCATAATAAAAATCCTATAAACTGAGAACGGCTGGTTTAAATATATCGTTCAAATTAGTTACTGATACTTTCGAAGACCATAAATGAATAATTCAAACCAGTTACAGGTTTACAGTAATCGATTAATTAGTACTAACTGTTACCTTCCAATAAGGAAAATGTATATACTGACTGGAAAAGTTTTATTAGTTCAAACAAGGCTGTTCTGGGACATTAGTTAGTGACTCTCCTAGTTTCTTACGATAAATTGTATGTGGACGTCTGTATTATAGATATTTACTCAAAAATACATCAGATGTAAAGAAGCGGATTTTATAGGAGGACTGTTTAGCAAAAATAAAGGAAAATATAGAGTAATTTTAAAGTTCTAGAGTAATTTTTTGCCGATTACTATATGAGTTTTTGTTACACTCGACACTGCTGTGTGTGTCAATATTCATTTCGCTTGCAGAGGACTTAGTTTCGATTCCTGGCAAAGTATAATTTAGCAATTTGCATTTTTAAATCTATCTGAGTCTGGATTGTTGCGCATTTCCAACCGTAGCTCGTTACCACCTTAACAGCAAAAATGTGCAGCTAAGAAAAAATATTGCATTCTGATACGATGGTGGTGCATGTAAATTACCTCTTACCAAGTAACCTCTTCTTAGACTGTATCTCCTTTTACAGTTAGGTATGATAACAGTTAAAGTTATATTATATATATCGCATATATAAATCACTCTTATCAATTTCAATGAAAATTGCCGACAACTGCATAAAGACATGAAGTTATAGGAGAAAAGACTTATTAACACATTATGCTCTTGAAAACTGATTTTATAAGTGAACAATATGTTTATCTAAAAAAAAAGTTTACAAATTAAGGAAGAATTCAAAACTAATGTTATAAGGAGGAAACATTTGTGGTTTTACTTTTAACAAGTGTGTTTGTTTTCATACAAACACTACTGGACCGATTTCAAAAATTTCTTCAATATTGGAGACCTGCATTTTCACTGAGGACATAGGCTATATCACTTTCTAAAAAAATAGGGATCCCTAATAAAATGCATTAATACAAGCCAAGTCGTGAAAAAATTGATCACAAAAAATCTGACTGTACGTGCGCTGAGAAAATTATTGATGATAGAACAAAAAAATGTTCTACAATATTACAGAAGATATTGCTATCTACAAAAAAATCCAGGATACCATATGTCCAACTACTGTAGTTATGCCATTAAAACTTTTTTACATTTAAAAAGTCAAAAACATGCCAACAATAATCAAACCATATTATTCATACCTCTGTATTTATCTTTATCCAATTAAATGTCAATCTAAAGAAAATTGTAGCGATCCTTATAACTGGGCCTGCAACTGATAAGTTAGCTCATAATCCAAGGATACCACTTCTACCCAACGATATACCTATTCTGTTTTATTTTTAACAAGCCAAAAATTACTGCAGCGATTTAAGAAAATCTTTTAATACCTCCTTGAAATCAATCCTAATGTCGGATATTCTACCTAAATGATGTTACGAATTTAAACACGTAATAAATATATATTCTTTGTAAAGTTAAATCTGTTAATGTAGTAATTAAGCATAATCTCACGCATTTTATCATTGGACAATCAAACCTTGTATTAGGGTACGACTCCACTTACTACTGTAATAGGTTGATATGGAATATATCTCCATTCTTTTATGCCCTCTTTCACATACATAGTGCTTATTAAGTATGTATGTTGATATGACGATACGTGCACGAGATAAGGTGGTTCATAAATCTTTTAGTTATCGCAAAGAGAAAGCTGCGTCCAATGATATACCTAACATGCATGCTAGGAGATATGCCTCATCATTATTCCTTTACAAAAGTTTAAAATATTTATGAATATCTGCTTTATCTTCAGGAGACTCGGGAATTTTAAAGTTCTGACCTAATCCAGATCTTGCCCAACATCAAAGGAAATATATATTTTTAAATACTTTAAATGAAGAAAGGAAGTCTTTTTAATTGGCGACATTGGATATATTTTAAATTCCTGTACCTAGTTTACAATTTATATATTTTAGTTCATATATTTTCAAATTTAGTTTATGTTAATACAGTTTTAAGTAGAAATTCATATAAATCTTTTATATTACTTTTTTTTTGTTTAGACCCTTTGTTACGATTTAATTTAGTTGCCACTGACTGATTGAAACCAATTACTGACGACAGGCAGGCTAGGCGACTATAGCTTTATGGAAGATGTTGCTCTTGACTTCGTATCAAGAGTTAGAAAGCCTGAGCCTGTATCAGAAATAGTCCTTTTTAACGTCTTACCATTTTTACAAATTCTGTCGTCGTCTATGAGGAAGGGGAATAAAATCACGATCGCTTTAAGCTCATTTACCAGTTTATACTTGTAAAAACATTTATGGGGCTTATTATCGATCGTAAGTTAATGAGTCTAGATATATACAAACCAGACTGCAAGTCGCAGCGGTAATATAGAATAAAGCTAATCAGCTAAACAAGATATAAAGGTATTCAATTACTCACAATATCGAAACACTGTTTGGAATAATTGATATTTTATCTTATAATTATAATTTATTCCGCGCTGATATCTCCGTTCGAAGATAATCGCTATTTATAAGGGACTACATTTCTTAGAGTTGTTCGAAGGTCACAAAAATGCAATATGAGTGAAAATAAATGAAATCGTTGGTTCCGGATGTTATATTTGTTATGTCAAATGGTTTTCTACTCTAGCATTCTTTACACTTGAAATAGATAAATAAAGCACTTTTTTTGCTACACCACAATACATAATGCAATAAAACTTAGAATTAAACTATATGTAACACACAGCCAGAAGGTACGTTATCACTAACTAGCGATTTCTTCTAGGCAGGAACCTTGAGGAATAGAGATAATTATGAGAAGAGGTTGAATGTGCTTTAAATTTTATAAACTTAAAACAATAACGATTAAACTATAAAAAAGGTATATCCATATTTTATAATTACACGTCTATACACATATAAATATTCATTCATGCATAAATTTGCATATACGATATTTATCGTAATGAAGATATAATCACCACACTCTTCTCCTTCTCTTTCTCTTTTAGCAGTCTCTCTAACCCAAAGGTTATCTAGAAGAAATCGCTATATAAGGCAGTCTTATTGTACTTTTATTCTTAAATTGAAGTGTTTCCTATATATCTGTTGTAGTATACAACAAAAGTGTTATCTATTTATCTATCTTTGACGCTATTTATATATTAAAAAAAAAAATCTCTTTTTACAATAGCTCACAATATGATTACTATTTTCTAATCCCAGGCAATTTGTCTGATTACAGTTACTCTTATCGCAGACAATATTTGTTTAAAAAATATCCTCAAGTCAAAGCAAAATTGGCTAAAACTTGTTTAATTTTATTAGGGAACCCTGAAAGCAGGCGCACCCAATGTAAACAGTCCCTATATCGTTTGTTGAAGGTATTTCTGCTGTTTCTTTGTAGTTTTATTATTTCTTATTTCGGATTTGTTTAAGAAGCTGAAATGTTGACCGGAGTTTATGCTTTTACTCAGAATTATGATGAGCTTTGTATACTTTGTGAGCGGAAATCGGACGTGCGTTAACACTGTTTTGTATTTGTTGTTAAAATTTATATTATTTACCGATGACTGCTTTTAAACATTGAATTTTATATCGTTTCCTTTAGACTAGCGTCATTTTAAACAAAGCTATATATATTTATATGTCTTTTTCATTTGTAATTATTATGAAAAAGGAAATATTACTTTTTTAAGATGTTTTGATTTCTTAGGTACGCCAGTATTATTAAAACACCAGCATACATTAACTAACAACTTTTATTCACTCCACTATTTAAATATACATAACTTGCCCTATACTAATAATTGCTTCACAAAATTGTTCCGTTTGTAAAAGTTACCTCGTTTTCATGACTTTCGTAATATTGTACAATTTTTTTTTTGTATTTTTACGTGTTGCCACTACATAACTCAATAACTCCCAACATTTCAGGTCCATAAGTGTTGACACCCAACAGTCTTTAATCTAACACCAGAAAGAAAACAATAGATTAAAAAATCATTCCGCATGCTTGTAATCTCACCCGATGGTAAGTGATGATTCAGAAGAGGTAATTTACCTCTTATGGTTTCTACATAGCATTGTACCGCAACGAAAACTGTTTGGCGGCTCGTATTAGTTTGTGGGGTGATAACTATTTACGGCCGAAACCTCTTACTAGTGCATACTCAGATAAATGTGAAAATTCTATTTATTAATCGAATCTGAGTCCTCTGTTAGTATTCACACCATTGCGCCTGTCAAACCATAACTGGTTAAAAAGAAGAGCGTAGACGCCCTTCACACACTCATAACACCCTAATTTTGGTGAAAGTCGTCTCGATCTGACGTCCCTTATAATATTACACGTCAATCTATTCGACGGCATTCATCTGTGAAGACAAGTCAATCGAAAATGTCTTAGTTCTAGCATTATTATCTACACGCTATATTTTGTTCCTTAGGGCAGGCGGTCACCAAGATAGTTCCTGATCCCGTGAGAACACGGGGAAATACGTAATTATTTGCCATCTATTTTGTGAATAGTTCTATCAATTGCGAAGTTATTGAAATCTTCATTTTAAAAGTATTCTTCATTTCTAAAGCGTGGGAGTGAATAAAATGATCTAATCTGAATAGGATAAATTAAATCATATTTTAATGGTGATGGTAAAAAAGTGACACCCGACTTTTGTGAGTTCTTCTCAGAACAGCGAAGGTTGACAGTCAGTTGTCCATATTTAACTTTATCCCTCGCGAGGCTAAATAGTTGAACGGCACTCGCGATCACAGTCCACTCCCTGATGTTGCGCAACCAGGACTTGCTCTTGCGGTCAATACGCCACTTCACCATTATTAATTGTAAGAGTCCCTATCTTTTATGTCTCAGAACACATCTTCGTTTTGACGGTCTTTCAAAGTGCCCGGTGACAATCCACTCGTCGCAAGACCTCTTCATTGGCAACTTTATGGGTCCAGATGATTTTGAAAACATGCGTCGATAGGCCCATATCTCAAATGCTTCTAAACATTTTCTGAGATCCTCTTTTATCGTCCAAGACTCGCATCCGTATAGAAGTATAGGCCATACGTAACAAGAAATAAGGTGTTTGCGTAATGTCATGTCATGACATTGGAATTACTAAGAAAGCAATATTTGACGACTCAGACATTTTTTGTTTTATGTATGTCGGAGAATAAGAGAGAAAGGAAGCATAAAGCATAGAGGCCTAGGGTTCTTCGCCGACATCGTTATTAATGGCATCCAAAATCATATCAATCAATCATAAATCACATCAGTTTCCATACTGTGGGCGCCCGTGGGTAATGTTGGTGATTATATTTTCCAATAACTTAATGTTCCGGATAACAATTTACACAAAAACATTAACAATAAAAGCCAGGAACGCGACAGTTTCAATCGTCGACAGCTCTGGCGGACCGTCACCGGAGAACTACCGAGAGACGTGCGCTCGACTGCCACTATTGACTCTGTCCCATGCCGATATGATAGATGGCGCCAGCGCTCCACAGACTACCGTTCTCCGACATGTATATATATAAAGATCGGTCAATATTTTTACGTAAGTACATTTTCGATGTGGTTACAGTTCATTAACTTTGAAATCACCGAGATGTATATACCACATCCTTTCGTCGACTCCATTAGACCCGAACACGCAATAGTTTGGTGTCATGATGGTTTTACCTTTAGTTTACTGATACTTGTTTTATTTTCCTTTGCTTCATATTATTTCCTTAATAATTTGTCGAATCCTTGATAGGTAAAGTAAGAACGAGTAGATTAGACAGAGAAGAGTATTTAATTGTTTTCTTTTTGTCCAAATATCTTCCAATTAGCTTGGCTTCCCTCAATTTAAAATTTATTTTATAGCATAATGTGAAAATTAATCCTAGTTCTTTATATTTATGTCTATAAAAATTGATTTTCTTTTCATTTGAGTATGATTTAATTACCTCCAATGAAGTAATAACTTTCTAATTTTTATGTATATTTTCCCACCGATAGATCTTAATCTGTGTTAATGAAATGTTAACTTAATGCCATTCCATTGCTTGGAAAANAGATACAGGACAACTACTTCAGTGTGACAAGAAATGGACACAGTTTATAGAAACTTACGACTTTGTTAGCGTGAAACCATGTTATTGGTTGCTACTGAATGTTGTTTAAGGTTTATGTCTTTCATAGTTTTTCATTGTTAGCTATTTTATAAAACCCCAATTGTTACACTTTCTCTAAAAGCTATCCTACAGTAATAGGATACTAAGTAAAGCAAATTGACCTTTGTTTATTCTGATACCGATTATGATGCTCTGCGATTGTATTGATAATATCCTGTTATATGTTCCTGTCATATCGAGAAGACTACTAGCTTTTCTAGCTAATATAAGGTTGCAAGTATTCGCTTGGCTAGCAAAGGTCCTAGGTCTGGAGTAACTCTCGGATATGTGTAGCTTGCCAATGTGCATTGAAGTAGCGGGTTGGGTCTATGATCTATAAACCCTCTGTTATGAGTGAAGTGGCTTGGGTTTAGTGGGACATTTTTACTGGTTTCCCCTAATTTGAAATACGAAAGATTAAAGAATGCTTTGTAAATCTCAATTGTTTCCAATTGTTATGTAATTGAATATATTGACAGTGATAGAATATGAGCGAAAAGAATTATTATACTGTTCAACTAGAAAGGAGTTCGTTAGTTTTTTTTTTTTGCATTTCTGTCTTATTGTTAGTTCAAGCTTGTAGACAGTATAGACAAAATTAGATAGATAATATTTTACTGTACACACAATATTAGAAAAAAACAATACAGGAAAACTTATAATAGTTTAGGAACAACAGCATGCATAAGCGGTCTTTTTGCATAAGCAATCTCTTAAACAAAACAAGTAAACCAATTAGACAATACGTAATATGACTGTATAATATATATATATATTGCAAAAAACGAGACCAAAAAATTATTATGACTTATTACGACTGACTTGATAAATAGAGGGAGTGCAATCGCCTTTTAAAAATATTTAGCTGATGTGGCTGTGAATGAGTTACTGTAATATTATGTATTTAAACATAATTCAGCTAAATTAGTATACTTTGCTCAATTCCACAGTCTCATGACATATGCAATATTATTATGGGGAGCAGCAGCGGAGGCAAAAAAAATTTCTATTCTACAAAAAAGAGCAGTTAAGAGCAGTTTTTGGTAAAAAAAACCCGTGACTCACTGCGAAACTATTTTAAGGATACTGGTATTTTAACGCTTCCGTCAGTATACATATATATAAATATTTTGTACATACGTAAGCATTTGCACCTAGCTAAAAAGAAGTCCGATTGTCACATGTGTAATACAAGGAGAAAAGAAAAGCTACAATTGGACTTCTTAAGACTAGCTAAGATCAGCAAGTCCTTTATTGGCAATGGGATTTGCTATTACAACAAAATCCCAAGCCCAATAACGCAACTGCCGGATCCAAAATTTATTAAGGTTATTAAAAAAATACTTATACAGAAGGCCTACTATAGTATAGGCGACTTTGTTAATGACAAACGGATCTGGACTTAGCTGATGGTGGCATATTATAGTGTAAACATTTTAATAATAATTGCAATGGTTTTTTGGTATATAGATATAATTTATAATAATGAGTGCGTAAACGTATGACGTTCATAAGTGCTGCTTTGCAGCCTAAATTGAAAAGAAATTATAAATAAATAAATAAATAAATATGTGACAGACAGGTAACTTAAGTAGACTATTTCTACTAGCCCGTAGTTAAAAATGACGTTCAGTCTCATCGTCAAGAAACAAAAAGCGTTCTTTTAAATAATTAAGAGCAAGAGGATTGACAAGAAATGAGAAGGGAGGATAGCCATGTATGTAAGAGGGTCCTAAATATGATGGTAAGCGTAATTGTGTGAAAGAGGATATGTGTATAAAGGGTGTGAATGTAGAAATGACAGCGGATAGAGTGAAGTGGCGAAAGGAAACATGCTGTACTGACCCCACCTAGTGGGATAAGGGCAAGAAACACAACAACTACAAGAGGATTGACAAGAATAGAGTAAAGGGGGAAAGGACACATGTATATTGATCACGGCATTGCCTTGTGGGAAACCATTTAAATTGACTGCGGCATTCTGATATGTCGTACATTCGCAGACAAAATATAAATCTAATAACCAGTCTAATTAGTGTAACTTATAAAGAGACTCAGTTGCGTTCTACCTGCGCTCCCTAAATAAAATAGCTCAAAAAATGCTTAAATTGAGTCACTTTCCATACACTCCCAGTATGCTTCCCTGTTCACACAAACTTAAAATGTTTCGGAAGCTTTAATCCTGTCCAATAAAATGTTCTGACCGGATACAACGCCTTTGATAAGCCGACAAAACGAGCTATGCACTGTTCCGGGCTTGACGAATTACGTTGTTATCACATATCTTATCAACTATAAAAATGATTTAGAGATACCACCGGCTTTCGCTTTTAAGGTAATTTGAACTGTAGAAAATGTTATACTAGTTTTGACATAGTTTTAATATTTTCTTTTCTTATCAAGTTATGTTAAATCTTCTGACCAAATTTTTTTGTGTAAAATTGCGATAATAGACAGTAATTAAAATCCCATTCATTAGGCCATTGAAGAAATAATATTTACTTTTCAAATTGTTATATAAGACTCATTATCAATTTAACCTATTCCTATTTACGTCGTGTATATATCGCAGCTCTAAAAGAGTGGAGACCTTATTAAAATAAAAGATATTTTCATATGAAATACTCTGAAAATTTAATTAACTAATGACATAGTCATATCTTGAGGTGCCAATATCATTTTTGCAAATTTGAAATTGAGTCGTTAACTGAAGTTATGAAAATTTTGAATTTTGTGATGATAATTCATCTCTACTTTGTGAATATACCGGTTGAAAAAATTGTTTTGTTAAAGAAATTTCTGTCGCTTACCTACCTTAAGTATTACAAACACAAACTGTGAACTGAAATGCAATTTAATTTATGAGATATAACTTCAGATAGGCTTATCTGTCATCGATACAATCTCAATTAAAACGATGCAAGAAAATGTCACGACCTTACGGAGCAAGTTACACCATAAAGCAACCGTTCAATGGGCTCTAATAAGTTACATGATAAAACTTGACAAGCAATGATTTATTATTAGAAATGCAATAATTCGTAAAAGTAATATTTCTTACTACCAATGTTATGTTTATTGTGTTTAATAAAGCAATTATAGAGATCTTTGTGTGTGGGAAGAAATTATATGTACTTTGATTACTTCCCTGGGAGGTCTCGTTATTTATTTGTTGGGTTCGCCTGAGGCCAAAAACCGCATCCAAGGAGATCCTGATAGTATAACTGAGTTATAGGAAGAGATAAGAGAATTAAGTCAATGGCATAAACACATTTTTGTAACCTACAATTTCTGCTCTCTTGTCCTATTCTTCCCCCGTAAAAATTTTTACACACACATACACACATATATTACGTAAAAACAAATTAGTACATTGCAGAATGAATGTAAACTTTATAGCATTTGCTCGGGCTACTAGAAGCATTTTATGTTCAAGTAATTCTGAAGTAAAGTATATCTGTTTCATCTATCATTGTTATGAATCTGACTTGGTAATATTGGCACAGAAGCAGTTCAGTTGAGCGCTCCAAATAAATCAATTTGTGTGACATTTTACGATTTTACACAGCCTAAGAAAGTTTATACAATCGTAGACAAACAAATCCCACTCCACAATATAAAATCCGTAATATTTCCGTTTTGAATTACATTAAAAAATAATAATAACTTGAATAAAAATGGTTTTCATCTTCTGACACTGATGTATAATTATTCATGAATTTATAAATTTGTTTTATGAACCTTTCATCGGTTGTAGATTTCTTAGAAATAAAATCAATTTAAAAACTACATCCTCTAGTTAAGACGATCCTTCGAAGTGGTCCATACTAGTTATATCAGCTAAACAAACATAATGAATGTCAAAATATTGTTGTAATTTGTTGAAATTTTACTTATACCTTAAATGTTTATTTTATGTTATCAATCAAGTTAAATTTGCATAAAAACATACAAATGCAGACTCAAAAACACCCAATATTTGCGGTTCAACGTTGAACTTTTTCATTAGATGTAAAGTGCTCAGTTTGAACGTTCCTTGTTAAAAAGTATGACGAGAAAAACGTGATCAACCAACTAATTTACTAACTTTCCGCACACTTAGCCCATGTTTTAAACTTATAATTTATCTGAACATACATCTTTTATTATTTCGTTATTCTAAGAAAAGCTTTGTAATTGGTACGCTGTTAATATCTACGCTGTACGTGTTCGGTAATTGGCATAAAGTGATCGCACTTGAGCCAGTCGTTGTGCATGTAATTGATTTTATTGAAAACACCGAGAAGCATCGCCGATAGAATTGACATCGGAATTCCTAAATGCCTATAAATTGTCTACAAAGATAGGGCTTTGCTTGATTGCCACTATTACTTGATTTATAACGTGGAAACAACACGTAGTAAACCATAAAATAATGTTTTAACACACATCCATAAAATAATTCTACTAAAATCAGTGGTTAGTTACCATAACGAATAATAGACGTAACTTGTCCTTTGACCATAATCTAAATTAAACTTTAGACGAGTGTTTGAAGCTTTCTATAATGGATGAGATAGTCGACAAACGTTAAGGTATTGTGATTTATAAAAACTCATCAATAAGGTGACGAGACTTAAATTAGTCCGTAAGTTCTAAAGTTCAATGAATGTCATGAATGAATGATATTCTTGTTTACATTTGACGTATAAATACGTCAAATGTAAACAAGAATATCAGTTAAATAAATTCAAAGAAACATCAATTCCGAAACCGTCGCAATATATCTTGAATTACATTTTATAGTTGCACACAGGAGCAAAATATTACACATTGTATCTGCTGAATTTCTTGCCGGTCTCTTCTCAGTGGAATTGGTTAGATTTGTTAACAACGAAGGATTAAAAAGTGCTTTTTGAGCCTACTTGAATAAAGAATATAATACATACATACATCACGCCTCATTCCCATAAGGGTAGGCAGAGACCACGTCCTTCAACTTGCCGCGATCGTTGCATATTTCCTTCGCTTCTTTCATTCTTATTAAACCGTTCATACAAGTTCGTCGGTTAAGAGTATTCTTGACCAGGCCCTTATGTAAAATGTCATGGATTTGGTCCAGGAACGTTCGCCTTGGTCTTCCTCATCCAACTTTTTTATTCACTCTTTACTCATTAATCCGTTTTGTGAGTCTCCTTTCATTCTTTCTCTCTACGTGTTCAAACCATCTAATCATACCTTTCTCTATTTTAGTCGCTACATCTTCTTTTATACCACACCGTTTTCTTATCACACTATTTCCTATTTTGTCACTCAATTTCAATCTCATCTCTACCGCATTTATTTTACTTTTGTGATTCTTCTTTCACTACCATACATAAGTGTTGGCACCAACACTCCTGCATGCACTGCCAGTCTGGCCCTTTGAGACACCATCTTGCTCTTCATAAAAGCGCGCAGAGCACCATTTACCAATTTGCCCTGCAAACACTCTCCTTTCAAGCAATCATTTTCATTTACATGTTCATCTTTTGTAAATTTAGATTCCAAATATAGAATGGTTGTGGTTAATGATCCCAAAATTCTATTTATATGCTTTAGTAATCGGTTTTATGTCAATTATAACATTATACTTTTTAATTTTAATATCTAGCTAGTGGATATTAGGCTCTCGCTCTTCAAAAATATAATTTATTTAGGTCCAGACTGGTAACTTCTCCAATACTGTGGTTGGTATATGTAACACGAAGTTGTACTAACAGTAGCGCGATGTAATTTACTTACAGCGCCACCTAGTTCTAAGATTATACGACACACTCGCTTCTCATTCAATGAAGTTAAAATTTATAATATTTTAGAAGTTTAATTATTTCTTGTAAGGTTTTTTTTATTTGTCGTTTAGGGTATTAAACCACTTGTTGACTTGTGCTTGATTTATTACCTATAATAAAAAACTTAACAAAAATTCTTCATGTTTTGGTGCAGTAAAAGCAGAAATGTAGTAAAAAGTCGATTATTAAAAAAAAAGTGCGTACGTATAAAATACAAATGTCTGAAGTGAACATTCTTTGGCAAACTAATTAATAAGTCTTGTTTATATTTATACAAATCTAAATCTTTTTGTTGTAAAAAAAAATCAATTCAATTCTTTCGGTTTCTAGCGCGAACATATTACATAGAGAGAAAGCTTTTACGTGAACTTTCAACATAACATTTTTAGCTAAAAGCTGATACAATTAATAAAAAATATTTTATTAATGATAGAAAATGTAAACAGGGTATTACATATAGGATATTAACATAGGACATGTGAACTAATAGTGGGAAATGAAAAAAATAACTACATGTGTTCTAATGTTCGCTCATTCTTTGTTTCAGGTAACAATAATAGATTTTCCAGTAAATATGGGCCAATAATAAGGATTATTTTGATGACGCTTACGGTAAGGGCTGGAAGCCCCTACATCTTCACACATAAGATTATATCTTATATAAGAAGAGATGTTACATTTATAGGACGTTATAATAAACAATAAGAATTCAATTTATAAACCAACAAAAAAAAACTTTTTTCTCCAAGATAAGTAGAGATGTTTTAACCTCTTAATCCTTAATGCGTTGAGGTTTTTATAATGTATTAAAAAATCTATTTTATAATATGATCAACTCTGTTTATAATAATTATAGCAACAAACATTTTATAATAACTGTAATACGACCATAGATTATAAAGTATAAATTAATAAAATGATAGACAAATTCTGGAAGAGCGTTTTTGGCGGGAGAATAAAAAGTCACATGTCATCGGAAACTAAAATTATAAATGCTTAATAATAATACATGTCCAAAATAATGATAATTTCTGAAAACAAAAAAGCCTGAAGGGAATAAATACAATAAAATTAAATTGATCCCATATAGTTTTGCCGATAGAATTTCAAAGGAAAATAGTGGCCTGAGTTATTTATCACGTTATTGTGTTTATCTTATATCGAATTCTCATTCTGAATCTTTGCTGCCAGGCTATTTATACTTACCATAACTTGCTCCAGCCGTTGACAATACTAGATAGAGACACCACTAAGTACACAATCTCTGTATTTTTTACGCTTTCATCACTACCCACTCAGTATTCAAACTACTTCCATATCTAAACAACTCCGTACATTTGGGTGTACATTCCGCATAGAGTAATATTGTAGTAGAGATATCATCGTGCATGATGTGTCATAATAGATCCCGAACTAGACTGAGTAACTTGTCTGACAAATTGCACAGTGATTCAGAAACTAGATGTTTTTAGAGGACAAATTAGTTGATAAATATGTAATTTACCGAATTTATAAAATATATTCTTCTGTGATCTCATCTGAGGTAATGACAATAGTATGTGACTATGAACTGGGAAGAGCAAGAAATAGTTTTCCTCTCACCCTTTTCTTTCATTGTATGTGTATTTGGTATGGTGTATAATAAACGTGTTCTCTCTCTTTGTCTTATTGATTACTACACAGCATCATACAGGAATGATTTTTTTAAGATTGAGGGCATATTTTTTCTAGCATGGTCGTAAGTAGGCACTGTCGCAGCTTCCCACTAGTCCAGGATATACAAATAAGATCCATTATTTGCTCTACCGGACATCAAACTAGGAAATTTGATGAACCATTACACCACCGCAGCTGACATACTTAATCCAGCTCAAATAATATTTTTAGCTACTTATTTCTATTTTGGTACATCTACTAGGCTGGAAGGGAATAATTCAATATAATGTCAAAGTTGACAAATTTTGTTTTCTAAAAATCTATTATATACATAAACCTGTCTCTTAGTAATTACTCTGTGGCATCACGAGGATTACAAAGGGAGTCTTAACACAAGTTTACTCAAACAACGCCTCTCCATAGGATGGTCAGATGTCAAACATCAAATAAGTTTTAAGGTTGCCTTACTTTTTCGAATACGAGATATCTTTCATACAAGCGTCTAAGTAATATCAGACGAACCCAGATCTAAGAGACCTGTAGCTAATATAAATGCATCGTAACTTAACGATACAAAAAAGATACATAAGGGAAGATAAGCAGCAGCCTATTAACATCCCAGTGCTAAGCACAGCAGAAAGGGTTTTTAAGGCGTAAACACACCACACTGCTCTACTGCGAGTTGGCAGGCAATAAAAAAGTACTAGAATGTAATTAATAAAGCATTGAGATGCCTTTTCCAGGTCACTGCTTCCGAGAGAAAGGAAGAAAAAGTAATAAGTAATCGTTCAATAAACGAAACCCGTGTTTTTTTTTTTCATTTTTTGTGTTTCTAAGTTTTTTTTATATATTTAAGTGAGAGAGGGGTAATCCTGAAGGTAAAGATAATGGAATAACCTTTTTTAAACTAATATATTGTATTTTCTTTTTAATTTATTATTAAACTGACGTCTTGAAGTAGTCAAAAAACGAGTTCAAAAATTTATTACATATATATTGGCGTGGTTAATATAAGTATGTTAAAATTAAAAAATTAATAAATTTAATAGTATGACATGAATGAGATATCGTAACATCGTTTAATAAGCAAATGTGATAACTTCAATTGAGTAATTGATATCGTGTTTATCTTGTTAATAAGCAATTACTATGAACATATCATCATCAAAAATGTAACTTTAAAATCATTGTAATATGTGAGAAAATTGATTGCCTTTAAGTAACATTTGTGGTTTATTTTCATTTCGTAGCCTGTTATTGCAGTTAGGGGTTAAAGGTTTGAACTTTGCAGACATACATAGTATTTTCTTCATTCTTGTTTACATTATAAGTTATAGCGCCGTGCAGAATTAATTGCATTTCACACGAATTCTAATTAAAATCATAACTCATCTTGAAACAACGAACGAACCGGCATTTATGGAGAGTAAGTGGTGTAATATTTATTACCTACATGCATGCCGACATGCTTTTAAATGCAACATAATATGAATTCGCTTTTCATACGTTTTCTATTCCTAGTGTTAGTTCAAACTCGTCCTAAATATATAGCTTGTTTAAATTATTAATTAATAAAATACTTTTTACGATCTCCAAGTCAGGGTCATATATATTTTTTAATACTTGTAATGGGTGTTGTTTGTTTTAAATATATGAAAAGGTAAGTAGCAACCCATCAATGTCCCACTGCTGGGCACAGGCTTCCTCATTCCTAGGAGAGAGGGTTTTTAGAGCATTGACCCACCACGCTGCTCCACTGCGGTTTGGCAGGCATAGTACACAAGTGCACTCTCTATTCCTCCACTCTCATACTCCGATGTAACGGAAATCCGACACGATCGGAGAGAGATCAGGCGCAGGACCGACGGCTTAACGTGCTCTCCGAGGCACGGGGGTGGATCACACCGCCAACTTCCCGACTTTAGGCAAATATTGAGAAAATCTTAATAGAAAACTCAATATTAATTTTTTAATTGGCCCGACCCGGGACTCGAACCCAGGACCTCGTGTCTGTAGTCGAACATGCTGACCACTAGAACAATGAGGCAGTTTTAATATAGATTGTAACCTTAATATTCTTTAACCTATAACGTATTCTTCGTCTTAATAAATTTGTCAAAATCCACTAGGACTGCCCGTAGAAGCTAATGCAAAATATATAATTACGTTACGAATACATTCAATAAAACCCTATTTATAATTTGAAATCATTGTACAATGTGGATATTTTGCGTTTACATAACGTATCAACTATTCCCACTGAATTCCATAATTGTATCCACAATTCAATAGTAATTTAGATTTGACAGGTTAAATTCTTCATAAGTCAGTCAGTCATTGGCATTCGATGCTAAGTAACAAGTCTTTTTCTAACCTAACCTCTATATAAAAAATAAACCTCTTTATATTTAATTACTGGGTATAATGAATATCTTCTAAGTCCTTTTTATTTTAATGCATTGGGATTACACTGTAAAAGCTACAAATTTTCATAAAATTTATAAGGTATGCTAATAAATGATCTGATAACATTCAAAAGAGCTCTTAACTTTTCACTTCAAACAATTGACTCACTATACTTAGGAGTCATCGATATGTAATAACAATAAAAAGGATCTGCATAAATTAATACAGTATAGCAAAACTCCACAAGTTTCCATGTTACCGCCTACACAATACACTAAACTGTTACATCCACTCTCTTTATATCCTGGTTTTATTAAGTGTGTGTTTAAGACATCCTGAATTTAAGCGCCATCAGTCGCTTACCACGTACTTGTTTTAACTTCTATGTCTCAACATTTGCTGACCTCTTTGCAAATACAAGTATCTTTAATGTATCTGTAATTAAATTAAAATGAAGCCTTTTTCATGTCATATACAACACGAGTATAATGTTTACTTGTACAAAATAATAGAAAATCCAACCTGCTTGTTTGCGTGCACGTGCTTTAATAGCTTCATTTATATTGAAAACTAGCTGAGGAAGATTTTAAACCAGATGTTTGAGAGGAGCTCATAATAACTTGATAAGTTAGGTCTTAAAATATATGATGTAATAATAAAAGAAAGACATTTTATGACTGAGAAACCTGTGACATAGGAAAAATGGGATATGGAGAAGTCAAAGAAAGGGAAGAGAAGGTTGAATCCATATCTCTAATTGCAAAGATGTGAATTTAGTTTAGATTCATGTTTAGCGGTTTCGAAGTAAGCAAATAAAATAATACATTTTGAAGTCAATTCCGAATCATGTAGCACAAGTTTCTTAAAATCGTCGCATGAAAAGAAAATTTGTAATGATTAATGAAATTTTAAAAATGAAATACATTTCAAAACTGTATTCAAAGTGACATGGAATGATTCAATCTTCTATATTAAATGTTTGAGCATATAAATACAATATGAATTGAAGAGCTAGTTAACCGGAGCATGTTTTAGTTCATGATACACAAATGTACAAATTAAATTAACAAATCGCATTATAAAGATAACTTTTCGCGTAGGTGTTAATATGAACTTTAATTGGCTAATTGGGAACGAAATTAAAATATACATTCTCAATATAATGTTCCATTACACAAGTGCTGTAATACGATTTTCTTGCATCTTGTTTCATCACTCATAATAAACTTGCGCCGTTATTATAATATTTACACCTTTCGAAATTGAGTGCTATATAATTTTTTTAAAGGAGATTTTTTGATTAAAAACAATTGCGCTGAGGAGAGGTGCCCAATACCTTGACATTTTGTACAATTACGTCAGTTACATTACAATTATGGTTCCAGTACTGGGCACAAGCCTCGTCACTCATAGGTGAGAGGGTTTTTAGAGCATACAACGCTGCTCCACTGCGGATTGGCAGGCATAGTACACAAGTGCAATCTCTGTTCCGGCACTCCGACACGACCGGAGAGATCAGGCCCAAGACCGACGGCTTAACGTGCACACCGATTCACGGAGGTGGAGCACACCACCAACTTCCCAACTTTGGGAAAATATTGAGGGAATCTTAATGGAAAACTCAATATCGATTATTTAATTGGCCCTACCAGGGAGTCGAACTCAGGACCTCATGTCTGTGATCGAATATGCTAATCATTAGACCAATGAGGTTCTCTGTTACGATGCTGTGAGACAAGCCAATAATAGAAATTAATTATATCTAACTAAGGATCCTTTATATAGTAGAATTTTCTATTACAAATTCACCCTTAGAATTTTGTAATTATACTAAAGTACGTCAATTCCTGACGGTGTTACTCACGTAGTTCCATATAACGTGGGAATACAGGGAAATCCGTTAATTATCGGACTCATTAATCATTCTAGACTAGAAACAGAAAAAATCTCTGTATTTTTTAGTAAATTTTGATTTATAATATTGTGCTGTCTAAAAGCTATTAATAGAATGGTACATATTAATTTCTAACCACCATTAGGTAATATCTTAGACAAACGCTGTCTTGTACTTAAAAAAATATTCACTAAACACTAATAGTCCAGTTATATTTTTAAAGTATTTATACAAACCCTAACCTGTTTAGTTGGAGCTGTTATAAGGAGAAAGTTATTCATAAACGAGACTTAGCAGGACTAGACTGTCTAGGCCGTCTGTATCTTGTTTGAACTACATTGCTAAGTATTTTCCCTGAACAAATAGAGTATTATTTAACACTTAATTACGCTATTCCAGTGCTCCTTAACCCAAATGGATAATCATAAAATTATTGAATATTGCACTTAAAGATTTTATAACATTGATCAAATAAAATAAATAACGGTATATAATACTTGTAGTGCAATAATGTTAAAGCTTATTTTGTCAAAAAAATATTTGAATTATTGAGAAAATGAGGCTTATTTTATAACAAAAAAGCATAGAAAGTACACATGTCAGAAGTGAAACTTTTTTGGCAAACTAATTTTTAATAATTTAATTTTTAAGTCTTGTTCATATCTATACAAATCTAAAACTTTAGATTTCCGAGACTTAGACGGAGATATGGTAGGAATTTAATTGTCATTAAAATATTAAAAGTGTCAAAGATTATTACAAATAATTTATTGAAATCTCAAATGACTAATTGTAAATAAAAATTGCCATGTGTTTTTTGTCAGTATTAGAAATTATTAATTAAATTTCGTTTTATAATTTAAAATTAGAAAAGAGTATTTATGAAATATTTATTTTTTATATTTTATGAAAATGAGTGGCAAATTAAAATGTCACATGTTATTTGTTTCCGATCCGTAGGTAAGATCGGAAACGTGTTCGCTGACTATGGGCCTCATACAAAAGCTCAGAGTCACTCAGGGTGCGATGGAAAGGGTTATGCCCGGAGTTTCGCGATCAAATCGGAAATGAGGAACTCGGTAGTAGAACCAAAGTCACCGACATAGCCCTACGCGTCGCGAACCTGAAGAGGGATTGGGCGGGGCACATAGACCGACGAACCGAAGGACCCCGCACCAGACGACGCAGTGTAGGAAGACCCCCCACAAGGTGTACCGACGATATAAGGAGGATCGCCGGTAGCCGCTGTAGCCAGGCGGCGCAAGATCTGGATGTCCATCGGTTGAAGCGACGATGTTATTTGTAAATATTAAAACTAACTAACCTTCAAACGAATTATCCTCATGCGCCTAAAGAAATTTCACTTAAAAAATATATATGTAGCCTTTAAAGATGGATCATATTTCAGTAGCTACAGATATACCAGAATTTGTCCAGGGTTTGCAAGTTTGTTAACGATGTTTTTCTTCAGAGAAAAGTACAATCATGAATAAAGCATGTAATGTTTTTATAAAGAATATTTAGAGCCTATCTAGCTTTTGATTACGCGACCCTTTGAAGAAAATCCATATCTCTAACCACTGAATCAATAATAGATTTCTTCGTTTTTTAGTTAAATTGTATCTCGTTTTCAAGATCTATTTATTTAATATTAGAAATGTTCACATTATGACAAGAATTTCCAGTATTAATTATTCTATGGTTAGATCGTGTATAATAGAAAAACATTTTAAATGGAACCCAACAATATATGTAACTAAATAAAAAATACCGGTGAAAGTGACGACATAATACGAAGTTAATGAAACTGCTATTAAAAATCAAATCTTCCGTCAATGGCCATGACTCGATAGTTTTTGAGGCTTTTATTAATTTATTTTATACTTTTATTAGCGAACTTTTTGTCGGCCCACTTTCATATTAACATAATCACAGTTATAATGAAATGTTCACAGTTCTCATAGGCGAGTCAATTTAATGACACGTAATTTAGTTACTTTTTATAGAAAATATTAGATACAGTTAGAATATTTAAATATCACAATGCTTTTTCTGGGTCACGTTCAGACAATACATCTTTTAGCTATTTAATTATTGACAACGGAATAAGTGACTACAGTTTGTTCACGTTAAGAATGCAGTGAGCCATCATTGTAACCCCGCCACATAATCTTTGACTGTTTACTGTGATCTTGGCGTTATTATTTGAAAAGATTTGATGGTTTTGATTGGTTAGGGGGCGGGGCCAGAATGATGACTCACTGCATTCTTAACGCGAACAAACTGTATTTATACGTTTTTTAATCATTAGCGTTTGAAAAGTGATCATATAGTCTAAGATTGTAACGCGTTAACTTTTGAAGTGGTAATTGCGCTTTTAATACTATTTTTTAAATTATTATGACAGGTTAGTGCTTGACTGTGATCACACTTAAGTGTCGATGTTTAATGTGTAAGTGTCGATACAATCTAATATGGAAGCGTGCTAATCTGGTTAAAGGCAATTTACCTCGTATGGTTCGTACCAGAAACCAAATCTCATTGCTTGGGCGGACGTCTTTGCGGGTAATCAAATTAGAACGTGCAATTTCCTAAATTCGCGCCATTGGGTATTAAACCCGGGATCTCTGTTAGCGAGTAATCCACTGCGCCAGCGAAGCCGTTGAAATTTCAAGTTACAAGATTACACAAAACTTGGACACTATTTTCTGTACTTGGCAGTCAGTCTTTTTGATAAAGCGGTAACTAGTCACAACCGAAGCCTCCCAGTGCAAACACTTACGTTCTAAGATACATCTTTAATTTTCCCTTCCGCGACTTGAATCTAGGATTTATTCAAGCTTATTCAACTTCGCTCAGCACCAATGCGTAGAGGGCTACATATTATGTCGATGGTACAAACTTGTTATTTTTATTTATAAGTTTAAGACTGCCTCTGATTGTGACTTATAATGAAGTCTTTACTATTATAAAGGCAAATTAGCCGCCGATGCTTCTTACATTGTGTAGCTACTCCGCAGTACTTATTTCAATGTAATTTGTATTAATTTAATAATGGAATCTAGCAAATGGGGATAGGCTTCTTTTAGTCCCTAAAATATTACTAGAATCGGGTGAATCAGGAGATGAAAGAATGTATGGCAATCGATTGTCACATGAAACCGTAAAACAATATTTTTTTAAGCGCTTGCCTATTTTTGTATATAGGAATTTTATGCAAAGATATATAACTTAATAGGTTAAAAAGGCATGTCTTTTTTTTAACGTTGGGAAATCCTCGTGGATACCTGGAATACTTGGAAGGATGTTTCGGGTTATGCCGGACTGATACCGGCTAAAACCCAGCGGTGCTCCTACATCTTTCGAAGACGGAGTCACGAGAACGCTACTGACAGACATTCGCATCCCCGCCAGCGATGTGCCCGTTTAGATCCAACTCGGTCAAAAACTAAAAACTTACTCCGAAGGTGGCTTGCCTGGAGCACCGGGCAAGCCGCCAACCACCTCGCGGTCCTCTCTTTGTTGGGCAACGGACCCCGCACCCGTTACCCACCACTAAGGAGGGGGACGGCGATCGTGGGCCTCTCGTTTCCTTCCCGGCCTACTCCTGCGATCGTTCGGAGCGGTCACGTCCGCCTACCTCAACCGACCGAAATGTCTAAGTAGACTAAGTAACAGACACCAACTAGTGGTTGTAATAACCCATAACATTGATTAAGGTTTCATTATATTATGGCAATTCTTATCCTCTTAAGTGGTTTAATACTTGATGGTCGTCGGAGCACAGTAAAGCCAATGCCTTCTCAATCATAATAGATAGGGCTTTTGGAACTTAGACCCATCGCGCTACTTCAAATCGTGTTGGTTTCTTTGCAAAGAAGAAGAGCATTGCACATCCCTTTAAACTCTTTCTATCAGAAAATATCTCGCAGTTTTGTAATAGACCTAATTTCTTATTTAAAAAGTAATACAATACGTGCATTCAAAGTGCAATGTGAAAGGGATGTTCATTATAATAGAAAGAGAAAGCGAAATAACAACTGCATTCTCGATCAGACAATCGCCATTTGTCTGTTCGCCACCTCGCATTCCGCAAAGCTAATGAAAGTCGGTTATACATTTAAATAAATAAACAGCTAACTACTTACAAGATATTTTTGTTTTAGAGTTGTTTAACATTGATAAAAAGATCATTCACGTTGTTATTTTATATAAAACTTGAGAGATATATACAAAGTCATCAATGGGCAGACAATAACTACTGAAGCTACAAATATAAAATATTGAGTAGTCTTTTTGTGACAGAGAAATGGTTTAAGAAGGACATTTTGAATTTGAACCATTAAAGAAATGAATAGAGGTGTTATATACACTGTATAGGGTGAAAATTGAGGACCAGTTCTCTTGACATTTCTCACGAAATTTTCTCATAACCATAAATAAATATATGTTCAGCATAATCTAAATTTATTCCTCTAAGCGTAAATAGAAATCTTATTTTATTGGTAATTTTTACTAGCAAATATGTAATCTTAACGGCATCTAGGCTACTTATTTTTCGAAATTTAGTATAAGTTATATTACATTAATCCAAAGTCAAATATGACCTAGTCTTTGTCTCATGTAAATTTGTAAATGTGCTAAGTGTAGTAAATTGGAATCTTGAATTTCTTACAAAATAACTGGCATCCTTGTTTTACAAAATAGTAAATTACGGTGTAATAAAAAAGGAAACGAAATATGTGTTTTAGATATCAAATTGTTTTTTAAAAAATTACTCTGATGCGATTACTATTGATTTAAAAATTATAATCATTTAATGTATTCGGCTGTTGTTCAATATACCTTTGTTTAATTATACTATATCTAAAACTAGTCTTAGGATATGAATATACATTTTAGCTTTGATCATTCTTTGTAGTTTTACATGTCGCAAAAGACAATTTCATATCAATAAAGACCATTTCAAGACTGTCCCTGGGTAATAAGACGTTTCACTTTTTAATTATATAGATACGTGAACACTGCAAAGAAATTTTACATTTACAGTTACAAACGTAAGTACTTGAAAATATCCGATTATCAAAACACAATTTACAACGAAATAATGAGTGTATTCCCACCGTTAAGTACTCGATTTGAAATTTATAAATTCCTTAATATTCAAACTCGTTACGGCTTGTAATAATATTGGTTTTCTAAAGTCGTTACCATTGATTTATTGGTAGTTGTTTTTACGTTTCTAATAAATTACTAAGGATAAAATATCACATTTGAATAAATTAAAAATGTAAGTTATTTATTTCCCGGAGTAATTTATAACAATCTTCGTGCTTAGATTATATTTATCCCGAGGGTTAATTAATATTTGGAAACGTAAAGCTATTATTTCTATGATAAAACAAGCATATAAATCAAAACTTAAAATGTAGATCACCCTGGACTGGAAAAAGATGTCCTTTTTTTAATATTTGTAATTTTCCTGAACAACTTACTGCAGAAAAGAAAAAGCTTAGATATAATGCTAAAGTTTCCGCACTTGTAATAAGGTAAGTAGCAGCCCATTAACGTCCCACTGCTAGGCACAGGCCTCCTCACTCATAGGAAAGAGGGTTTTGGATTTGGATTGTAGTATTTTCTCGTAATATCAAGTACTACAATCTGGATGTTTCGATATACAATCGTTATCCATACTAATTCAGTTTTTATATGGGAACATATTTTGTTAATTATGCATAAAATTATAAGCACACCTTCATACAGTTTCGAGGTTTCTATGAGAAATTTAATGGATGGAAACTGAAAAGTTACACTTGTAAATGTTTTAACATGCTGGACAATTGTTGACTAAAATGTGATTCTTCGTTATACTCATGTAATAGTCTTAATGTTATTAATATATAATGGTGAGCTGAACCGCACAGCTTCGTCTTCGTCGTATGTGTAAGAGTAGAGAGGAAGTAAGAGAGAGAGAGAGAGAACAAATTCGATTATAATTATAGTATAGTGAGCCAACCTTAAGAGATACAACATAACAAACAGATATAAGCTATCGCGGACTTTTTTTGGTCTCTTTTAATGCACAATTCCACCACTTATAACATTCGGGTAAACGTTTAGGTAGCTCTCAAAGAGAATAAATTTTTTAAATTTTTGAAACATTTTTATTTGATACTCCACTCCTAATAGTCGTAACGTGTTTTACAATTTGAACTTATAGCTTCACAGATTGGCATATTACATTTAATGGGTGTTATTTACGACACCATATATTTATGTCTACGTAACTTTATTGACTGGACAACAGAAAAATCGTCATTAATATAAAATAAAACAAAAAAAAAATCAAGTTGGTTGAGTAGATTCGAAACTCATTCCTGTCAAACATTATGACAGAGATTTTTAAGGGGACTTTATTTATATATAAAGAGTTAAAACAAATGTGTAAATGTATAGGTTAAATAACATATATAACAAGTGAATTCCAATTGGCAACAGACAATGTTTTTCATCAGGGACACTCCCATGTAATGCCGGTTTATGCCTCCATCAAGATTAAAAAAATAACTAAATTCCTCGCAAAAGACCCTGGGATCAATCATAACTGGACAACCTTAAAGCAACATAATTACGCCGAGTTTTATTTTACAACAAGAATACATTTTCACTGCTACATTCACACCTGATGTAAATCGCTGAATCGCGGACGCGACAATCGTAGTACAATAAAACACACAAGTTGTTTTAATTTTTGTAGTATTTTTTTTTATTTACTACTAGTATTTTCCGCGATGACGCCCGCATAGTTCTTAAACCTGTAGGAACCTATGCAAATTCAGTCTTTTTGTAACTTTCAACTTGATCGAGCACGTAGTGTTGGAGAACTCGTGAGTGAATAATAGATGGACATTCATTAATAATTCCTAATAATTTAAAGTAAAATACTAAGCAAGAACAGGTCAACAATGGCATCATAATTTCGCCGTCGGTGATTGTAAGAAGGTTAGATTCTACAACAATACCTGGAGAAAATCAAGGATAGAGAAAAAAACGCTTGAGAAAATCAAGGCCATCGGTCTCCAATTTTCTCACATGGAATGTGAAATCCTTATTATAATTATGCTTTTGGAACATAGTACCTGCATAAAAAAAAAAAACAGAAAAAACATATTTTTAATATTTTATTTACATTTTGTACTTTAGGATAGAATATTCTTTACTGAACACAAAACATGAACGAAGTGTTGTGATTCGATGTTTATTTGAATAACGAATTTAGAGATATATCTTTTTGACTTATAATTTTCGGCTGAGTTCGTATTTAAATTAACCATTATAATTTATTTATCATTATCATGGATACAAGTACAATAAAGTTGATTTAACAAGATCTTAACTAAATAATAAATATACTGTGGTAAAATATTTGATTAAATGCGTCAATAGAATGTATAACAAGTTAAAATATGTTTGCGTCATGATGTTAGTTATTGTATTGACTAAGTCAAGCTGCGAGAATGATGACGTCGCGTTGGCAGGCTGGCGGAGCTTGTTCGTAGAGTACGACAGTTGTGGTTTCGATATTAAGTGTACTAGTAAAGCGTTAAGAAAGTATTAATGTATTGATTTTATGTTTAATACAAATGTGTGTATAAATCAGGATTAACAGACTTATACTTATGAATGAAAGAAAATGTGTTATTGATCTCTACACAAGTAACACAAAAGTCAAAACTTAGCGGACAGTACCATTGGGGGACCTTAACTCTTATTGGCGATTTCTACCAGGCAACCTTAGGTTTAGGGAGATTATTTAAGGCGCTGTCCGTTAATAAATAGATACATACATACAAATAAGTCAAATATATATATTATTAATCGATAGAAAGTAACAGTATAGATATATATGAATGAGGGTGATAAAGTCTTGGCTACACGATGTGCAATATTTATTTGGTGGGTTGTACACAATGACAGTGCCTATACGGGCGGTGGCGTCGAAAATGGCGCCATCTGGTGACTCACCGTCTCAATGCCGGTTCAGGTGACATGCTGAGCCGAGCGCTTATTGTTATTGCATATGTAGGAGGACATGTCAGTTTACCGATTTAAATTTTTGTGCATTACTTTATCTTGGAATTGATGTTATTAAAATACAAATATGGTAGCAGCTTTAAGCAATTATATTGGGAGCACAAAATATGATTATTTCTTGGAATAGAGAGAGAAAGAGAGAGAAACTTTTATTGTACACCACAAGAAACATACACAGAGAAAACGAAAAATAAAAAAAACAAAACAGTACATTAGGACATTTAGTAGCAGCGATTACTTCCATGATCTCACAGGAGTGGCGAAAAAAATGCAACATTAGGCGGATTTATCAAATCGATTAACTCCGGCTGCAAAGCATGACTCATTGTCACTTTGCGCCTGAGCAAGCGAGAGCGCAGACCAAGCGACAGAGAGGCGCGATCGACCTAAGCTTTTGGCCTGTGCATCTTACATAGATATTAATATAAGATTACAAAATTGTTCATCACGTAAAATATCGTTCGTTAACCAACTTTACAGACAACCAATTTTGGTTGTGGTTTTCTCGATGGTTTTGGTATTCACTTGCAATGACGAGTCACCTCAGTTTCCTGAACCACCCATACTATACTAGATTTGATTTTATGTCGAAAAACATCCTAAAGATACAGAAATTTGTCTTCTAATAGAGTAGACCCTAAAAACTTATGAAGCTTATTTCTGCTATTAAGCTAATATGTATCCAATAATTGGGCTTAGCCTATTCTTACCCCAATCAAATCTATACAAATTCTGATAGAACACTAAGCTATATAACTTTATTTTTAATAACCTTCCATGTACGATAAAACAGAATTACTAGATCTATGTATTTAAAAAGGAACCTAAGGAGTGTATCATAATCACCTCGTGTAATTTTAGAGAAAATTACTAAATTCTGTGTGTTTTATATTACACGGATCTCATTTTAAACGAATGTGCATTCTTACAAAAATATTTTTTTAGTTACAAAATAACGGAAGAGTGACTTACTTGCCTTATGACCGATTTGACCAACATTCCCTATAACATCACATAAGACACCTCTCAACTATAGAAACAATTCCCTTATCGAGCCCCTAAATATGCTTATGGGATAAATAACAGTTATTGATCGTTGGGAGGTCGATGAAATTGGGCATGAGACTTCCAGAGTTTTCTCTTATAGAATACGAAAATCCTCTTTTACAATTTTACAGCGAAGGTATAAGGCAGTGTATGTTAGCACACTGCCTATATGAATCCTCAGTCGGATTCATCCGAAACAATGGGAAGTAATGCACAAGTTGATCCAATAGTGTCTCACTCATGGATGATAAGTGTTCCGGTGGGTTTCAGTGGGTAAATTTTCTCCATTTTCCAGCGAAAACAAAGATCAATCTGTATAATAGTGACGTTTATTCTAGTTTTGGTACTATACAACTCTGCTCCTGACCTGTTTTACTACTTACCTGATTATTTTTATTACGCAATCACAAGCTAGCAAATCGGATACGCCAGTTTATAGGCTTCATCCGTTTATGCCAAGGCAATCACCGCGGTGATATTCGTAATCGGATTATTAACGGAAAAATATACTTAGTGTTACAATCTATTGCGATGTATTGAAAGCGGATTCAATTCTCAACAAGATGCTTTTGAATAATTTATCAATCATCCTCTTGCGTTATTTAATACGACGGAGTGAATTTAAATTTGTAAACTTTGGACAGTTGTTTTCCCGATTTATCCAACTGGTACAAAGAGGTAAGTGAGAAATTTTAACGGATGAAACTCGTGATTATCATACTTTTTTTAATTTAATTCGTTTGAAGGTTAGGTTGATAGATAGAAAAATACTTTATTGCACGCGCAATATTAGGAAAAATCAATACAGGAAAATTTAAATAGTAGTTTAGGAACCACAGCATGCAAAGACGGTTTCGAATTCGTCAATAGAGTTTTCAATAAATTATATGTATTCATTTTCGACACTTTTAATATTTTAATGACAATTACATTCCTTACATATCTTCCTTTTTCCCTTCCTCTAAGTCTCTGAAATCTAAAGTTTTAGATTTGTATAAATATAAATAAGACTTAAAAATTAGTTTACCAAAGAAGTTACACTTCTGACATGTGTACTTTGTGCGCACGCACTTTTAATTTAGTCTTGCATAGCAACAATGTTTGCTTTACTTTCTACTTCTATCTATTTAAATACCTATGAATATGTATATTATAGAATAAAAAGTTATATTGCTGTTTCTATTTATATAAGGTTAGTAGCAGCCCACTAACGTCCCACTGCTGAGCACAGGCCTCCTCACTCGCATGAGAGAGGGTTTTTAGAGCATAGACCCACCACGCTGCTCCACTGCGGATTGGCAGGCATAGTACACAAGTGCACTCTCTATTCCTTCACTCTCATAGTCTGGTGTGACGGGAATCCGACACGAACGGAGAGACGGGCGCAGGACCGACGCATTAACGTGCTTTACGAGGCACGGGGGTGGATCACATCGCCAGCTTCCCAACTTCGGGCATATATTGAGAAAATCTTAATAGAAAACTCAATATTGATTTTTTAATTGGCCTGACCCGGGACTCGAACCCAGGACTTCATGTACAGACATGAAGTCGAACATGCTAACCACTAGACCAATGAGGCATTTATATGTATAGAAAAATAATAAAATACACTTATAAAATATGTTTGTGCTTTCAATCTTATTCATTTACATTATATTACATTTGGACATAATTATAGGTGTAAATTAAAAACTAGTAATAATGGTTTATATGTGTGATAAAGACATCGTATACTCCACAGTTCATTCAATATTAGAAATGCCACTTCCGAATGGGTGTCTATAAAGCAGAGCACATTGTCAGCCTTGAGCCCACACTAATTCAAACAATCAAGTGCCAACGCAACGACGGAAATGCTAATTTTTAAATGTGACGATCACGCCTGATTAGGTAACGACCACAGTGGCGTTTTATAATAGAGGAAAAGGAAGTAAGTATCAAAAAGAAATAAAAAAAATAGTGTGTGGTTTGAACCACACCACAAAAATGTAAACTTCTCAAAGCGAGGTTAATACGAAATACAACTTTTGTTATAATTATGACGTAAATAACATTTCCAGTAAAATTAAATGAAAAGTGCGTGCATACAAAGTACACATGTCAGAAGTGGAAGTGCTAAAACTTTAGATTTCCGAGACTTAGACGGAGCGAAAAAGGAAGATATGTTAGGAGAGAGAGAGAGAGAAAACACTTTATATCACACAAAATAAAAATAAAAAGACATATTAACTATCTATCTTATTACTATAAATTTACTAAGTTATTTAATATACTAAGTTAGGAATTTAATTGTCATTAATAAAGTGTCGAAAATTAATACAAATAATTTTGTTTTTAATTTAAGAATTTATATACAGACATAAAATGACGACTGGCAAATTAAAATGCCACATGTTATGAGTAAATATTAAAATTACCTAACCTTCAAACGAATTTATATAAAAAAACGCTTTACATCTTCGTGACGCTAATCACGCGTTCCATCCGTAAAAATTTTACCTTGCGCTTTAAGAAGTTTCACTTCAAAAAGGTAAGTAGCAGCCTATCAACGTTTCACTGCTGGGCACAGGCCTACTGACTCATAGGAGAGAGGGATTTTAGAGCATAGAACCACTACGCTGCCCCACATTGGGTTTGGCAGGCTACACATGCTCCTGAATTACTCTCGGGATATGTAGGTTTTCCCACGATGACTTCCTTCACCGAAAAGCACAACGATAGATTGAAAACAAATATCAAGCCCGTAAGTTTCATTTTTATAAAGAGAAACTTAATACCCTCCCTGCTATTATAATATATTTGTGTATAAATTATTGTTAGTAATGATTATCAGCGCAATGACGCGTTAACTATTTATTACTCTCGTTTCCTTAATCGACGACTTTACTTGACCGAGCGTTTCACTTGCAAACGTGACGGATCAATTTAATTGAATGGTCACAGAATAAACTGGCCAGGGCGCCTTAAGAAGTTTTACACTTAAAAAAAAATAAAGAGTAAATAGTAAATGAGCTTTAAAAAGATACAGAGAATTACCTAAAGTTTTTGTTTGTTTGAGTTTTACTACCTTATCTTATATAATTTTCTTAGTTGTTCTCCACGATGTTACTCGCGTAATATCAGATTCCTTTTTTTTTCTAAAGCAGTGTCGTCGTCGTCGTATTCGCTTCAACGGATGTACGTCCACTGCTGGACATAGGTCTCACGTAATGATGTCCACAAGGTCCGATCTTGCGCCGCCTGGCTCCAGCGGCTACCGGTGACCCTCTTTATATCATCGGTCCACCTTGTAGGAGGTCTGCCTAAACTGTGCCAACGTCCATCGGTCCTTCGGACTATGTGCCCCGCCCATTGCCACTTCAGGTTCGCGATTCGTAGGGCTATGTCGGTGACTCTGGTTCTACTACGGATCTCTTCATTTCTGATTCGACCACGTAGAGAAACTCCGAGCATAGCCCTCTCCATCGCACGCTGAGTGACTCTAAACTTCCACATGTGGCCCATAGTCAGCGACCACGTCTCGGAACCGTTAAAGCAGTGCAGTCTTAGTTATTCCTTACAAAATCTGATATCTATCAGTGAAAGTCCTGTCAACAATATAACACAAATTAAAATAAAATTGATATAAACTACCGTATACACTTTCATATCGATTTAGGGAAAGGCTGTTAAATTGAAGTTACAAACAGACAGTCCAAATTTATTTATTTATATTGATGCACATAATACGGAGTGGCAAACAATATAACAGGTTTCTAAGCCTAAAGATCACCGTGCCACTGAGGTCGTTAGATAAGGTCATCAAACTTTTATGTAAATATTACATGTATGTAGTACAATAGATAAACATATTTACATTTACCCGCCGCTCTTGTGCTAATGGATTGAGAGTCTAAAATATATAATTAAACCATTGTATGAATGGGTAGACATTGTGGGCGACATCGAAATAAAGCCACTATAACTTTTGCTTTCGCTTTACTTGTCCTTCACAATTATGCATACGTAACTAAACGTGAACTTGTTACTTAGTAACCTATATAAAACAAATTGTAACATAGAGTATTTATTGTGTGAATTGCTAAAGTTAAGTTAATTTACAGCTTTTTAACATCCGGCTACTCCTGACTCAATAGGTCATACGAGTAGACCTCCTGACTCAATAGGAGAGAGGGTTTTAGAGCATAGAGTTTTTTTAGTTGGCATTCAGTTACTCCCAGGACATTTAGGTATCCTCATGATGTTTTCCTTCACCAAAAAGCACTATGATGGATTGGAAATAACAATCAATATATATAAAACAGTAAATAAAACGTTAAACATCCATCGTATGAGTATTTATAAATGCATCAAAGAACTTACATATTCGCGCTCACACACATAAAAGATAAGTAGCAGCCCATTAAGGTCCCACTGCTGGGCATAGGCCTCCTCACTCATATGAGAGAGGGTTTTTAGAGCATAGACCCACCACGCTGCACCACTGCGCATTGGCACGCATAGTACAACAAGTGCACTCCCTATTCCTTCTCTCTCATAGTCCGATGTGACGGTAATCTGACACAACCGGATAAGGATGAGGCGCAGGACCGACGGCTTAACGTGCTCTCCGAGGCACGGGGGTGGATCACACCGCCAGCTTCCCAACTTCGGGCAAATATTGAGAAAATCTTAATAGAAAACTCTATATTGATTTTTTAATTGGCCAAACCTGGGACTCGAACCCAGAAACCTCATGTTTAGTGGATGGCATGTCAGCTTAACATGCTATCCACTAAACCAATGATGCACACACATAAACTTAAGTAAGCATCCACATCCACATTTAGAGTTTAGTTTTAATATTCAATTAGTTTTAGTTTCATTATAATTTGAACATATAACATATCTTCACTAACTTTTTCATTTTTGTAACATAATTTTAGGATAAATAAACTTGTAAATCGGAACAGCGAGACCCTCTGACACAGGTGTTGCCATACTTAAAAGAGGGTCTCAACCCCATGTAATCTATAGTAAATAGGTTTAGCCAAATAAAATAATTTGTATTTGAATCAAGCACCCAAGTCTCTTTTTTTTAAAGATAAGCATGGTAGTGACTGCCCAGGGATTGATCCTGCAACTTCTCTTATCATATAGCTTTAATTATTAGGTACTTAGTTGCAAAATTAGAATAGTAAGCAAAATAATGTTTGGATTGATATATGTGGTAAGACAATAAACCTTTTCTAGACGAATCGTTACAATTATAAAAAAATAGACAGTGTAATATAATCGTTGAAATATTAGACAAAAAATTAGTTAAAAATGGAAATGTATACAAGTCTGAACTTAGCCCGAACAAAGTCATGGCCAGAATTAACCAATATATTTCATTGGTTAGTATAATCGAAATAGTGTGTGCGTACAAAGTTCACATGTCAGAAGTGAAACTTCTTGGCAAACCAATTTTTAATTCTGGTTTATATTCATACAAATCTAAAACTTTATATTTCCGAGACTTAGAGGGAGGAAAAAAAAGAAGATAAGTTATGTATAATTAATTTCATTGTCATTAAAATATTAAAAGTGTCGAAAATTAATACAAATTGAAATCACAAAAGACGAATTGTAAATAAAAATCCCACGTGTTTTTATCAATACTAGAAATTATTAATTTTTCATTATATATTTTATGAATGTTTTTTTGGAGCATTAAAACTACCAAACCTTCAAATGAATTAGCATTAAAAACGCTGCACATCTCCGTGACGGTAATCACGTTTCATCCGTAGAAATTTTACCCTCATGCACTTCACTTCAATAAAGGGTTCAAAGAGATCTAATTTACATATCTTATTGGTCACATATAGCGGGCAATAAATATTCACTATTGCCGTTTTATTACATGACGATAAAAAAAGGAAATAATCAATATTATCCTTGAGTGTGTGTTACTGTAATAAAGAATATGTATTGCCCTTTTATTGGTCACTAACAACCAGTAGAAAGTTCCACTCGCTCTCATCCAAGCAAAACCACTGTACGTTTATATAAAAAATTATATCAAGAGTTCGGTGAACGGGCCTTAATAGACATTTAATCCGATCGTTTATCTAATAAATAAATGTTAAATTACATATAATAGTTCTGTCATAGCGCTTGTAAGAAGTGGGACAACAAAAATGATGGTCTATCGGGTGGTCCGCTCCGGGCTAAAGGCTAGATCGATCATCATTGTAGGCTACACTCAGCCCAATGATACCTTGCGTATGTAGACCAAACAAACTATGTGGTTAACCATTGAAATAGACAAACATTCCTTGGTTTATGGAGAGAAATATGTTCTTTTTCAATTCCTTCTATGAGCATTTCTTATACACAACATTTCTTATAGTTCTTCTACAAAATCGAAGGCATTTAAAAATGTTCTTTATAACTAGTAATTTGTTACAAAACGCATTGTCAGGTTAGACTACGGTTCATTTTAACATATATATATATATAAACTCGTTATTTAACATCCAACAACAAGACTGCCTTACATGGAGATTAACGTGTCTGAACCTGCTGAAACATGAATCAAGTCATGGTATAAATTTGTCGAATTAAAGTGGGAATTACTGATAGGACGTTATTAAAACTTATGGATTTTAATAAAGCGGAGTCTGCAATGATTAAAAATTATTATAAAGACGCTTCCTATTAATATATACATACAAATAAACATAGCATCACGCCTCATTGCCATAGGGGTAGGCAGAGACCACGTCCTTCCACTTGTCACGATCCTTGCATATCTCCTTCGCTTCTTTCATTCCCTTTAAACCTTTCATACAAGTTCGTCGGTTAAGAGTAATCTTTACCTGGCCCTTATTTAAAATGTCCTAGATTTGGTATAGGAACGTTCGCCTTGGTCTTCCACCTCCAACTTTCCCATTCACTCTTGACTCATAAATCCTTTTAGTCAGTGTCCTTTTATTCATTCTCTCTACTTATTAATATATCTCATTAACATATTCGTAAAGTAAGTTTAGTATTAGTTTTTACGGAGAGAGCCCTAGGATATTTTGAAAAACAATTTTCAACATTATGTTCTTGTAGTTTAAAATTCATGATTGTGCTTTTCGGTTAAGGTAACTATTATCAAGAAACTTGCATGTCCTCGGAGCAAAACGATATTCTGCCAAAGTGAGTTTGTTTTAGGAGTAACGAGGCCTGTGTTCACCATTAATACAGTACACTAAAATATTATATAGTTATTTATTCTTCTTTCTACAAACATCGAACGATAACTATACTTTTTTCTCATTTTTACCACAAACGGACACCTAATCTGGTGTTACATACTTTAACCATCTGTCTCTGAAACTCCATTAAAAACACAATCTTATTAATTTGGTATACATATTGAACTAAAGTTTAAAAACAATTCTCACCTGTCAAATTATTTTTTACTATCATTTAACTCGTTACGTAGAAAGAAAAAGCTTTCTCCCGCGTTTTTAAATACATACGCCGTATCAAATTTTAAGTACCACCTGTCAAGTCCTTGAAAAGGACCGGATGCCAGATGTGTAACACTTTCCATACCTTGCAAACACGTATAATATAATTAACACATATCTATGCGTATGCAAATTTGTATTGCAAATTTAAGCTTAATATATATTGTATGCAATCAAATTTATTAAAGTAAAATAAAACGGAACCGGTATTTATTGATTTACGTTTATTATCGCTATATTGATAATTATTGAAAGTTTAAAAAATTCTATATATTGTCAACATTTCAAAACAATTTAATTTATAAACCAAATAAAACTACATATAAACGAATATAATTAAATCAAATAATAAGCCGCATCCAAATTGCTGTCCATACTGTGTATTCCTAAAATGCTGGCAACATTACCTTTTTGGATAGCTAAGCTGGTCCTTTGTCCGAGGTAAGTGCCAGCTTTAGGTTCATTTGTGGAATCCAGCAACCGCTTAGATAAACGTTTAAAAAATATTTTTGCTTCGGAGCCCCATGGTCCCGTCGTGTCCATGCCAAATGGCAGAAATATGTGATTTTAAGTAATAGACCCATATTTCTGAAAATTTTATTGTTTATGTTATTATCGTCGGATTTAACAGTTCTGGATTCTTTGAAAGATTAGAGATACTATAAAATAAAGCTTATTTTACAATATAACTAAAATTGTGCAAGTTTTAAATTATGTTATTATTGCTTCAAAGCAGCGAATTACCGTTTTTAGGTAACTTTAAAATACTCCTCATAATATTTCTTTGAAGGTTTATATGACGACTTTATTAACTTGATGGAGCTTTCGTTACACATTAGTTTTGGAGGATACATTGGCTTAGTAGAGCGAGTACTTGCTTCCGTGTCCTTTAATAAATAGGTAGTATTTTTTTAATTACACAGTTATGAACTAGTTGGTGTCAGCCGCGACTTATTATCCCACAACTATTCCTTGAAACATTTAAAAAATATTAAACAAAGGGAAGTTCAATTAAAACCAAAATACCAGTTATTAACATTAGTTTAAAACTTTCTCCTCAATTGACTAATAAATAATATAAAGTAAACAAATCGTACAATATTTTGCTAAGTTTTGATTGTACTTAAGAAAGAAGCTGGTGTGCCCTTGTGTCATTGTTTCTACAGATAGTGTAATTATTACTTCTGCTGATATTGATGTACCTCAAACCAGTTTCTTTAGGAAGGCTATAATTTAGAAAAGTGACACCTGTCGCAATAAGTACTGATTACACATAGTCCAAATATATAGGTATACTTTGAGAAGGAGGCCTACCACCGAATTGGACTCGGTTGGGCAGCGTTCGGGAAGTTACGGGAGATTATTTCGTCCAACATCCCTCAGTGCTAAAAACCAAAGTCTTCCAACAATGTGTATTGCCAGTGATTACCTATGGATCGGAATAATTATTAATATAAACTTAGAGTCATTCAACGGGCGACGGAGAGGACTATACTCGCAGTTTCTCTACGCGATCAAATCACAAGTGAGGTGATCCGTAGAAGAACCAAAGTCACCGATATAATCCTACGAGCGACGTTGGAGGCAGAAGAAATTATAATGGAGATTGCACCAAACGATACACTGTAAGCATAGCCCCCACTAGGTGGACCGAAGACGAGGAGGCCTTGTAGACATCATTACGTTAGACCTATGTCCAGCAGTTGACGTCCATCGATTAAAACGATGAAGCATTGATTTCCCCATATCCCCACGAGATCAGACTCAGAGGCCTTGTGATGTACGAGTTACGTTTAATCGATTCTTGCATCACATGTAATTTGCTGGTGCCAATATTTTGTCGTTAATAAGCTGCGCCATCAATATACGTAAAGATTTATTGCCTGTCCATCTGGTTTAAGTTTAATTGATTATGTTTTCAATTAATTTGTTTTTAATAATCCAAGTCATTTTTAACAAACTATCGTGTAAAGGTTAAACATCGCGTTAACTTTGTGATATTGTAAAATCAGTTAGGTCATTTTATCTGAGTTACTAATAATATTTTATAGCAACAAAGAATTGATATCACATGAGTATAATCTGTTTGTGATTTTGTAAATTTGGTTGCTTAAAAACTTATAAATACAAAAGTATTCAAAAATTACTCAAGTGCCCTTTTACAGTTCTTTTGAACATGCAAATATTGTTTTCTTATTCCAAATTATTTTCAATGTATAACTAATAGTAATAATAAAGAACGAATTAAAATCTAAAAAGAACTTACAATAGTCACTTAGTCGGGTATTTTTTTTGTCACTCTCATTACAATATAGTTTTAATTTATTTTATTTAGGTTTGAATTCATTCACTCTCACAGTTGTCTAACGTCTAAGTAAGCCTTCAAATTATATAGGATTGTTTTATATTCCTTTAATTGTTTTATATACATGTAATAATTAACTTTTATCGCATTACGATTATTTTTTAATATAAAATCATTGGCCTACTCTAAATGACTTGATTTATACGGGAAAATAAGCTTTATAAACTCTTTGAATTATTTCAAATATATTTTTAGTCGGCTTGGGTTCTCGCCGATTGCTACTCACAGATAACATTTTAAAAGAACGTAATCTGATTTCATTTTTAACAGCTCCAAAAATCTTATATTTAAGGACAAGTAATAAAGATATAAACTTATAACACGTCAACGACGTAATTTATACTCTTTTATGAGAGTAAGTGTGAAGTTGTAATTTGATATACCTTTTTATCACAACACAATACATCTTATGCCGCTGTTAACAAATAAAAATGTAAGTTTTGTATAAACCAATGGCTGACACATCTTTCTTTTGTATGAAAAAAGAACCACAAAATACAATTTTGGTAGAATTAACATTCTAAGGAAACAGCAGAATCTAGAATAGTCGTAATTTTTTATTTTAAAAATCTCATTGAATTCGGCCAAAATAAATCTGTAAATAAAATATCATGTCTTTGGTTGGTTTAAACGTATTGTATAATTTTTAAATGTCTTATTTTTTCGATTGTGTTACTAATGCCCCAAAAAATCATAAAATAGCCTATATTTATTCAGTTAAAATTCATATTCAAATTGGCATAAATGACAACATTTAACCTAAAAGGTTGTTCTAAACAATTTAATTTCAGAAGGACCTGAATAAAATTAGCTTTTTTTTTAATTCTTTTTTTTTAAGGGGCCTTTGTATTTTTAAAAATACACGCCAGCCCTCTCGTAAACTTACAAACTACCACACAAAAATTTAATAAAATGAAATATACATGTAATTACAAAAAAGAAAGACTTACATTCTTTGAGAGAATCATTAACAAATTTATATAACTTAAAAGCCAAATAACTCAAATGTTCACTTAAGATTGAATTAAAAACACCAATATTTCTAAAATTTAAATTTAATTCATGCGTTGTTTCTCTCAAACTTTGATTCCGAACACATGCTATTAGCAAATGTTCAAGACCTCCAGTTACACCACAAACCTCACAATTAAGGGAAGAACTCTTCCTCATAAAATATTTGAACTTACCCAAAGGCATGTGTCCAGACCTTACTCTAAACTCTATTACTCACTTATTTCTATTAATTTTTGAATATACAAACCACGGTAGTATCATAGTTTTTCAAAAACAACCATATATACAACATTACACACGTCATTTGTAGGTATATATTGATGTTAATTGCTAATACTTCACTGATATACCATTTAAATGAATATTCAAGCCACCAAACTTGAAATTTGTAAATGGTAAACATTGACGTAACGGTGATTCTTGTACCACTAAATAGTAAGAGAGAAAAAGTAAATGTGTAATACTATAAATGTTAAGAAACAAATTACACTATTAAATAAACAGAAAAATGTATTAAAATTTAAATTATATATACAAGTTCAAATTAAGACCCGATAAACTTATATCTCACTGTCTTAAACCGTTATTATATTTTTGTATTGCATTTTTATAGAAAGAATACTTCCTATAGAATTACATAACTGAGCTGTGATGGCCCAATGGAAAGACACGTGGATTCTTTTCAAGAATCACGTGTTTGAATCCTAGGCAGGCGCCATTAAGTTCTTTGTGTAAACTTATTCGCCTAATTGCAGTTTGAAATTCGTCCTGTACCTCCGTATCCCTGGAACAATTAAACCTTTAATATCTATTAATAAAATCAGTATAAAACAAATTTATTCTGAGAAAGTAAAAGTACCAATTAAAGCAAACTACAATTTACCCTCTGCAAGTTATTTCCCGTTCCGCAATTAAAAGTGTGTTTTGAAGTTTTGTATTTCGATATTATAAAAACGACTTTCTATAAAACGTAAGACACACTATGGACATTTTATATGATTGTAATTCATTAAAATGATAACCGAAATTGTACGTAATAATAAAGTACGACAGCATTTTTAACATATAATAGATTTTATCGTGTGAATTTTTTTATATGTCTAATAATATAATTTATTAACTTCCAGGTCCATATTATTATATTATTTCACATAAATTTATTATTATATTATACAATTATAATATTATATAACATTAATTTAAAACTGTTAGTAAACTATTAATAAACAAAGAATACAAAAAAAAATCGGTATTAATTTTAAAGCTAACAGGTAATATAAGACACAGCAGACTATTGCCAACACAAAGTACCTTTAGGTTACCAATCTATTTATTTAAAAATGTAACAATACATTTTAAGTCAAAGTAATAGAAAAAAAGTGTTATTGACCAATATTTAATGACATTTTTTAATGTTTAACATTCTTTTTTCTTAACTGGTAAAGAAAACTTAAATCTAACTTAATTTCTATATTAAAAAAGTTATTGTAACACATTACTTGGTATGACGAATACCAATGGGGATACCAATGTATATATAAAATTGAACGTAAATGAAGTTCATAAACGTTATTATTTGATTGTGATTAATAAAAGGCTTTTAATAAATAGTTATTTTGATGACTGCTATTATTCAAACTGTTATTTGGTTTCATAACATCGTTATTATGAGGTCAGTAAAGTAAGTATCTGTGCTTGGTTTGTCGTGACAGAAAATCAACGGTGTGCATCCTACCTTACCGTCTAAACACCTTTTTTTACACCTCGAGAATTAGCAAACCCACTAATTGCTAAACGGAGCTTAATTAAGCATTTTATCTTATTCTATTTATAAACAAAACAATCTCAATGCTAGTTAATTAAGTTGAGAAAGTTTGTGTTCAAATTATCAAGCTATTTTGAACCTTACTCACTGTTATAAAATTGAATGGTATAGACAGATACTTCGATATTTCGTTTTTTCTAAAAAGACGCCAGATTTAACCTAATAATTATAACTGATGAAACAAGGACAGTTTATTCTGAGGATAATATATCATCAGAAATAGGTCAATTTGATTGTCGAAAGAGACGCAGACGAAAGATTATAACTCATTCACTCGTGACGAGACCTCAAGAACTATTTGTCTGAACGACTTGAAATTTAAAAAAGTGATTTATTTCGCGAGATAGACGCTCATCTTTTTACTAACCCTTCAATTGATTTAAGGATTATAAAATGATTTGCTGTTCCACTATATTATAAACTTGTCTGATATGAAAGGTTCTGCACAAATTCGGACAGGAGACTTGGTTCTAGCGTCCTATTTTAGTCAAGGCAATTTGTCCTCCTTATTAAATATCAAGAACAGACAAACTCACAACTTTCGCTAGTAAAGACAAGTGTTAAGGAGATAACCTTTTTACTAAATGTGTCGTGCTCATAAATAACTTCAAAGAATTCACATGTGTGCCTGTATGTGTTTATTTTTAATGTGTGATTAACGACAGATCATAAACCAGGTATCCTGAGCAATATTTCTTCGAGCCATTAGAATTAACTCCTTTTGATAAAAGGTCGGTTAAGCCAGAATTATGTTTGGCTTTGTAGTCTTGGCTTTAAGATAAGGTAGAAACAAATCTGTGATAAAATTCATCAATATTATGTTTACTTATAAACTACACATAATATTTTATTGCGATCATAAATCCTTATAAATTATTTTAAACAACTTAATTTTCTACGTAAAATCCAATGGGTTGTTTGTTTTTAATATCTCGTTATTTTCATTAAAATGTTTGCGTCAATAGATACGATACCCTTAATTTCTGATACAACAAAATGATGGAGATATAATTTTAATTGATAAGAGATAAATTAATGTACAAGAACAGCAGATCTAATGGTACAAGCTTAATTTTGTTATAATTTTTTTTATGAAAAAATATTTATTGTCTTTAACAATTGGTTCTTATTCTATTCTATATACAGTAGACGGTGCCGACCCAGTAAGTTACTAGTATAGATACTAGTACTTGTGACAGGCGGCACCGTACATACATTAAATAAATACAATTACGACGGAAACTAATATGCTAAATAACTTACTATTCATGTAGAGATATAAGAGAATGCAAGTATGTGTGAATGTGTTTGTATGTGTGGGTGTGTGCGCGCGCTTGTGTGTGCGTGTGTGTGTGTGTCAGTGCATGCGTGCGTGCAAGTATGTCTGCATGTTGTGCTGTTGTTTACATTACACAGTCTGTTTTAAAAGACTTTCTACATATATATCACATAGTTCTAATAACGACTGTGTAACTGTTCTCTTACATTTGTGATGTGGTAGTCGGTAGATATTATTTTTTTTTGTCAACTAAGTTATAAAGTCGAATTGACTGTCAAGTAAACTTGGGTAAGAATGTTTTGTTCTTAAGGCTTTAATAATTAAAAAAAATGTCAATTATAAGCCCCAGTAAGGCATATCCACGTTATTGTATTCTTCTACCATACTGTTAAGTCAGAATATAGTTTTTATTTTTATATTATCACAAAAAATTTGTTATGTATATAATCAGCATCCACCTTAGACTGAAAAAGTATTTTTAGGCTTAACTGAGTCCCTAAGGCCATGTTTTATGAGTCGCCAAATTTCATAACTTACGTTTGACAAAACGAACTTAATTACCTTCAAACTTCGATAAATTAAACTGCGAAATTACATATAATACTAATGTATTTAAAGCATTTCCAATTTTAATTTTAATCTTAATTTGTTAAATAATAATAATACTCTTTATTGTACACCTTATAAAACACAATGACAAATTATACAGTGAAGTACAAATTCCAGTTTATTAAAGATAGTGTTTCAAATATATTACTGTACAACCTATCGTGCTTATGATATGTTTTTAATCATCATATTTAAACACATATAAGATTTAAAAAAAAGTGCGTGCGTAAAAATTACACAAGTGAAACTTCTTTGGCTTAAACTAATTTTTAAGTCTTATTTATATTTATACAAATCTAAAACTTTAGATTTCCGCGACTTGGAGGAAAAAGGGAGATATGTTAAAAATTTAATGAAATAAATTGTCATTAAAATATTAGAAGCGTCGAAAATTAATACAAATAATTTATTGAAACCTCAAATGACGTATTGTAAATAAAAATGCCACGTGATTTTTTACTAATATTAGAAATTATTAATTAAATTTCGTTTTTAAATTTAAAATTTAGAAAAGCGTATTTATTTTATATTCTAAATTGTTAAATGACGAGTGGCAAATTAAAATCTCACATGTAACCTAACCTAACCTTCAAACGAATTAGCATAAAAACGCTTCACATCTGAGTAACGCCAATCACGCGTTTCATCAGTAAAAGTTTTACCCTTAGCACCTAAAGAAGTTTCACTCCAAAAATGATAGCTATCTTAATAAATATTGATATAATCTATAATAGCGTAGTTATATTTATAACGCGATATCGAGTAATTGCATTTCTCTATATGATTTCTTTAAATAACATGAAGTAATGGCCACATAGTCTCAACATTTACCTGTTCCCTAGAAAAGCCGCGGGCGAGTGTTGGTACTGTATTAAACGGTTAAAGAGCGTGTTATTCTCAGAAAGTAGCGAGCTTGGCACAAGTTGAGTAAATAAGCTTGGCCTACATCATCAAGTGAAAGTATGTAGAGTGCACTTTGTACACGGGCTTTTAGTTATAGGTCATTATTTATGCACACACGACCACATATACAAAATGGACTAAATCTATTCAAAGGCATAAAATGTCTTTCTAGTGTAGATAATATATGTGTGTCTATTTATATAGTAACACCGACTACCTTCTCTCTCTCTTCTTTGACTGTCTCCCTAACCGGTTGTCTGAAAGAGATCGCTATTTACCGATAAGACCGCCCAATTGCATACTAAATTTAGTTAATTATAAGTTACTTTATTTATCTTTTGTCATATTTTTGTGATGTTCAATAAAGTACACATCTATCTATCTATCTCTTTATTGTGTCAAAATTATGTTTTATTTCAAACTGCCTTAGATTAATAGTCAGCTTCTTTGGCTACAGACATGATTTGACTTCCGGAACTTTACCTTCTTACTGTAAGGAGGTAATTTACTTCTCACTAAATAAGTGCGCTTACATTTTAGACTGTACCCTCATTTGCTATTAAGTGAAACCAGTCAATCTATAACCTGTCAGGAATAGAAAATAAATTGTGTATAAGAATTTTTTTCTATTTATCTTTACATACGCGTACACTTGTGTTCTATACCTGCTAATCCGCAGTGGAGCAGCGTGATGGGACTATGTTCTAAAAACCCTCTCTCGTATGAGTGAGGAGGTCTTTGCCCAGCAATAGGACGTTAAAGAGCTGCGATTTACCTTTTTTTTATAAGAAGGTTTTTGGTTTCCGCTGAACTTTGAAACGATTAAGGTCTTAACTGGACTTCTCTGGTAATCAAATCAGTTATTACAATAGAATAAGGTTTTCCACTATTTCTGCAAGAACGGAAAATTCCAAGCGCATGAGAAATATCACTATATCAGCCACCCTTTATAAACTTACAGCCGAACTCTGGTACAGGTGGAGTTTTTAAACTCCATTATGAAACATTTCAAAACTTTGTTTTAATTTAAAATTTCTCATACTTATGACAACGATAATATAATAAAAAATAACTTGGAATTACGTCTAAACAATCGAATTAAAAGATAAAAATGAAATCATAATAATTTTTTTTACTTTGTGTACGTGAAACGTGTATTTTGTTAGTTTTTTATACTACTATTTATTTTTATATAAACACTATAATTTATTAACCTTTAAATGTTTTAATATTTTTTCCATTATATAGTTTATGGAATAAAATCAACTCCTGTCACATCAAATAAATATTAAACGCAGTCAAAACGTTTTATTATAATACAAATTTGTACACGATAACATCCGATAGCTTTTAGCCACTTAAAACACGTAAATATTGCACTAAATCGTAATATACAATACTTTTTATGATCATTGCATTTTAACATTGTAACAGCCGCAAGATATTTAAGGATGTAATGGGAATTGTATTATAATAAAATGTCATTTCTAAAGAGTGCGGATAAGAATGATTTTTCGCAAACACAACGTAATTCCCGTGGGAATATGAGAATATTATCAACCTTGTACATTAGGAATGGATAGATAAGTAAACACATTATTTAATCTTATTACAATAAAAAGTATAAAGCAGTAAGTATAAGTAAGTAGCAGCCCATTAACGTCCCACTGCTGGGCACAGGCCTCCTCACTCTAAGGATCGAGGGTTTTTAGAGCATTGACCCACTGCTCCACTGCGGATTGGCAGGCATAGTATACAAGTGCACTCTTTGTTCATACGCTCTCCTAGTCCGATGTGACGGGAATCTGACACAGCCGGAGAGAGATCAAGCGCCAGGACAGGCGGCTTAACGTGCTCTCTGAGGCACGGGGGTGGATCACACCGCCAACTTCCCAACTTCGGGCAAATATTGAGAAAATGTTGATAGAAAACTCAATAATGATTTTTGAATTGGCCCAACCCGGGACTCGAACCCAGGACCTCATGTCTGTAGTCGAACATGCTAACCACTAGACCAATGAGGCAGTTATAAAGCAGTAAAAGACATAAAAATCATGTAACAGCGTTATCACGATGTAATGATCTTTTCCAAGGAAAAAGAGTTATTTCGTTATATTTCAAGTAAATCGTGAATTTCGTGATAATGAGTACGTTAGTGAATCTGTTCAGTGATCTTAAAATGTCTTCGAATGGTAATGTCTACCTAACTTAAATTCTTGTACTTATTACATTTCAATTACATGAAACTTTTATTTTGCACCAATAAAAGTTTATTTATGAATTATTGTTTAGAAAAACTGTTTTAACGTCAAGTGTCATCTAAAACAATTTAAAAAATGTCTTTGACTTGAGTGAATTAATAAAAACTTATTTTATTAAAGATTGAAATCTAGATCTGGGTTTAAAGACAAGTTGAACTAATACAATACAAGCCTATATATCAAAACTGAACGTAGAAAGTTTTCTTTATAGTTAGTACTAATTTGCAATTTGGATTCGTTGTTTTATGTTGAAACATGAATTGGTATCGAGTTTTGGAATAAAATTGTCGAATTAAATGGTAATAATGAACGGGATACACTTTGTAAAGTTTATGGATTGAAATAAACAGATACCAGAGTTTGTAATGATTAAAAAGTGGCTGTATAGAAGTTCATGAATAATGTAGTCGTAAAGCTTTAATGGGCAATCCTAGGAGTTTAGAAAAATTTGTTAAATCAAAAAATTGTTATATAGAAGCTTAATATATTTAGGTTATATTATGTAGGAATTGAAAAAAACATCTATTGCGTAAACAGTAATTATTGTAAAAATATGCTAATCTTGAGCCTAAATGCATTCGCTGGATTTCTTAAGCTTGTTAACTTACGCAATCTGGTATGCATTTGCTTTTAAGATATCCAAGATAAGTGCGGTTTAGTTTATTTCACATTTTACGCATGCAATTAAACTATATAAAGTTAAATGGTTTAATCCCCGCTTGTTGCTATGACGTTGGGAAAGAAACTCTATTACTTGAATATTTAATGTAATATAGTTAATATTTTATATCCTCTAGTACCTCGTTTGATATAGTAATTATTACTTTTATGGAAATAAACAAATAAATGACTAGAGGAATCTTCCATAGATATGTGGAACAAATTAAACTTCTTAAATCATTATGTTGATAATGCTATACATTACAATTTTGTTTGACAACGTTGTATTTTCCTGGAATTACCTCTATAACATTTTTCCTTAATAAATTCTTTTGAACATTCATTCCATCGAAGACGTAAAAGAAAATGTATCAGACAGGTTAGCGATTGACTGCAATCTCGTGGGTGGATGATAGATAGGTAGTGAGTGAGAGAGAATACACTGTATTGTACACCACAAACAATATATGAAATATATACAATAAATTAATCATAGTGTACATAAAGGCGGAATTATCGCTAAGTAGCGATTTCTGCCAAACTTGTAGTCAAATCACCTCGATGCAATGGAGTTAGCTAGTTCGCTAACTTGATCCCTTGGGTCAGCCTCCTCCATATCAGAGGGAAATCAGTATGCCTAGCTGGTTTAAACTGGCAACACTTTCAGATTAGACTGTCTAAAATTGATGAATGCAGCCGAAACTTGTAATAAAATCATCTGGAGGCAATGGCGAGATATAGCTTAGTTAACTAACTTGATGCCTTGGGGATGACCATCCTTCTTGCGGGGAAACCAGTTTGCCTAGCTGGTCTTAACTGGTATCACTTTCAGATGTGACTGTCTAGAATTGATTAATGCAACCGAAACTTACTTACAAATGAAGCTTATCATTTGTCACATATTCTCGATTGGACCCTAGTCTTCTTTCCAACGAAGCAAATGGGTACTCACCCTTTTTAGCGAAGCCGTCAAATTGTGTATTCTAAAACAAAAATTTGTTAAAAAGCTAATTTTTAAAATAATGTTCAACTTTTTGTTCAAGTATTGCGAAACATCTGTTATGTAATTTAACCTATAATTAAAAATAAATATAAACGAAAAATGATATTTTGTATCCAATTTTAGCCAACTTTCAGATAAACTTAATTAAAATATTTTAATATCAGTAAAGATAAATAAGGTTTTATAAATATAGATTAAAATACAACGTAACATTTATAAAGTAAAGAAATAATCACAATAATGGCGAAACCCTCTACAAACCGATAATTTTACGTGACAGCAATAATTTCAGGTATTAATAACTTTAATATGAGCTTTAGTTAACAATTATGGTTATGAACTCTCAAGCAATAATGAAATATAATTGTTTTCGTAATGTTAAACGTTTTCTCTTGATTATATCCATAAAGCATACGACGTAACTTCCATGATTACATAGTGCGTGTGGAAATGATATATTATTTACCAAACTTTCAATCTGTCAATATATTTATACAAAAATTCCTTGTCGCAGTGTTTGACGGCGTCGAACTCCGAAATTATTCGACCAATTTTGACGATATTTTTTCGTCTTTAGACATAGGTTTCAATTCTAATTAGAGAATCTATTAGGGTACTTATAAATTTGAACAGTTAAACGGTTTAAATAGCCTAGAACTAAAATTGTGGCATTAATTTTCTATGTAAATGATTATACACTGTCAGACAGTAGTACGCTTACGTGATAAAAAGTTATTAAACACTTGGTTTCTACATAGCATCGTGTCGGAAACTAATTTTTCTCAAATCGCTGGTGGGGTGGTATCAACTAAAGCCTTTTCTATTCAAAATCTATAGGATAATTATAGGTATCTGTTTAACGTTTTGCTATGTTAGAGAGTCAATCAAATCAAATCAAATATATTTTATTGCATGATCTAGTGTACAACACATAATCTACCATACAATTTGCTCTAGCACATACTCTCTTGCTATCAGTCCTTGATTATGCTAAGACTCATTCATCTCAGTGAGGGTCAATGAAATAAACTTGAGCGGCTTTAAAATTTATGTCTAAGATTAATATCTGGTCTCCGCAAATATAATCATATTTCCAACATCCGAAAAAACTCAAGTGGCTCCCAATTCGCCTTCGACGGAATACTCCTCTTCTTTCTTTTCTCTACTGTGTGCTTTTTGATCCTAAAGCGCTAATATATGTGGGGGAACTCTTTGAGTTCTTTGACGAGTCTCTTAATCGATAACTCCTTTCGCAAGAAAACATAGTTTTAAAAATTCCTTCTCAATCTATTTCAATTTTTAGAATCGTTCTCAGTTCAAGCTGCTCGTCGCTGGCTGCTATCAATATACGAGTAAAATATGCTCAGTCCGATAATTTCTTTACAAAGATGGTAAAAGGCTACTTCCTGTCCAAGAAAATCGATACTGTTTTTATTAATTACCGTGACTGTTATTAATATTAGTTGTAAATAGGTTTAGTAAATCTTTCTCTGCTTCTTCTGTACGTGTCCTTCTAACCATTTTTGGTTGCCTTGAAGAGATTGCTATTTCAGCGGTAATGCGGCCAATAGTCCCATAATGTATACGATTACATCTTTTTTTATTTATGGGGTGTAAAATAAAGAGTTTTGTATTGTATATAATATATGACGATGAAAAACATAAAGTAGGATTTTATATGTTTTCACCAATTTATGATTAAAACTACAACTTCTCGTTCGTCACCCCCAAAAAAATGAACACGTCAAAGAGGTGTCAAGAAACGTGTGAAGTTGACATCTCGCAAATGCGCTCGTATCAAAATAACAAGGCCGTTAATTACTATAATTACTTGACACATGTTTGTTTCACTCTTGCCGTCATCTGACACCTGATAATTTTTAATATTGATTTTAATGAAACCATCAAATTTACTACAAAAACTTCTTTAAAATCTATACCCTTTTTGTCTCATTATGAGTTTCATTTTTCTATTCCTATTAGTTCATACACTGTCTATACAAACCTTGTTAAAATTTCCAATTGTTAATAAAATACTTTTTTAATTAACTACTCATATGAATATTAATCTTTTTGTAACTTCTTGTGACACTTGAAGTTAATAAGGCTTTCTAAACTATTAAATCATTAAGATTTCAAAGTCTATGTCAAAATATCTTTATTCAAGTAGGCTCAAAAAGCACTTTTGAATCGTCAGTAGTCTGTCCGTTGGTAACAAATCTACCACCGGTTCTGAGAGTTGAATCCGCTGAGAAGAAACCGGCAAGAAACTCAACGGTTACCCTTTTATAGATAGTTGTGTATGTTACAATGAGTAATATTTTGGTTTTGTGTGCAACTGGAGTCAAGTCCAAACATTTTTATCGCTAAAATAATCTTCAACATTATAATATGCCTTTTGTGAAAGTATGTTTTTGACATATTTTTTTAATCTTATTTAAAATGCGTACGCTCAACCCCACAAATGATTTCTGAATCTTCTTCACTCTAAACTATGGGATTACAAGTTTTTTTTTGTCTTGTTTTTTTAATTTTCATCGGCTCTATTATAAATTTGTTTATTACAATTGGGTCACCACTCTTCCGAAGCAGCGAAGAGTGTTTCGAGTACTGCTTTATGTTATCTCTCATACATCAACATTAATAACATTGAAAATATTTGTGATCAGGAACCGAAAGCTAATGAAAACCCAGCATTCTTAATGATAAACATCATTATAGATGGGCCAGCGAGGATTCATTAAACAAAATTTGTTCATTAACACCTACGCATTCTTTCAAACTAATAAAATCCAATAATTTACAATAGTATACGTTGTAGCCGAAGAAAAGTTATATTGATTAGTTTCCTGGCGGTACTTTTAAGAGGATTCTTATATATTTTTTTCATTAACTAAAAATTCTTTTGACGATGCTACCTTCGGGTTGTGAAGAAGTATAAGAAAAATTGTAGGTGTGTCTTTTAATTGAACTGAATGCGTAATTCCAAATGACTTTTTGCTCATGAAACTGTCGTAAGTTACTCTGTGTAAACGTATCTTTCTCTCCTTTCAAAATCGATCCAGAGATTGACATATTGATACACAAAAAATTAAAAAAACTGATGTCTTGAAAAGAATATGCATGCATTTAGTTTTAAAAACAGTTAATTTGAAATTATGAGCATGCACTCCAATTTTATTTATTTGTATACCTTAAATATTTTGTCCTGATCTGCAAAAAAATTAATCTAATATTGTCACTGTCAATTTGTACCTAAGCTACAATCAATACTTTAGAAAAAATAAGACTCCAATGAAATTTATTAATATACGTAATAATTATGATGTGTATAAATTAAGTAAAAGTACTCAACGAAATACGCGCTGGCGAGTATTTTAATCACGGGCAGAGAATTTTAATTAACTATCCTGAAAAATTTTATGTCTTAAAAATATGTGCTCTTTAAAACCCGGTACAATTTTGCACGTAACTTAATGAGCAGCTAAGACTCACTATAAATCTTAAATACCAACTTCATTCCAAAAATTGTTTCTGCTAATCATGGTCATTTGACGAACTCGTTTGCGTTGCGTTATATTAAAAAACTAGCTGTTTCCAGCGGTGTTATTCGCGTAGTTCGATCCCGTGGAAATACGGATTGGTTTGTCAATTTAAATCATTTATAAATCTAAACTAATATCATAAAGAGGAAGCATTTGTGTTTTTGTATGTATGTATGTTTGTAACGTTTTCAAACAAAAACTACTGGACCGATTTCAAAAATTTTTTCACCATTAAAAAGCTGCATTTTCATTGAGGAACTATTGTTTTATTACTTTCTCAAAAATAGGGATCCCTAATAAAAATGCATTAATGTAATCCAAGGTGTGAAAAAATCGATCACATAAAGTCTATCAACGCGTGCGCTGGGAAAACTATTAATGATAAAACAAAAAAATGTTTTACAATATTATAGATCGTATTAACAATATCTACAAAAAAGTCCCAAATACCATATGTCCAACTACTATAGTTATGTCACTATAACTACTTTCTTATATTTTAAAAGTTAATAAATACGCCGACTATATTATTCATACCTAAGTATTAATCCATATCCATATAATATTACACTTTTATGTTAACAAAAATAAATCTATAGTTTGACTTATTAGACTTTCCACTGCCACGATATCGCTATCTACGTGGGAGAAACCACGGAACATTGCTAGTCGTCGCTCCAACCGATGCACGTCCACAAGGCCCGATCTTGCGCCACCGGGCTCCAGCGGCTACCGGCGACCCTCTTTATATCATCGGTCCACCTTGTGGAGGGTCTGCCATCTGACTGATATGGTACTGCGCCATCCCGTGCGGGGTCGCACGGGACGGCCCACGTCCATCGGTTTTTCGAACTATGTACCCCATCCATTGCCACTTCAGATTCGCGAAACTAGAACTATGTCGGTGACTTTGGGTCTACTACGGATCTCTTCATTTCTGATTCGATCACGTAGAGAAACTCCGAGCATAGCCCTCTCCTTCGCACGCTGAGTGACTCTGAGCTTCCGCATAGTCAGCGACCACGTCTCAGAACCGTAGGTCATCACTGGCAATACGCACTGTTCGAAGACTTTGGTCTTCAGGCACTGAGGAATATATCTGGCGTAGTATCCCGAACGCTGCCCAACCTAGTTGTACATTGCTAGTAAATAAGATATAACAGTGACTGCTCGAAAGTGTTACATAGTTAACTATGACGAGTTAGTCTCCTTCAATACCCACAAAATAAACTTCACAGCTAAAGATATTTTCACTTCAAAAGGTTAGTTATCTGCCAATTTCATGTGGGAAGACTTATTTCCCGAGTAACGTAATGTTTTGAATGATAATAAAAATACTACTTCAACTTAGAGAGACTCTACATAAAAGTAACATTATATCGTTTTTAACTACCTCCGGTGAAAGGACTTGAATCTAGACTAATACAATGCTGGAATAAAGTGGGCACACGATATAACAGAAGTGAATAACCGACTTTGTTTTTGTACGTACTGTTGTCGCGTTTAAATAAATGTTTATGGCCGTGATCCGTTACGTTCTCTGAAGATCTGGATAAACTGTTATTTTATTCGTCTGGGAAAATGTAATTTAAGTGCCTTGGTTTATTTTACATAGCGTTTTGATTTACCTAAAAATGCTACTAGGCAGTGGATGAGTTCATTACTTCATAGAGTTTAACACCCTTTAATTGCTGTTGAGATTTTAGATATGTAATAAACTTAAGGTGTTTCCTTTCATAGTAATAATATAAATTAAGTTAATTAATACCATAAATAACATTTAATGTATTGTCCATGACTCGAAGCTTGTGATCTTTGTAACTTAGAATTTATGTAAAAAAGTTTCCAGCTTTACTAAAAATTGTGTACCAAATATAGCGTTCCAAAAAAGGATTTTTTATCGAAAATTTTGTCTTAACCTTAATTTCAAATGTATTAGGCACTCGTCCTAACCGTGTGTCACATATGAAACTTAGGAAAGGAATGTAAGCTGAGACCTAACGAAGCTGGTGATGTAGTTTTTATGTCGTGAACACTTACACCATTACAAATAATGATGTAGAATATGAGTCACTGACGATTTAAAGGTATATGTTTGATTTTTGTATTTTGTCCAATATGCTTACTTCTGCCAAATAGAGAAGTAACCATCTGTTCTGTTTATGATGAGTTTTGGTATTTAGTTAAAAGGCATCGTGAAGAAAGAAGGACTTATGCCACTTTTTGTCTCAAAAATAAATAAAACTCTTAAGACTAAAATTCTATAGGAACTACAACGTATCTTCTCATATATTATTTTAGTAAGAAACAGTGTCATGTTTAATAACCAATTATCAGCTTCGAGATAAGGTCTATTAATAGATATATAATGAAATATTATTTCCAAATCCAGCTTAAATTTTCGCGACAAAATAGCTTTTATTGGGATATCAATAGATCTATTGAGTAGCATTTCATTAAAATAGAAATTGAGTGAATATTTAGCAAGAAAAGTATTAGCAACATTATGCTAAATATGTATTGATTATTTACCTATTATTGCATTTTAAAAACAATAACTTATTATTATTTATTCTATAATTTGTATTATTAAAGTTGAAATTTAATAAAAATTTACAATATGCGTTACCAATTCCCATCGTTAAAACGCTACACATATTTCAATAACACAAATTTTACCGGATTTAAGGTCTGGTGAACAGAATACCGTGACAAGAATTATTGCCAAGTTCGGAACATGACAATGTATAAAATGTACAATAAAAATATAAGCTTTTGCCTGTTAACGGTGTATTAATATATGTACAAATATAGTGTGGGAGCTTTTATGACTCATCTATCTATATATAAAATATAAAAATTGCTTCTTCCTATGTCCGTTATAATATTAATTATTAATAATTTCAAAGTCTACTTTGAAATTATCCAACCGACACTTCAAACCGGTTTAATTGAAAAGATGTTAGATTACTAAACTCGCTCATTAACTCATTACGAGATCATCAAACTTAGTGATTCACTGCAAATTTAACAATGACTTTTATGTGGCTATATTCCTAAAGTTACTGCTCTTTACGGATTTCCCCAGATCCTGGAAATATGGAACTACGCAGTCAACGCAATGAACAGCTAATTTTAATATATAGCTTGACAGATTAACTGGACTACAGTTAATATGATGTTAGACTATAGATAGTTGGGTGACGACACTGATAGCTCTGAAATGTTAGAAATTATTGAGTAATATAGTGGCAACACTTAAAAATATCAAAAACATTGTACAATACTACGAAATATAATGCAATACGAGGTGACTTTTAATCTCTTCGATATTTAATTATACACTACTTCTACTATATTAATAAATACTTCACTATTTCAATTAATACAATTTAGCGCTACTTCTCTTAAAACAACTACATCATAAGCAGCTTCATTGTTCCGCCCGTTAATGTTATCTCGTATTGCATAACATTTCGTAATATTTTAAAAGGTTTTTTGGTATTTTTAAGTGTTGTCAGTATATTATTCAATAATTCCCAACATTTCGGAGCTATCAGTGTTGTCATCCAACTATCTATAGTCTAACACTCAGATAGTAACGTAACTTAAAGAAAGCTTTTACAAATAATCTAAATTGAACTTATATAGTTTTAACTAAACTATTTTATTGTTATTTTTTTATTTATAGAAAACACCAGACTGTTCACTGACTTACCTAATCATCACGAGGACATCAATATCAATGAAGTGACTCCTTTTACAAAGAATGTCATTAAGAACGGATTTCTCGGGAATTGTAGTCAAACGGTTATTAATAACTAGATAAAATTACATTGGTTCATTTACCTCGCTGCATAATATTTAAGCTAATATGAGGACTCGTTTAATGAACACGTTATATAGTCACTTGTCTTAGAGTAAACAGAAATCGTAACTATATTTGTTTATTGCGGTGTTCAAATAGCTACCGCTTAAGTAACAGACAGTTATCGATTATTTGATCACACTAATTGGCTGTAAATACAAACACACATTAAAACATTTAGTTATTAAACTTATGTCGTATAAATTAATTATCTGTGACAAATGTTTTGATTTTTTTCCATGTCGTGCTTGTTATAAAGATTTAATGTTACAAGCATTACATAAGTTGTTATGTAAATTTGGAAGGTTTCCCTGAAAGTTGAATGACCTAACCCGCAGTGGAGCAGCATGGTGGGTCTATGCTCTAAAACCCGTCTTTCCTATGAGTGACGAGGCCTCTGCCCAGCCGTGGGACATTAATGGGCTGCTATTTACCTTTTTACCTTACTAGAAAGTTGATATTTACTTATAATGGTCAGTGTAGTTTACTTCGAGTGAGTTCTTTAAAATTATACGTTATTGACTTCAAACTCAGGAAAATAATTCAATATTTCGCAATGTTTGTACATTGTAACTAAGTATGGGTTTCCTTATACTCCCACGAGCTCGGGAACTACGCGGGTAACACCACGGAAAACAGCAAGTTATTTAGACGTGATGCTTACGGAGATATATCTGGGAAGTATTGTATTTGATGTCATACTAATGTTATGTACCAGCTGACCTGGCAATCTTCGCACCGCCTCAGAATCAATAAATATTAATGAATGATAATTGCATAACGTTAAAACGTTATGCAATTATCATTCATTATAAAGTTAAAACTTAAGTCAAAAATGTGCTCATAACTCTTATTAAAAAAACGCGACCTTTAAGCCCAGATTCACGCCAAAGTCCGTTAAATTAATATAGTTTCGATCTGACATTGTAGGTTGTCAATGTCAAATGTCAAAAACAAATTAAATAAGCGAAGGTATTAAAAAATCATTTCATTTCTGAACGACTTTTAAATTTATTTATATATTAAATTTACACCAATTTATATTATACATATAGAAATCACAAAAACTTAAACTAGGAGACTGTATAAATGTACATAAACGACGGCCTTATCGCTGGAGTAGCGATGCCTTCCAGGCAATTGATTTCTAAACGACAGGACGAACATCAGGAACCAGGAATCAGCTTGACAGGAACCATTAGGGGAAAAGACTACAGACATAGGTCCTGGGTTCGAGTGCCGGCTCGGGCCAATTTGAAAATCAATATTGAGTTTTCTATTAAGATTTTCTCAATATTTGCCCGATGTTGGGAATCTGGCGGTGTGATCCACCCCCATGCCTCGGAGAGCACGTTAAAGCCGTCGGTCTTGCGCCTGATATCTCCGGTCGTGTCAGATTTCCGTCGCATCGGTCTATGAGAGTGCACTTGTGTACTGTGCCTGCCAATCCGCAGTGGAGCAGCGTGGTTCTATGATCTAAAAACTCTCGCTCCTCGGAGTGCAGAGGCCTGTGCCCAGCAGTGGGACGTTAATGGACGGCTACTTACTTTTTACTACTTTACTATATTCTTTACTATATATATATAATAAATGTTGTACAATGTTATATAATCTATAGATTATATAACATTGTAAAACATTTATTGATGCATTTTTGTGATGTATTATAAAACTAAAGATAACAATATATTTCTGTACATTACATATTAATATCATTATTTCTAAGACATACTGTTCCTATGATAATTAAATATCTATCAAGTCAAATGTCACACTAATTACGACCAGTCATGCGTTATTGATTTAATAAGCGAGATTTCATTGTGGGTCCTTATACCAAAAAAACTCGATAAAAAAACCTAGGCTTTTTATCAGATCGATCTTGTTATGCCGTAGATACGGTCAACCTTATGTATAATTATTTTAAACGTAATTAAAAACTATTAGATATTTTCATGATAAGTGTACAGTTAAAAAAATAAAAACTGCTTAAAGGCGCACTTTATGCAGTTTTTATTTATGCAGTCACGCTCACGCTCACACTCTCGTCGACTAAAAGAGCGAGAGTTATTGTTAATGCGTCACTGTGATATTATAATTCATTATTTAATATAAGGTAAATAAAAATAACTTATAAATGTTATAACTTATTGAAAATATAACAAAAAATACTCGTTATCTCATATCTTATATCTCGCCTGCATGTTTTCATTTCGGTCGAGTAGCTTTAAGCGCACTTTTTTTTTAAATTGCATCAAAATTATTTTATAAATCAAAATGAAGTTTATTACTGTATAATTATTGATTCTTTATAATTTAAAACAACCTTAGCACCCTAGTTTTGAGTTTTAGAAAAGTTCCGTGTTTTTAGACGTTCACTTAATTCTACAATATAATAACCACGAATTTACGTAAATTTACAGGATCGGGAAATTTGTAACGTAAGGTTCTTTATGTAAAAAGTAACTTATGCCTGCTCAAGATTTGGCCCCCTACTTCTGTTAATAAGAATTCTCACGTCTCACCACTAAGCTATCACGAAGCAGTAAAATAATTTAAAGAATACTTTTTCAAAGAAGATCATTTGAAAAACGATAAATCGATGAACTCCGACTACATGAAAAGAACTACACATTGTCACGTTCCGCTTTAGGCAAGCATACAAGCAATAACGCGGAACAAGCGATAGAGAGACGCTATCAGCCTAAACGTTCAGCTTGTAAGTCAATGATGTGGATCTATTAATGCAAGATTAAGATATTTTCATCAATGTTTTCATATGACGTTATCACTAAAATACTACGTTTATCTGTGGGTCGTTTTAAATATATTTGTTTTAGCTAAGTATTTCTCATTGACTGCCTCATTGATCTAGTGGTTAGCATGTTTGACTACAGGCATGGAGGTCCTGGGTTCGAGTCACGGGTCGGGCCAATTCAAAAATCGACATTGAGGTTTCTTTTAAAATGTTCTCAATATTTGCCCGAAGTTGGCGCTGTACTCCACCCCGTGCCTTGGAGAGCACGTTATGGTCGGTCCTGCGCTGGTCGTGTCGGATTTCCAATCGGTCTATGATTGTGAGGGAATATATAATGCACTTGTTTACTATGCCTGCCAATCCGTAGCAGCGTGGTGAGACTTATGCTCTAAAAACCCTCTCTTATATGAGTGAGGAGCTGCTACTTACCTTAACCTTATTTCGCAATCTTCATATCTATCTATAAGAGATATCCAGGTATCTATTGACTCATCACGATATCTCTGGAGCCGTAAGGCGTAGAGATTTGAAATTTGGTAGGAATATTCCTTTTGTCGAGTAGAGGTCATCTAAGAATGGAACTTACGAAATTCCACCCGCAAGGGGGTTGCGGAGGTGTTAACTATTGACTCATCACGATATCTCTGCACCCATAAGGCGTAGAAACTTGAAATTTGGTAAGAATATTCCTTTTGCCAAGTAGAAATCTGTTAAGAACAGATTTTACGAAATTCCAACCGCAAGGGGAAATGCGGGGGTGTTATATGTATGTGTTATATTTGTAAAACAATTTGCCTAAATTAATGAAAATGCTACCCAAAAAACATTCCATGCAGACGAAGTCGCGGATTCAGCTGGTACAAAATAAACGCTTAAATTTGTTAGTTTTCTAACCTTATATTTGTGTATGAACTTTAGTGGTGGCGAATCGAGAGCAGGAAGACCTAATAATACCCGTCTGGCAACTAGTGACGCGTCTAGGTTATCGATGAACAATCTCGACACTGACATACAATGACAGTTTTGACGGTAATGGGTGTGTCAGTCGTGTAATGATCGCTAGACAATAGTAATCTTATTTATTAAGTCTCGGTTGATTAATTCGTATTTTATCTATTGAGTATATGAGTGTATGTAAATTAAAATGTTTCCATTCAATTATTTGAAAGGCGTTATCTCTAGCTAATTTTGGATATTATATTACTGATAATATATGAATGAACTATTACTATTGTTTTATTTATTTATCTTATAAATTTATTGGTGTTTAGAACCATATTTATTTTGTCGCGCCACTTGCTTTCTATCACTGATAGTTTCCTTTATAAAAATGTTGTTTGTTAGTGATTGAATTGAGATTGCTTATGCAATATGACCGCCTTTGTATGCTGTGGTTTCTTAACTATATTAGTTTTTTTTTAGTTTAGACTTAAAATTGAAATGTACTATCTTAAAATTTAAATGTTTGTTATGCCAAAATAACAATAACCAAAGCGCATTAACTAAAATATAGAATTCATATACTAAATGAAATATGTATATTACAACTACGTTACTTGAATTTGATATTAGCTTTATAAATAAGTGAAGCCGCGAGTTCAAGGCGGCTTAACTAATTTTTATGAAAAGCCAGTTGTATTTGCTATTATTTTCTGTAGACTTTTTAGATCTATATTTTATAACTGAGAATTGCCAAATACTGATTATGATATTTGACAATGTTCCATAAAAGATTACAGAAAAAATATCATTTCAACAAACTATATTAAAAATAAACGCGAATAAGTAGAAGACGTGAACGAATTTGTATACTTGAGATCTAAATTTACAAAAGATTGAACATGTGAGATTGAACATGTGAAAGTGATATTGAGAGGAGAGTGAATGCAGGGAATATGGCAAATGGTGCTTTGCACACCTTTATCAATATCCAGGTTGTGTCTCAATTGGCCAGACTGGCTGTACATGGAGGAATTTTGGTGCCAACACTTTATGTATGGTAGTCAAAGTTAGGTATAGCAGAAGAAGGATAAAATGAATAAATGCGGTAGAGATGAGAGCGATGAAAAGTATAAGTGGATTGAAACTGATTGACAAAGTAAGAAATAGTATGATAAGAGAACATTGTGGAATAAAAGAAGATGTAGTGACTACAAATTGAGGTATGCTTAGATGGTTTGGGCACGTAGAAATAATGAATAGAAGGAAACTGACAAAAAGGAACGAATGGGAAAGTTGAAAGGGGAAGACGAAGGCGAACGTTTCTAGACCAAATCCAGGACATTTTTAATAAGGGCCAGGTCAAGGGTACTCTAACCCGACGAACTTGTATAAAAAGTTTAAAGTAATGAAAGAAACGAAGGAGGTATGCAAGGATAGTGAAAGTCGAAGGACGTGGTCTCTATGGGAATGAGGCGTGATGCCATGTATGCTTGTATATTAAAATTTGAACAATTGTTTCCACGACTATTTCTTTGCATCACTTTAGTAAATATGACACCATTATTCTTTCAACCTTAAATTACTACACGTCTAAATATGAACAATATACAATCAACGTTATTAATGTAAAAAAAATTATGTTATTCTGTTTTTTTTTTTTAAGTTTTTAATTGTATAAAGAGTCGATTCTAGGTACGCCGTACGTCACTGCAGGTGTAAAGTTACACGCGGTCGTTGAATGGTGTCTCGGTAGAGCTTCGTTATATGGGACAGGTCTGCACTGCTTGGAAATGCAAATACTTTTCTCCATCAAGTATCAAGTTTATGCTTATATTTGATACTTAGATAAGTATACAAATTTACCTGCTTAAACTTTAATAATCTATTTATATAAAGTTTCTTTTGCTATACCATTTATAACAAGAACTGCATGATAGACTTTTATGACCAATGATTTTTAGGTTAAATTATGGTCAGTTTTAGCACAACAAATTACCATAATCATAATTTGTGATGATGATGAATGAACTGCCTCATTCGTCTAATTGCATGTTCGACTACAGACATGAGGTCCTGGGTTCGAGTCCCGGGTCGGGCCAATTCAAAAATGGATATTGAGTTATCTATTAAGATTTTCTCAATATTTGCCCGAAGTTGGGAAGTTGGCGGTGTGTTCCACCCCCGTGCCTCGGAGAACACCTTAAGCCGTCGGTCCTGCGCCTGATCTCTCTCCGGTTGTGTCGGATTACCGTCACATCGGACTATGAGAATGAAGGAATAGAGAGTGCACTTGTGTACTATGCCTGCCAATCCGCAGTGGAGCAGCGTGGTGGGTCTATGCTTTAAAAACCCTCTCTCATATGAGTGAGGAGGCCTGTGCCCAGCAGTGGGACGTTTGTTGTGGTGTAAAGGATTTGTATTTTTGATAAAACAATGTATATTAAGGGTTTAAATTACTTATATTAATATCGTTTTTATGTATTGAGTTTCGTGATCGTAAGTGAACAATAAATAAAATAAAAATCTTATAACATTACACAGGATATAAAAACGTAATTTATTAATTTTATGTGACTAGAAAACCTAGCTAGTTTACTTGAATCCTTCGTATATAGTATTAAGTTCGTGTGCTTTAATAATGAGCAAATGGCAATGAGCAATTTTTCAAATCCTATTATTAGTTCACACTCTTCCTACCTTTATCCTGTTAAAAATTTACTATTAGCAATAAAACACGTTTTATGTACACCCACTCAAGTTGAAATACATTTATGAAACTTTTAAACAAAATATTAAATATTTTAATTAAAAACTTAGTTAAAAGCTTTAAAGTACCGTGTAAGAAAATTCTTAAATTACTCTTTTTTTATTTTGTACTCAGCCTTAACGTAGTGCAACCAACTTTATAAAACAATTAAGACCGTAGAGAATGGCAAAATTTAGACAATATAATTACTATGTATTTCAGTAGCAATAAATCATTCGATAGCATCTAGTCCGCAGTTCTTATATCTTAAATCTTCTAGCCGAAAGATACTGCTTGTACGACATTTGCCTTAAGCCATAGATCAATTCGCGTAGTGTACAATTTTCGTTAATTACCTAACCATAAATATATGATAACATCTGACTATTGATTTAGAGAAGGCATTGCGAAATTTTTATTGGTCTCGTATCACGTTCACCGTTTCGTATACTCTTGTTTGGACACTTGTTAATTGTTAAGAAGCCGTACATTTAAATGTTGTAATAACCACATTGGGAGTAATAACCCAACCAATAAATAATTGCTTTTAGATTTTCTTCAGTGTGTATAGAGTTACGTAAATATTGATTGAAATTTCTAGTTTTGCTGATAATTAAACCCGAGAATTTGCTTCAGGTCTCAGAATGTGGTCATATCGAAATATTATCATTTTTTTTATTTAATTTATCTTCACTCTTTTTGTTAAATATACAAATAACTTCGATTATAACGCGACAATTGGAAACTGTATTTATTGACGAACTTTATGTATCAACAATAGATACAAAAATTTGACGTTTGTCACTAAAAGAATAAAAAACCTTTCATGTTATTCTTAAGTACATCTTTTTGTTCCATGTTTATATTTTTAGAGTCGCTCACTAATTTGCAGGTAAGTAATACTATTCTCATATTCTTCATTATTGTATTACATACTTGAATGACTTAAAACACAATACTAACGTTGATACGAGCTAAGAATTGTCGCTAGGCGAATATTGCTTCATTCCCCTGTGCTACCCCTCTTATACCAAACGCCCCACTCAAAATAATAAGTCCAGCAAACAACAGTTGTGAAAACGACGTATTCTTAAATTTGAGAATTTCCGGACTGCGTTAAACCGGATGTAGTGCATGTGAAATTTTCACTGATATAAAAACCACAAATAACAATCATGATTGCTAACGTTATGTATGTATGTTTATATGTATTAGTGGGCACAACTTACCCTTTTTACCTCATATAATCTCTCAACACTAAGATTGTCTGGTAGAAGTCGCTAATAAGCGATAAGGTCACCTAATTTTAATATTCTATTAAGTTTGTGTCTGTGTTACTTGTATCATATTTGTGGTGTACAATAAAGATTATTCTATCTATCTTTTCTTTGAAAAGGAAAACATTATGTTGACTATTATTTTATGTGAATATCACTCACTTATTACGAGATCTGCAAAATCTTTTTGTCCCAGATTGACTTGAAATCTGACCAACTTATTACTTTTGCGAAATAAACGCTCACTGAAAACGAGTTACCCCAAACTCTCACGGGATAGTAAACTTAGAAGGTAACCCTATGGGGAAAAGATTGTTGTTTATTATAATAAATCCATTGAGCTTTAAGTATAGTCTTAACCTCATATGTCGCTTAAGTCTAGAATGCGTTTATAAATCTAATTCTTAATAAAGGACGAATTCTACAGGTTTATGTGCGTATGGAAGGGATTGAATTTGAACCAAATGCGAAGTTCTTATTATTTTATAAACAGTTAATTCAACATTATAATTAGACACGTAAAATCTCCAATTTATATTGAAGTAATTCAAACGAGTTAATTTAAGTAGATTTAAAATAAAATAAATCTTCAAATAGAATGTTAAACACATCTAAATTTACATATGGTATTTAAATAAAATAATGAACTCCTTATTTGAAGTAAATGCCTTATATATTAACTATATCCGTTCTACATAGACGACGCCCCTTCCGTTGCTTACAAAGTGTACAAGACATGTGTATTAGGAGGATTGTTCCTCTTCTTTAAAACAAGTTAAAGATACATATATCACAAGTTATATAAAAAAGTCAATACTTTTACCATCTACTACAAGCTTTTTAAGTTTATTACATTAAAATGAACCTTTTAAATCTTTAATGTCAGCTTCAATAGATGTCACTTGTCATTATTGATATCTTTGAAGAATATCTGAGGTCTACGATTTTTCATTTTATGTCTCAGAAATGATTATATAATGAAGATATTTAAATGATTTTTTAGGTTAATTAAAGTTAAGTTCCTTTTTCAAACATAATTGTCAATTTTTATGCTTTCAGCCTAAAAAGGTATGGTTATGCTGGAACTGGGACATATTTTCCACTACATTTCTAATATTGATTATATTTTCAACGTTATAGATAAAATAACTAGTTAATAAATAATAACTTAAAAACAATGAAATAAATTTGACAGAATAAGTTCATATTACGATTGAAGTTACATTTGAAAGAAGTGTATCAGCATCAAATGTTATACATGTTTAAAAGGTTTGAAAATTTGAACCAAATATACCTTAATTACTGAAAAGAATAGACTCGTTTTCGTATACAAAACGTTTTATTAAATGATCTAAAATCCAAGTGAAACGGTTACGTACTTCGTCGAAGTATAAACAATGCTCGGTCCATTCCTAACATTCTTTAACAGAAAACACGGAATGTATTATTGATTACGACAATTATTTAAAAGATCCAAAGGTCCGTCGGAATGTGAACTTGGAAGGACAACAGGCTACACTTTTATCTTTTATTTTCTTCCTGATTTGAAATAGCTGCATTCGGAATTGACTGAGAACTTTATGTTAGTTACCCAAATACTTCATAGTCTTCGTCTATATTAAAGTGAAACATCTTTAGCGTATGAGGGTAGGGGTGTCGGAAATGCAATAAATATCGATATATCGGAATACAATACAGACGGGCAGTTAAAATTGAAATTGACAGATTAAGTTGCCAACTTAAAATCCAAATTATAAAACAGCAAATCCAGTCGACCAAAGATAAAAACTACATTAAATATAATTTGTAACAAAGATGGGAGTATGAAAAGTATTCCTTCTTAGGATTTTTTATTCTTGGAAAATAAATCGATTTTATTCTAGATCTAAAAATATCTATTTTCATACCTTATCGATAATTGGATTTAATATCGATATATCATAGTATTAAATATCACTCTAAAATATCGATACATTGAAAATAATATCGATATATCTATGTATCGATATTTTTTTAACAAGCCTACACGAGGGTAAAATTTGTACGGATGACACGCGTGATTGGCGTCACGAAGCTGTGCAGCGTTTTTTATGCTAATTCGTTTGAAGGTTAGGTAGTTTTAATATTAATGTGCCACACGTCATTTAATAATTTAATGTAACTATTCTTCGTCACTTTTAATATTTTAATGAAAATTAAATTCATTAAATTCCTGACATAATTTCCTTTTGCCCTCCCTCTAAATCTCTGAAATCTAAAGTTTTAGATTTGTATTAATATAGGTAAGACTTAAAATTTTTTTTCCAAAAAAAGTTTCACTTCTGACATGTGTACTTTGCACGCACGCACTTTTAACTTATTTTTCGAAAAGTTTCTTGGTTCAAATACGGTTATATTATATATTCTTTTCAAAAAGAAGGTTTTTTGTGTATTCATTCTGCTGTCAACTGAGTTAGACAAGCATATTTAATTGGACGCAGACGAAGTTGCGCAGATCAATATATCTACTAGCTGTTCCCGGCGGTCTCACCCGCGTACTTCATTATCCCTTGGATATATATATAATTCATTCTCAATCCGTTTAGGAAAATTCCAGTAACATATACAGGCACATAAAAATTATATATATAAAAATATAAAACTTAATAATATTTCTTTGTTTGGTGTAGACTTCGATACCGATTTATCCCAAACCGGTTTTCAAAAAAGCAATTTAAAACTACTTAAGTCATTGTCTCAATGTAGACGGTCACTAAGTATATTTTCATATTTCCAGAAAATCGAGAGTTATGTGGTTAACACCTTGTAGAAGACTTTAATTTATGGTACCACATAATATTTCAATTCTTTTATAAGTGAAAATGTTATAGAATTATGTACACGAGGTCCTATTATATTAATTTCTATTAAAAACATTTTTTTGTAATAGTTATCGGATAAGGTAGACTTGGTTCTGATCTTTATTTTAAACTCACAAACCATCGGGGGTGTAACTCAGTGGTAGAGTGTCTGCTTCGCATGCTGAAAGTCCTGGGTTCAAGTCCCAGCACCTCCAAGTGGTTTTTCCTTTTTATCCTTTTCTTAATTTTTTATTACAATGAAAGTTTCTTATATGTACTTATTTTATAGATTTCCATTTGTCTTTGCTTTTAAATTTATTAGGTAACATAAGACTGAGAAGCTATATGAACGATCTCAGAGGTCTACGATTTTCAGTTTTATTCCCCAGATAGAATATTAAAGTTATTTAAATGATTTCGGAGCTCTATAAATGTTATGTCACAACACAATTATTTTGCTACTTATGCAGAAAGAGGTGTAATTATACCTGGTATTGGTACATAATATCTCTCCACATTTCTAGTCCTGATTATATTTATACGTTATAGGTAAAATAACTAGTTAGTAAGTAATAACTTAAAACCCGAAAGTAAATTTGATAGAATAACTATACAGATTGCAAAAAAGGTACTATTTATTCTTCAATTAAAGATTACGATATGGAGATTACAAGATGAGGCCAAGTTTTTCTTGCAATATGAAATCCTTCAATAAATAAAACAAGAGATTCAAAGTACCTTAATATGCTAGTATCAAAACTGTAATACTGTCGGAAATTTCCTTTTGCTAATTTGTCTGAGTCTGACCTATAGGTACTTTCGGTCGTGGCTAGTTGCCACCCTACCAGCATAAACGTGTCGACCATCAAAAAGATATGCGTACGTAATTTCTTACCAGGTTCAGACCCTTCCATCTTAGATTGTATCATCACTTTCCATCTTGTACGATCACAATCAATTGCTAACCGTTCTGCCATAAAGAAAAGGATATAAATAAAAAGGGATACAAAGAAGTCATAAATAAATTAACTAACCAGTTTTTTATATATTCAAGTGGTTCATGTTTGGTAATAAATGTCCTTATCGAGTTTAATTCTTCCTGTTTTATAGTGTGATTTACATTGTTTTTATCATTTATTACCGATATTAATTAAGAATAACCATAACGGTCATTAATATGCAGCGACTTCGTCTGCATACACATAATAATAATAAGGTTGTCTGGAAGAGATTGCTTGTAGCAATAAGACCACCTTTCCACTCTATAATTATAGTAATAAGTATCTTAGTTTGTATGTCTTTTGATTTTTATCTTGTGTGCAATAAAGCGGTTTCTCTCTCTCTTTAATATGTGACGTAAAGTGAGGCATCATCCATTTGATGATTATCTAACTTGGTTGACAACAGTATATAAATATGAGTTATATTTAACGATATTTTGGTTGAAAAAACGTTGCGATAATATTGTTTACAAATATAAAAATTAAAAGTTTACTATGCTTAAGTAGTTTTGGTTTCCATTATTGACTAACTTCGTGACGAGAGATTTTGATATCAATATGTGCAACAGATTTATCGTCGCGTTTATATGTTACGACAAATAATTTGAGTATTTTCACTATGTTGTGTAAAATTTTACGTTATGTTCTAGTTGACAATGTACTATAAAAACCAAATACCTAAAACCCTATTTTCTTGTTGTCGTAAAAGCTAATCTTCTGGTCAAAGTCTAAAATCAAATTTAAACTTTGAAAACTTCAATTTACACATTAGCCCTTATAAACAGGGCCAATCGATACATAAAACATAATAAAAAGTGCGTCCGTATGAAATGCACGTGTCAGAAGTGAAACTTCTTTGGCAAACTAATTTTTAAATCTTGTTTATATTTATACCAATCTAAGACTTTAGATTTCCGAGACTTAGAAGGAAGGAAAAAGGAAGATATGTTAAAAATTTAATTGTCATTAAAAGTTTAAAAGAGTCGAAAATTAATACAAATATTCTCAAACGACAAATTGTAAATAAAAATGCCATCTGTTTTTTCTCAATATTAGACATTATTAATTAAATTTAGTTTTTGAATTTTAAATATACAAAAGAGATGTTATAAAATGTTCCCGCACGATGTTATCGTTGCTCTGTGCATGGCGCGATATAGTCTGTCGAGATCTCTTATCTGTGGGGTAAGAATACTTTGGGATTTGAAAAAAGGTTCAAACTCGGAAGGGCTTTGAGGACGGCCGCGGTCTAGGGCCGTCGCGAGATTTTGAGTTTTTGTGCGGAAGGAAGTGCGGGATCCCACGCGTCTTTTGGTTCGAGGGAATAGATAAAATCCTCGACGCGTTGGACGCAACAGACTTCCCTCCATTGGAGCCAGGGAACGGAAGAGTAAACCAGCGTCGCCGATCACGGACATCCGCGACGCTTTGGCAGGTTACATACTCTATACATCCCACAACTACACTTTACAGTACACACATTCACGGGAACAGACACCTGCCGGAGTCGACGCCTTCGAGGAGAGGGGCGCCTGGACTCGAGATAGGTGAGAGCTCCCTACTAGCCGTTCGGCACCTCTCGAATCTCTCTTAGACTCATCCCCTCCGCGCCGACGAATTGGCTGACAGCTGGCCCTATAGCTGCAAATGGGCCCCAGCCTTTAGGGCGGCATCTTTTGATAGCCAAGCGACAGCGAGAACATGAAATATTTTTATTTTATGAACAATAGTATATTAAATTATTAACAGACGAGTGGCAAATTAAAATGTCACATGTTATTTGTAAATATTAAAATTCATAACTTTCAAACGATTTAGCATAAAAGACGCCGCATATCTTCGTGACGCTAATCACGTGTTTCGTCCGTAAAAATTTTACCCCCATGCGCCTAATGAAGTTTCACTTCAAAAATTTGACAAAAAATCTATTCGGCAAACTTTATTTTAATAAAATTCACCTTTGTCTCTATTTGTCTACGTACGATTAAATCAGTGTTTTGATTTCTATTTTTTCGATAGGACAATCGTTGTTTTTTATTAATTCCCTTGCAATTTAAATGTCTTGAGGATCTCTAATATTTTTCGTAAACACAAACCATATTATCTACGAAAGTAAAGTCGTAAATCAAATAGAAAACATACCAATAAATGCCCTCGTATAGTTTTATAGCTCATTTGGTTACTTTACAACTTTCCCAATCAAATGCTTAAAATTAAAGAAAAATATGAGTAATCTGTTTTACTTTTATTACTTTTTTATCGGATAAACTTTATAACATGTTCAATGTTTTGATCGGTTTGGATACATCATTAACCGTTACGTAATAAGCTTGGTTAAAACGTTAACAGTAGTAGTTATTATTACGTAGAAGCTTATTGATATCCCACTGTTGGGCGTGAGCTTCCTCAGTCATAGGAGAAGACTATGACGGCCTCGCTGGCGCTGTGGTGCGAGTATTCGCTTTGCTAGCGGAGGTCCCAGGTTCGATCCCCGGTAGGACGAATTTGTATTTTCTAATTTTTCTGAATCTGGACTGGTGGGAGGCTTCGGCCGTGGCTAGTTACCACCTTACCAGCAAAAACGTGCCGCCAAACAAAGAGATTTGTGTTCCGGTACGATGCTGTGTAGAAACCGTACGGGGTATATCGCCTCTTAACAGATTAGCGCGCTTACATCTTAGACTGTATCATCACTTACCATCAGGTGAGATCACAGTCAAGCGCTAATCTGTCAGCAATAAAAAAAAATACTATAGACGAACCACGCTGCTATTGTAGATTGATAAGCTACACATTTTAAATAATGACTTCGCTAGGACAGGTCCTGGATTCAATTCCCGTTATGGCAAATTGAAGTGATTAAATTTACTAATTTATCTGAGTCTGGACTGGTGAGAGACTAGCTATAGCTACAAAGTTAAGTTACTAAGTTAGCTGTTAAGTTTTCAGTCCGATTCTACTTTTGGCGAAATACAGTCACTTTCGAACAATTTTTTCCCTAGTGAACGAGATTTCAAATCCTTAATAACATACTTTTTATCCATACACTCAATATTAAACACATTTTTTAAACATACAGTGGATCACGCTTAATATTATTACAGTTTTTGCAAGTATTCATTAATTAATAACGGAATCGTCATTTATTCTTTGGTTTATGTTATGGTTCTTCATTTAAGTATGCATAAAAACGAAAAGAAAATACGTTTTTACATATAAAGATGTTTTGTGATATAGATATGATCATTTCGTGTTGTAATTATAGGCATTCAAACGTTTTTTCTAGATACAATTTTTTTTATGCCGTTACTATTTTTTAGTCTAACTATGATATAGATTGTCAAAATTATATTGTTGACCCGTGTCGATGTGTATTGCGTAAAATTTACAGCACCATAGAAGATTTGTTGTTGTTTGTTTTTCTTGCCCTTATCCCACTAAGTGGGGTCGGCACAGCATGTTTCCTTTCGCCACATCACTCTATCCGCTGTCATTTCTACTTTCACACCCTTTATACACATATCCTCTTTCACACAATTCAACCACACTTTTTTGGTCGCTCTCTCCCGGCCCTGCAGCTTACCATCATATTTAGGACCCTCTTGCATACATGGCTATCCTCCCTTCTCATTACATGTCCGTACCAGGCTAACCTTCCACTTCTTAACTTCTCGGCCACTGGTGCTACTTTCACACTGCACCATAAAAGATTTAAAGTATGTAAATAATTTAAGAAGTTCTTCCTAAATAGCTCTAGTTATTGTATAAGTAGAAATTGTTTTAACTCTCTTTTTTTACTTTCGTATAAGAGCAAATGAAATCCTCGTATCATCTTTCCATTATATGTCCAATCAAACAGTCATAACTAAGAGCAGGCCCATAAATTATCTTAATTATCGATGATAAAAGCAGCCCGTTTTTATGTTTGGTGATAGATGTCATAATTAATATAAAAAGTCGTGAGTTTTACTATGAAATGGGGATTAGTAAGTATAAGTAATATAAGAGTAGGGGACTCGTGATCATACAATATAAAGTCGAATGCTTTTAACGATAAAATAGTTTACACATCTGTTTATTCGATATTCATTTAGTCATTCCTCATAGCGAATTTCTATGTACACAATTAAATAAAATTCGAGAGATATTTGGCAATTTAAACTAATAACTCATTACTAAATGCAAATGAAAGTAAAGTAAGGTCTATATGTTCGTTCTCGCTAATTTCTCAATCGGCTTTACAGATTTTAACGAGATTTTTAATCACTGAATGATTTTTAATGACTGATTGTCAACTTTTATTTGGGAAAAAATCGAAATACCTTTCGTGACGTAGTATTACTCTTAGTTAGAAACACAGGAATCAATTAGTCTGTAATAATATCGTATTGGTTACTTATATTTGTATATCAGAAAAGTCGTTATTTACGGAGCAGTGCCTAAAGAAAGTTAATGAAAAACACTGCAGTTTTTAAAAGCCTCTTATTAACCTCCATTAGGATAAGCTATCCGAGAATTCCATTTAACTATTGAGAGGAGCTCTTTTACGTCTGTCAAATTGACAATAACCGTCATTAACGAACTTCTCAATAAGTCATTATTTCTGCGAATATATGCCAAATCGACAAAAGGCTCCATGGCACTTTGGCAGTGTACAAGAATGATTAACATTGACGAGTGTTGAAGAATCATCAATAATTTACTAACAGAAATAAGCAGTTGTGTTGCTTCAGGCAAGAATGATTTATAAAGATCAATAGAGGAAAAATTCCTATACACAATTTAATTTTCAATTGCTGACAGGTTATATCTTGACGGTTGTCTCACCTAATAGCATTCTTTTTGCTTTTGCTTGGTGGCACGTCTTAATGATAGGGTGGTAACTAAGCATAGCCGAAGCTGCCCATTAATCCAGACCTAGATAAATTAGAATATCACTGATGTATGTACTCGTAGATAGGTTTGCGTACTTATAAAGATAACTAGGCCTTCAGATTTGAATTCGGTCAGAAGAACCATAAAATTAGGAGGCCCTCGTTAGCACAATGGTGGCCCGAAGCTCTTGGGTTCAATTTCCGGCAGGGTAGATTGAAAAATCTGTATTTTCTAATTTTTACCTCTAACCAGGTTAGATTCCGACTAAGACTGTGTCATCACATCACATGTCATTGGGTAAGATTACAAATAAGCCCTAACTTGTCCGTCATTTAATCTGAACTGGTAGAAGAAGTCTGAAGGAATTGTTACCCTCATATCACAAAGATTTTATTCATTTCTTACCAGTATTCCTGCTTGAGTTTCATAGCTTGAGTGCAATCGAAATTCCTGGTTGACGGAGAGAATAATGGTATTGCAAACTTCCAAATTTTCTACTGATGACTTTAATATAATACAAGTCACTGGCTGTGAGTTAGATTTAACTTTAACTTAGGAACTCTCCTCCAACTATGGCTATACGAAAGATGATAACTAATGATGTCATGAAATGTCTATTAGAACGCGAAAATTAGGCAAGCTGTAAGCTAGTTTATTATTATTTTATAAATGAAAGTTTTCAATCAGACGTTATTTATTGACACAAACCATGTCCATTTGTCCATTAGTAAACACAAGATTATTTTGTTCGGGCTTGTTTCGCATAAATACTACAGGTACTCTTAAAGTAACAATGTGCTAACGGTCTAAAACCACGGTATTGGTATTAAACGTGACTCACTGCCAATAATAATAAATAATGTGTTACGAAAAGACTATCTGGCGCTCTTTTCTAAGGTAAGGTTACGGCCACATCTACCTTCCTACCGTACAATCCAAACTTTTCAATATTTTAAGGACACAAGCTCAATACAGAATAATCTATATTTTTTTGTGTGACACAAATTATCATTGTAATTTTAAACGTTCTCAAATTTTCGAACAGCTCTCGTCTAAATTTTTCTAATTTGAATTGGGTCACGATTATTTCATAGGAAATATGTTACTCTGCATCACGGACAAAATTCACGATCCTGTGGGAATGTGTTGAAATTTGTCCATATGCTAAATTTTAACTCAACCGGATCAATCATTTCGGAAACCTTAGTAAATTATCATTTGTTAATTAATTTTAGATGACACCATTTCCCATGAAAGTAACAATACTTTCGGCACTATAGTAATATTGGATCACTAATCACAAATAACAAATAGACGTGTATATAATCGTTTGTAGTATTTATTACGCAAACCACTTAGACTAATATTATTTAGCAAGCAAAATTGTAATCTTACTTTGTGTTAAATTTGTATATTTGAAACTTTCTGGATGTGATGAACTTTTGTAATATAACGAATACTATTTACCTTCTTCCATTGCAATAATTTACAAAAGTAACTTTATGATTTTTTTCATTTTAATTTGTTATTTGTTTGTGGTATAAAAGAAGATGTAGAGACTAAAATCGAGACAGGTGTGCTTAGATGGTTTGGGTACGTAGAGAGAATTAACGAAAGGAGACTGAAAAAAGGACCAACGCAAATGTTCCTGGACCAAATCCAGGACATTTTAAATAAGGGCCAGGTCAAGAGTACTTTAAACCGACGAACTTGTATCAAAGGTTTAAGGAGAATGAAAGAAGCGAAGGAGATATGCAAGAATCGGGGTAAGTGGAAGGATGTGGTCTCTGCCTACCCCTATGGGAATAAGGCGTGATGCTATGTATGTATTGCCAGAATCACAAGTGGTACTGTTAAGTACTAAATATTTTTTACGTTTAATATTTATCTGTGTCGAGGATAGATGTTGACAATCCCTAACATTGCATAAGGCAAGAACTTACAGAGTTTTAACAAAGTATGTAATAAACCTCGTTGGCGTACTAATTGATGTTTTGTTGAGCTTTTGTTCACGAAATAATTTCAAAACTATTGATACTTAAGACATGTTATTTCAACTTAGCAGTGTTAGTTATTAACAATAACAGTTAACATTAATATTTAGAAATATGTTTCGATTGCCTTAGAATTTCCGAAGTTTTTGTATAATATTTTTTGTATAATTATTAAGGTCCTCTCCTATAAATATTAAATCGATAGAGGCTTAGTAAATACAGACTGTGCTGTTGCTTTCAGTATGACAATTTTATAATTCTTATTTCAATAGAGTATTTATGGCCTTGGTCCTAAAGATTTGAATCTATTGGGGTATAAAAGTAAATATTTAATTTGTTATATCTGTAACCAACCGCTGTAAAAAGTTTTTTGCTACAAAAAATATGTTCTGTTGAAAAGCAGTTTTAAACAGTTTTTTGCGTTCATGGACTTTTTTAATTTACGCCCATGATTGGTTGAAGAGCGTGACTGCTGCACCGTAGCATCGATGGTCTCGAGGAATTAACCGATTTATTTGACTTTAACATATCACTCTTTGACTGCTTAAGCTGTGGACAAAAGATTAAATAAAACCAGTTTTAAAAACTGTTGAAAACGGTAATTTTGAAAACTAGTTTTAAATAAGTATTCGTAGATTAAGAAACCTGTTATATTTTGATATCATAAATATAATTGTTTCTTAACCTAATAAATGTCTAATTTGATGAAGATCAATGTGTGTTTGTATCTCGTATCATTAAGGTATTATTATATATTTTAAAAGTGTTGCTTTTATGGCTTTAACTGGATATTTCCTTACTTGAAGTTTCATGATTAGCTGCGAATCTACCGCTAAAGCTACCGTTACGCGATTTTTGTACTTAACTGCGATCTCCCCTAATGATAAGTGACGGAGCAGTTTAAGATTGAATGCAACAACTTAAGGAGATAACGCTGTTTTAAAGACCCCATTATCAGTTTCTACGCTGCATCGCATGGCGTAGTCGGACGTAACATAAAAATATTATTTTATGGCTAATGGGTTTGCACTTGCCAAGTAATTATACAGTCTAAAATAGAAGCACATTAGCCTGGTAAAAACAAAATATACCCCCAACTGATTTGGCGATAGGTCTGTACTAGTAAGAGCCCTGATGGCCCAATGGATACCTTTTTAAAGAATATGTGTCTAAGTGTTATTCAAAATTCATAATAATGCGTTTCGATGGAGGATAACATCGCAAGGAATCATAATCTCAGGAGAAATTCTGGTTTGGTCGGACGTTGCTGCAAAAATCCTTTCTCCTAAAAGCAAAGAGGTCTTTCCACAGCAGTGTGATGTAAATAGGCTGTAACTTATGTTTCTTCATATAGTATTGCGGAGATTAAATTTAAAACCGTTAACATAGCAAGTGCAAAGCATACAGTGGACTCAGAGACTAATTTCTAACGTTACAAATGTGTTTACATTTACATTGCTTGCATGTTCACAGCTTTTATATACTCCGTTATGGGGTGAAAGTTGTATTAACGTTTCGATTTATTTCTCATCTATTTTAAATGTCTATGCAACAAACATAAATTATGCCCGTTCTACTTTCTATCTTAAAATACGCTAACCACCGTCTCCCCAATACGCTGTAAATTGTTGACAAATCTTACTGCAACGATCATCAATTGTGTCTGTACAATCTGAATAATATCTTCCTTCTAAACTGTCTATTGGGGTAAAGTTATGGTAGTTAATAAAGAAATAGATTCAAATGGTTTAAGTGTTAAAAAGTGCGTAGCCGCAGAAGTGGAATACCTTATATATAATTAATATTTGAAGAAAAATATACTATATACGGTTACATACGACGATAATGTTTTTGTGGATATGTTTGTGGATATGACGATAATGTTTTCGGACCAATTGCATGGGCCGTGGTCGCGACCAATATCGACAAATCCACAAAAACATTATCGTCGTATGTAACCGTATATAGTATATTTTTCTTCAAATATGTCGATAAACCACGAAAGTTTCAGTTTAAAATATATAATTAATATTGCTGCTCAGTCGATAAAAAATATGTGCAACATATTATAGAAAATAAAAAAAATATTATAGTTAATCTCTACTTCATTTAACAAGATTTTAAAGCCTTTCACATAAATTTTCAATAGAAGGTGCTGTAAAGCTCTTCGCAAATCAACAATCATTAATTAATTACATTTAACTATTGAATTCATATTAAAAAATGTATTAATATCAAGAAGTTGAAAAATATATATTGAACTTAAATTAATGAATAGGAATGAATTTTACTAACTATTGAAAACTTGAACAAGATATAGTGTAAAGCATGTTATAGGGACAGCTTAGCACATTGCAGTGGTCTAATTAATATTGTTAAATACAAAAGAGAAAAAATAATACACCACATTCAACAAGCTACTAAGATCATCAGTCATATCATCAAGCGACACTAGTCTTCCTTCTATATATTAAAAATTACTTCATCTTAATTTTAAGTATTTAAGATTATCTGTAAAAGATCTTTAATGCCAGTTGTCATAGAGCGATCAGTATGTATCAGTGACTGAGTTAATAAACCATAAACTATCACAGAATGAATAATCCATTGAGTGATCATTATCTACATTGCATAAGCCGTTTCTACGATGTAATTATTAGTGCAAACAGAATATCTGCCACTAAGACTTCAAACGATAGGAACTTTGTAATAATCTCAACAGAATTTTTTTTTGAATTATTGTAGATGTCAAAAAACCATAAAACTTCTAGTATTTTAGTATTGCTGACAGGTAACTGCTGGACTATATAAATCTCACCTGATAATATGTAATTATACAATCTAAGGTAAGGTCGTTATCCTGGTAAGAAGTAATTTACCTCTAATTGTTTTTACATAGCTTCGTACCGGAATGTAAAGCTTTTGATTACCAACACCTGTTTGCTGGTAAAGTTGTGATTAGCCATGCATGAAACTTTGCACCAATATGGATTTATACAAATTAGATAGTCCAATTGCCTAATGTTGCCTTCTCGGAAATGGAACCCAGAATCTTTGCTAGAAAATTGATTATCAGTAGTCTGTTCCTTGGATTTTTTTTATGGTTTCGTTTTATGTATTTATTTATTATCTCTTAGATTTTAGGTTTGTTTGTTCCTTTGGCTGATTTTGCTCAAATTTGCTATATAGTCTTATATTTCGCTTGTTTTACTTTTTACATTTAATGTTGTGTTCTGTTTATGTACAGCAATTAAGAAAGCAATCAACTTTTTATATTATTATTTTACCACTACGGCAGTAACACTGGCAAGGCTTTTCGCATATGTTGGTTTTCTAATATTGGGGTTGTTAAGTTAATCATCCATCTCTCAAAGACACAAACAATGAGCTTTAAACAACAACAAGAGAAACACAAAGTATTTTTATGGACATAATTTAAAATTGCCTGCCGAGGCTTTGATCTCACAACTATCTTATCAAATATTCTAGTATAAATTGCATATTGAGATATATATACGCAAAATTAGTTAAAAATACACAAGCCTCCATAAACTACCATCACCGCGACTTAAGTCGACGGTAACATTATCATTTTATTTAATAATTTATTTTATAAATGTATCTTTCTTTATAAAAAAAGATAAGGAGGATGTAAACACCATTTTTTTTATCAGAAGGGTCATCAAAGACTTTCTTGGAACATAAAAATAATGATTGTTATTTTAATTATAAAATTTTATGAACTAGTTAGTAAATGGAGAAAGTAACCAGTAGGGGGTAAAACTCGGGTCAAATTCCGTTTCTTGTTTCAATTCTGTTATTATAATATGCTAATTCGATGCAGTTCGAATCACCCACTAATTGCCGATGTTAAGATATCCCAAAACGTTACAGTTCTGTCCATTGGGTCGATTATGTTGTAACTTGTACTTCATATCGTTGCTTTGAAAGAAGTGACACAACTCAAATTTTAAAAGAGAGCCGTTTGAAAATGAAAAACGACGAACAAATCACTCACTGACATAACACAACACCGTCATTTTTTCAACATTTCAATGCGTGTTTTTGACACAAAAAAAGGATTATTCTGCTGTATCCTTAACTAAAATTTTGAAAATTGTATTGTTTTATAAGCAGCTTATATGTATTCGAAACTTTAAAGACCTTTTTCTCCTTTACATTGTAACTTATTTCTTATTTTCTTTTGTCCACAGGTAATATCTTCTATTCCTGATGTGTGGATGAATTTAAAGACGCCAGAAGTTTGAAGACTTCTAATTCTAAATATACTAACTTCCAGCTAGACTGGTTTTTTCTCGTGACCTCACCTGCGTGTAATTAGTACTCATATCTGAGGCAACTGGATATGTTGCAAGAAACATGATTCTCTCTTTTTAATGGTAATGGAGTAAATACTGAGAATATAATATAGGAATATATATAAAAGGTTAATGAGAATTGTACACATGTTTTATTAGAAATCTCTGCATACGATTAAGTGACGAAGCTTTCAGAATTCCAGTAAGTAACGTTCTATAAAACAGAAATCACCGTTTTTTCTCCATTCGAAATAAAAAGTTGACAGTTTAACAAGTTCTTCGTTGTTTATATCAATTACTTTCTTGTTTACCCTCAACTCGCTTATAAGGAACACGTCATTCTAGTACTGTATCTAGCCAAGACTTCCGTTAACAGGACGCGGGCTCATTAGAGGCTGAGACATTGTGATAAATAAATGAAAGTCTAGTTAGAGCTGTCTAACAGCTGTGAGTATATTCAGTTTATTGCTATTACAGTCTCAAAATTATATTGAGTTAGAAAGATTTTTACTTATGACGTATTGCTGGTGCAGTGATGCGAGTACTCGCTTTGCTAAAAGAGGGCCCGATTTTGATAAATTGCATTTTTCAATTTGTCTGTGTTTTGACTGGTGAGAGATTTCGGCTGTGAGTAGTTACCACACTACCAGCAAAAACGTACCACCAAGCAAGTTTTCGATACGATGCTTGTTGTTTTGCCTTTCAAATATGTACCTACTTGTATAACTTCACATAGTTTTTTCCATAGCATAAAAATTGCAATGTAAACATGTTTTTCCATATAAATTATATTCCCCTTAACTTCTCACTTCTCGTAATACCAAATAAGCATATTCATTTACACTTAATAGTCTTACCGTAACCCTCAATCAAATGAATTGCTTCATTGAATGGTTCGTTTCATACTTAACGCAAATTAATCATTCAATGCTCCTTATTAATCTGCATTTTCTACATTTTTATACTATTTATAAATTCATGACACGGTTGTTTTACCTTATTAAATTGTTTTTAATTAACCTGTCTTATTTGAGAGCTGTCAGTAAGAAATTAGTCTTAGATCGTAAACCATATTTCCGCGTTCTTGTTTGAAACATCTACTTAGCCTTGACAAAACACTTGAAACCAGGAAGGTATAGATTTACTCTCTATTTAAAGTAAAACTTCTTAAGACGGATGAGGGTAAATATTTTTACGGACGAAACGCGTGATTAGCGTCACGTGTGTGCAGCGTTATTTATGTTAATTTATTTTAAGGGAAAGTAGTAGTTTTAATATTTACAAATAACATGTGGCATTTTAATATTCGTCATTTGAGATAACAAAAAAATTGTATTACTTTTCGACATTTAATATTCTAATGACAATTAAATTCCTAACATATCTTCCTTTCTTCCTTCCTCTAAGTCTCGGAAATCTAAAGTTTTAGATAACAAAAATAAAAATAAGTTTGCCAAAGAAGTTTCACTTCTGACATGTGTACTTTGTACGCACGCACTATTAAGTTCGTTAATTATAACTGAGAATACGAATCGAAATACCTTTACACACCATTTCAAATAAATAAATTTCACTTCAAATTTAGATATCAAACAATTTTTATTACCTGCGAACTAACCGCTTTTTAAACCCAAAGGTTGTATGGATGAAATTTCTATTCAGAGATAAGACCTTTGTTACGAGAGTCTTTCGTACGTCTGTTTATGAGTAAGTTCTATGTGTAATTTGTTATATTTCTATGTGAAATAAAGTATACATAATATATGGAAGGTTGATTGGGGTCCTGGGAGGGTGATACAGGCCTTCGTCGCAAAAACATTACTTGTATCAAATTTAAATAAGATATTAAGGACATGCCGGGAAGGAGGCGAGAGGCCCACGATCGCCGTCTCCCTCCTTTGGGTAACGGAAGCGGGCTCCGTTGCCCAACAAATAGAGGTGGTTGGTGGCTTACCAGGTGCTCCAGGCAATCCACCTTTGGAGTAAGTTTTGGTCATTGACTGAGTTGGGCCGAAACAGGCACATCACTGACGGTTTTAGCCGGTATGAGACCGGCCTACCCTGGAACATCCTCCCGAGTATTCAGGTATCCACGAGGATTTCCCAGAGTTAAAAAAAAAAGATATTAAAGATGTCTTTGCATTTTTGATCAAAATTTTGTACTTTCTCGTTAAAGATGGTATGTTTGCATCTTGTTAGCGATAGCCAAACTATAAAGTTGATCGTATTTTCTACGAACACAATAGTAGATTTAACCGAAGGCGCTGAATGCACTATTAAAACTGAAATACAGTAACAAGTACGGTTTAAGAATAATTTACATCAATATTTAGTCTTTATTCCTTTTACCATAAGATTCATTTCTATAATTCTGCATATGAAAATGTTGCTATGGTAAAATACCGTTGGCATCTTTATTTGAATTTACTCCTTTGATAATGAACTATATATTACCGCCAACTATTTCGTAGTTTATTTTCATAGCAAGATTTCATCTACAAATCTCTTTATGATATATCCAATGTAATTAAAAATAATTACGTACTTATTTTAACTTTCCCCTGTGTGTATAGAACTATAAATTTCTCCCTTCTAACTATTGGCATTTCGAGACTTTTCCGGAGACTATATTATGTAATCGAATTGTCAACAATTATTTCTCTACATTTGTAACAGTTTTTCCACCTTTGCATTATTAAACACGATTATGTGAACGTAACTGATCATAGCAATTATATGACACTGCTTAATTCAAAACTAGGTTTCAAACGTGTTAACCATAGTAAATTATAGCAGCAATACTAGGCGTAAACAGTAATTACGACTAATCTAAACAGTTATTTCTAATGCGATATAAATACAGCGTAAATTGTACCTAAACGTGTTGGAATCTCTTTAAAATTGCTAATACAACGTAGATATGACAGAATTATAAAGTAGGTCTATTCGTCAAAACGAATTATTTATATGATTTAAACTATATCTCATTACTTACGGTCGTTTAAAGTGTTTAATTAATCTATATTTATAAAGTCGAAATGTATGTTCTGTCAATGACAATCCATTGAACGTTTTATTTCGTTTAAATACTTGCTGTTATCGCGTATTTGCTGATCCCGTGGAAATATTTAAATCCTCAGGTAGTGTCCGTCTAAATTACGAATGCGGACATTTTGATAAACTTCAAATGGGTAAGTGAGTTTAGTGATCTAAATCTATATACGCTGGAGAGCAAAGTAACCGCATATGTTGTTTTATTTAAAAAAAGGTGATGCCGTTAAAGTCGATCTGTTTTGTAACAAAATATACAAATAGAATCTAAAAATGATCACTAGTCGAAGGTAGAAGGTAATATATATGTCGGATTGCGATAGTCTGTGGAACGCTGGCGCCATCTGTCTATCGGCGTGAGGCAGAGTCAATAGTAACAATGAGAATCACCCAATAATGTTGGTGCAATCAAACACTTCATTATTTAACTTAGATTATAATGTTCAATCACTTAATGTTCCCGATACCAATTTGCACAAACTCATTAATAATAATAGCTAGGAACGCGACAGTTTCAATAGTCGACCGCTCTGGCGGACCGTCACCCGACAACTGCCGAGAGACGCTCGCCGGATTATCACCATTGACTCTGTCCCACCCCGATAGATCGAAGGCGCCAGAGCTCCACAGACTACTGCACTCCGACAAATATAGTTTTTTTTTTTCAAAACTATTCCTGTTCTGACGATTAATTTTAAATTTCTAGCGCCCATAAAGCCAACCTAATTGTAGAATTGATCAATTTGTAGCTAGCGTTGTGTGCTTAAGCACACATTGTATTCATATATTCTCTCCGTTACTTTCTATTTTCGCATGAATCCAAATAGACATTAAAAGAAAATCTGAATGCGACTGAAACGATAGATCATATCGTCACTATGTTTCATCACGAAAATTTCGTAAGGATTCGTGCGATTGTTCGTATTACCGTCACGATCGCGACCGATAGTATCTCGCTGGAAGACGACCGTGGTTTCACAGAACTATTGTTTACGATGTATGAACTGTGTAAATAAACCTAGTTTCTATAATGAATGAGTAATCGCCTCCGATGAGGTTAAAGATGAACAAAGTCGTTTTGACGATCACAACAATACAAAGTTAGGAACGATTGAAGAGAAATTACAGAGTCAGTTGAATGAATTTAAAACTAATGTCTTCCTAATAATAACTATAAATATCAATAGACCCTAAAAGCCAAAATCAATGCTTATCTTATTCTATAAGTTAAGAAGGCACGCCTTCTTGGCAAGAAGTCCTCCAGATATTGAGTAAGTGTTTCTTTGATTTTCTTATAAGTTCTTATAAGTTGGGGTTTTCTGTGGTTGGCTGTCAAACTGACAAGTGCTTAAGTCACCTGTTCCACATAAATTTTATTTAAAAAATTAACAAAAACAACGAAATTACTCTAGTTTTGTTTTGTAATTACAAATTTGTATATATAATTTTATAAAAAGTCGTTAAGTGTACCCTTTTTGAATGATTTAGTAGTGAATTTGGAACAGAGGAACAATCGACTTGTGTAAGTTTGAATGCCAACGGCAAAAACTAGCTGTGAGTATTACTTTTGTTTCTGTAATTTTGTCAATATCAGTAAAAGGAATTTTTTTACTGTTATCTATAAATAAAAGTAATACGTGATTATTGTATTGGTGGCAATTTCTGACAACATAGTCCAAATCTATTTACGCAATAAACATTTTTCTAGCCCAAATCCAATTTCATTGGTAATATTATAGTAAGATATTGTAGTGGACAAGTGTATTGGTGTGTATATCTAGGTAATCTCCTTATATATTCATCTTATTTAACAATATAATACTTGATCATCATCTTGCAGTCACTTGGCTAATAGCACCT
>JACTOM010000493.1:3665680-3799093 GCA_015832385.1 Elymnias hypermnestra | reverse complement strand
CAACCAATCGGACCAAGCTTTCTTCTTTTCACACACAGCTGCTTGAACATTTTTGTCCATCCACAAATTCTTCTCTTTCTTACCTTTCCTCCTTTTAGACACGCCACATACATCAATAGCAGCACCAACCACTCCATCTTTAAATTTATTCCATAAACTTTCAATCTCATTTCCTTCGTCTTCACTCTTGAATCGCCCACTCAAATTTTTCAGATATTCTTCTCTAACATCCTCTTCTTGCAATCTCTCCACTTTTATTCGTTCAAGAATGCTCGAGGTTTCCTTCTTTCTATGGCGCCACCGATTAAAAAGACCACCGATTCGGGCAACGACCAGGTAGTGGTCAGTATCGATGTCGACCCCGCGGTATACTCGAGCATCTAGAACTTTCTTCTTCAGTTTTTCGTCCACAATTACAAAATCAATCATACTTCTAGCATTCCCTTCTTCCCTTGTATACACATGAATCCCCTTGTGCTCAAACATAGTGTTTGCCACAAAAAGACTATGTTCCACACATATTCCAAGCAAACTTCGTCCATTTTCATTCACCCGTTTGTCACCAAACATACCAAGAGTCCTTTCATATCCATCACGTTTCACACCTACCCATCCATTAAAATCTCCTAACATAATTATTCGCTCATTCGGTTCACATTCATTCAACGTATCACTCACACTTTCCCAATACTCATCTATTTCTTTTTGGGCTTTATTGGACTTTCTGGTGCCCAGATCCGTCGGAGCATAAGCACCCAAGACAAAGATCCGAGTAAGTCCAACTTTTAGCCTGATCCAGATGAGTCTAGGACTCACGTATTTCACTTCTTTCACACAATCATCCATTCTTTCGGAAAGTATGATACCAACTCCCTGACAGCCTCTCTTATCACTGCTTACACCAGACCAGTAAGCTGTGTAAGGGCTATGTTTCGTGGTATCACATCCTTTCCTCTTTGTCTCATTCACGCAGAGTACATCTATGCACCTATCATGCATCATCTGGCATACTTCATCAATCTTTTCATTCATTCCTCCTCTTACATTCAAAGTAGCAAAGCGGCTCTCGGTAGCCCGCTTTTCGCCCCCATTAGGAACGTGACGTGATGGATTGCGAATCTCATCGCCGCCATTTTTGGAATGTAATAATATCACCATTGCGTTCCCACGAGTAGCAAGGGAACATAGGTCCATTCTGGCAGAGCCCCGCATGCCAGAATAAGGCTAGCCTATTTCTGGGTTCGCCCGGTCCCAGGGCCACCGCTTGCGACTAGGCAAATGCCCCTAGCCATGAGTCCCTCGGCACGGTACACCTTGGACTGGCAGGAAGTGGGTAGGAAAATGGAATAAAAGGGGGGAACGGGTCAAAAAGATAGGAACTTTGTAAGGAAGAGAAAGGAAAATATAAGGTAGTAGGATATTACTGATTCGGAAGACTGAGAAGATTCAGTAATAGCTCGGGGAGCCGGGATCGCATACCCGTGTACCATACTATGACTATCGGACAAATAGACAAAGATGTGACCACATTTTTATTTACAATTCGTTATTTGAGATTTCAATAAATTATTTGTACTAATTTTCGACATTTTTAATATTATAATGACAATGAAATCTATTCATTTCCTAACATATCTTCCTTTTTCCCTTTCGGAAAGGAAATCGAAAGTTTTAGATTTGTATAAATATAATATAAACAAGACTTAAAAATTAGTTTACCAAAGAAGTTTCACTTCGAACTCTTAATTTATCTTTTTGTAAGGATTAAAATTTTGAATAAGTGGTGAAACTAATAGTAGGAATGGCACAACGACGTATAGAGTTCAGGTTCTTATATTTATGCAGATCGTGTCACAAACTTTGAGGAAATGCTTTTTAAATACTTTGCTGTTATATTCAGAATATATTATTCAAAGTAACATCTGATAGATCATCAGTCTTAACCGAGAGAGATCTAACTAACCTTTCGCTATCCATTAATGCTAAACCGCACACTTAGTGAAATTAATCAATTCCCATAGATTGCTATCGAGATATTTGCGATGATAGCCGAGGTCAAAAGTTTAATATGCTCTCTAGGGTACGGGGAAGAGGAGAATATGAATATTGATTGAGTTTGTGCATGATCTATGGACAATACTGATTGGTTTTCTCTTAGAAAATTCTTTATGTACAAGCTCAAACATGAATAAGTGGATCTTCGCTTAATATTTCACCTTATACCTGTTTTACTAATCTTTTAACTTAACATTGATAATTTTTTTTTCATTTGGCGTAGTTCTGTCCAAATTATTGATCATTTTATGTAAAGAGCTGTAATACAAATCTGAGAAGACATTTCTATAAAAATTGAGTTATAGTGATTCAATTTGGAACCTGTTATGGAGATTCGGGAGGATGTTCCGGGTTATGCCGGACTTGTACCGGCTAAAATCCAGCGGTGCTCCTGCATCATTCGGAGACGAGGTCACGAGAACGCGATTGACAGACATTCGCATCCCCGCCAGCGATGTGCCCGTTTAGGCCCAACCCGGTCAGTAACTAAAAAGTTACTCAGAAGGTGGCTTGCACCTAGCAATCCACCAACCTGCTCGCGGGCAACGGACCGCGCATTCCTTACCCAAAGGTCACCACTAAGGAGAAAGACGGCGATCGAAGGCCTCCAGCCTCTTTCCCGGCCTCCTTCAACCGCTTCGCCATCTCCTTCCGCGTCATGTCGTCCTCGCAGAAGGAGGGCATGGCACACCATGCTCTCTCGCTACTCATTCTTATTACGGTGGGGAGCGAAAGATCCAGCCCGATGACCGCCACGAGCGCGGCATGCCGCGAAATTTACTAGATTAATACACTGCAACCTCCATATAATAAAACTGAAGGTACTTAGAAATTATTCGTTACCAAGTAATTTATTACAATCAACGTTAAGTTGGACTAACATTAATTTTACCAAACTAAAAAACTTGTTAATTTGTATCAAACTACAATGACTGTCTAACGAAGACTTTGTTGAAAAATTGTATATTTAAGTGAGAATAATTGATAATGTTATGAAAAGGTTAAATGAATGGCAGGAACAGAATCTTGAATGATTAAAAATTTGTTATAAGAAGCGTTTTAATGGACTACAAATGCCTGGCGGTTTCACCCACGTAGATACCGATCATATGGGAATGGAAAAACATGTGAATAATATTCATTGCAAATTAAATGAATATGGCCATCATTATACTACTACATTATATAGTTCTATACTACATTATATAGGATAGGTATGGACTGCAACTTTACTACCAGCCACAAGTCCACTATCGGATCCCTTAAAAGGTGGAAAAAAGTCCTACCTCTTAAAACTAAGAGTACTTTGGCCGAATAAACTCTTTTACCTATCCTGGTTTACGCAGACATTAGTTATTTGAATCTTGGTGTAAACTTACAAAACAACTTAGAAAGACTACAAAATGTATGTCTTAGATTTATGTTCGGATTAAGAATTTGCCACATTATTGAATATCGTTCTTGTCTCAAGTGGCTACAGTTCGAATAACGTCGCAACATTCATGCTCGTTCCTTACTTTATTCTGTTATTTACCTCTTACTCATTTCTACCTTAAAGAGCTTTTCGCTTTCCACTGTGATGATCTTAATAATTACCTTGACCTTCCCCCCCTATATAATATGGTTTGATAATTGTCGGCACCTTTATTTACTTTTAAGAAGTAAAAAAGTAGTTATAGTATTTTTTGTACATACTTCTATACTACGATAAAACATTTTTTTCAATCAATAGTTTCCGTAGCGCACACGATGACGGATTTTTTGTGACAAGTATTTTCACACCTTGGGTTACATTAATGCATTTTTAGTAGGTTTTCCTATTTTTTGGAGAAATTAATATAGTCTGTGTGACTCAGTGAAAATGCAGCTTTTTATTGGTGATTTTTTTTTAAATCGGTCCAGTGGTTTTCGTGTAAAAACATTACAAACATACAAAAACACAAATATTCCCTCTTTATAATATTAGTTTAGATTGGAGTAACGTAAAGGTATATTTTGCATTAGCTTTTAGAGCAGTCCTAGGAGAAAAATTCGTTATGCTGAGGCTCGTATTATTAAGGTTACATTGTAACATGCTATTAACAAGTGCTGTTTATTCTAAACCTGATCACGATTCAAAATTGAGCTCGGATTTACGATAACACCTAAGTGCGAAATGCGTCGGCCATCGTCCAATCGGGCATTCCCCCTTTTGTATTTGTTTGCATTGCGTTCATAAAGTGTATCGTTGTGTTGCTCGTAAAGTGTTTGCATCTGATTGGTAGGTAATTGGCAGTGGAACTGCAGGTGGCTGGTACATAATATATGGGACCGCACACGATTGCTTTCGATCATAACTTACTCTGGTAAAATATTGTTTGCTTTAGAAAGTTAATACGTGATTTTATATCACGTTTTTCTTAATGACCCATGCGAAGTTTAGCATTTTTTTTTCGTTATATATTTGCGTTTAAATTTCATCTCACATAAGGAAAGTTAAATGGAAATGCAAGAATGGCTTAATAATTAAGTATGAAAAAAGAACAATGAAAGTACTTGCTTTAATTTCATTGAATACAGCTATAATTTACCTTTTACAATTGTATGTACAGCACTGGTTTAATTATTTAGAAAAGATAAAATGTGTTATAATTTTCAGAAATATAACTAGAGCTTTATGTAGTGTTTTAAATTCCTGTTCCTATTCACACTACCTATATATGATATCTTATAGTGATAAAATCTTTAATCGTTAATGTAATACATTTTTCATATGAAACATCTATAGCAGCGCTTGAGGCCGATGCATGTCGTGGCGAAGCGTCGCCATATCATCTCTCTTTCCATTCATTTTGGTATTTCGCCATATTTGCCGTCAGATCTACTAATAGTGTATACAGTGTTTTGTTTAAATTTCCATGGTTTTTTTATTAATCTACTTAAGTTGCAATACAATTTGAAATTGTAGATGATATCTGCCATTAATACAGTTTTTTCAATCATTGATTAATTAAAGTTATTTTGTTGTACAGCTTTATCTATTGAAGGCACACGTAAATTTTAAATGCTTGTTTATGGAGAATGAGTATAAAAAGTATGTACTAAATGTCGTAGTCTTTAATTATTTTTAAATTAGTCGGTTAAAGTAATTTTTTGTTTATATTCATGCAATGTATACTTGTTTATATTCGTATTGAATAACTACGGTTACACTAGATATCATTTTAAGATGCTCTTTTGTACTAAAGTGGTAAAAGGTCATCAAAAATCACATAGAGGTCGCGATTTTCACATCAAGAACACTCCTTAATATAATTTTAGTTCCAGTTATCTGATTTTGGTATCAATAAAGGATCAGACACCTTTTATATCTGAGCATAATTCAGCAAGTAAATATCAACCCAGGTCACGGGTTGTTACTGTCATTTATTGAGGAGGAAGATAAACAGTTTAATACATTTTATGATGGAAGTTGGAAATGTAATTTTATAAACATATCCTTAGGTCACCTTGCAAAAATTATTTATTAGAATATATTAACATATTATAACTCAAACCGTTCAATACAGACTTTGACACTATCCAAACGAAGTGCCAAACCAATATCTTTAAAAAGACAATAATACGATGATGGTTTTAGACCACTAAACTCACTCACTCATCACGATATCTTAAAACTATTTGCTATATTAATTGACTTGAAATTTAGCAAGGGACTCTTGCGCAATGTAGACTTACGTCATTAAGTATGTATTTCTATATACCCACAAAACCGGGAGATACGGCTAAAACCCCGGGGAACATCTAGTAGTACTAATGTTTATTTAAAGAAGTTCTGATATAAATTTTTTTGCCCTAGGTACCAGACCTTAGGAGGTACTACATGTATTTGTGAGTTCACATTCACTACATTTACCAAATAACAGACACTTAACTGACGGTTTTGGTAATATAAAAAAATCCTATAATAAAATGCTATTTGACATTTGCATAACAACTGAAAACGCTTATTGTTATTACATGCTTACCCTTATAAAATTATTTATCCTTATAACTAGAATTGCTGGCCAAGTAATACAATTAGCATTATCTAAAGACATATTAATGCATCAAGATACATTATTTGTCCTAAAAATAATGGCTACTTATCTGAATAAAATCCTCAGTATTTTTTCGTAATATCAAAGAACTACAGAAGATACACTTAATAGCTTATATACATCTGAGACTAGTAAAATAAATAAAGTGTTAATTCCTAAAATAACAAGAGCAAGCCATCTCATTCAGGGTGTCTTAAAATAAATCAATCCTATTAAAATAGTATTTATTCTATAGACTTGACTATAGGGTTCTAAAGACTGATGATAATTCACCACTCTTTAAAGAAGTCTATTTCTATACTTTCTAATTTTGGAGACAAAAAAAATGCTTTTAATTTGAGGCATCTAAACCTAGAACTGTAAATGTGTAGGGTTTTGAATAGCTTAAGCTGAAATCTAAACTGTAACTTCAAGTTTAAAATTACTGTTTTTTAGAACAGCATAAATATCGACGGTTCTTTATATCCTCTCAAAATCAAAATCAAAATATTCTTTATTCAAGTAGGCTCAAAAAGCACTTTTGAATCGTCAGTAGTCTGTCCGTTGGTAACAAATCTACCACCGGTTCGGAAAGTTGATTCCGCTGAGAAGAAGCCGGCAAGAAACTCAACGGTTACTCCTTTTAACATAGCTTTTTTTTGTAGGTTACAATGTGTTTAGCCTTCATATGCAACTGGAATCATGTCCAAACATCTTTGTCGCTTAAATAATCTTCCACATTATAATATGCCTTTTTTATTAGGACATTTTTAACATACTTCTTAAAACTATGTGGAGACAAACCCAGAAGTGATTCAGGTATCTTATTAAATATGCGTATGCTCAACCCGACAAATGACTTCTGAACCTTTTTTACTCTAAAATATGGCATTACAAGTTTGTGTTTATTTCTTGTATTAAAATTATGTGTTTCGCTCCTTTTGCTGTATAAATGAATATTATCACGGATGTATAAAATGTTATTTAATATATATTGCGACGGTACTGTAAGAATAGATATTTCTTTGAATTTTTCTCTTAATGAAACCGATTTCTCCGATTTTTAGTTTACTGTAACATCATAAACGTAACTTAAAGAAGCCTAATGCGATATATTAACATTTCTTAATAAAGTAACATATCAGTAAATGTATTTAAAACTTCTAATAATCTAAACAGAAACAAAACACACCAAACAACTTGCCCTATCAAGGACAAATAGCAGGTGTGCTTCGGCGAATCAAAACTTGGGCCTTGGACCAAGTTACTGAGATAACTACATAGCTGTTAGCAATATCATTACACTGGCCATTACATATGAGCAATTTAAGTAGCAAGGCCTTTAAAATTTCAAAGTGTACATAGTAGGAAATGACTAATGAGTAGTCATGGCAGATATATTCATTACAAGCGTTGTTAATTTGGGCAAATATTAATTAAACGTTGGAGCCATGTCAGTGTAATTTAGATAGGACATTGAACAACTCAATTTGTTTTTCGATAACAAGTCTACACGAGTTTCATATACAACTAGAATGTATTCTATGAACAAAATATTTAGTGTTGTTATTGATGGATTTTAAGTAGTTCTCGCTACATGTGTATATTGCATATTGCCAAAAACGTAACGTTTTTTTTTAATCCTTCTTACTTATGATTATTATGCAAAGTACATAGTAACGCGTAAAACCTAAATTCTTCATTACAACAGAAACCCTTCATAACAATCAAAGCAATTATAACTTCGATATTTGTCGATGAAAGTTATCATTTTTGGAAATTATGTTGTTTTTAAACAAAATTGGAAATTATGCGATTTGATAACTTCACTATAAACCTAATACACCCAGCGGAATCCTATTCATCGGAAAGGGAGAGGCAAGTAATGCCTCTGCATTCCAACGTATGGCACCTTCCCTTATCTGGTGAATAAAGGCGCCTAGGGCGCACTATTCCTCTTTATTCCCTCATTTTGCAACATCCTCGCATAAAGAGTCAACTATCTTTAAACCTGTATCGGTGGTGACAAATTTCCCATCACTAAGAGATGTGTAGTGTCCCCAACACAAGAAAAGAAAAAGTGTGCGTGTGTGCAAATGGAGGAAGTGAAACTCTTTTGGCTTATAAATTATCGCGTATACCTTCACGTAACGATATTAGATACAAGTGTTGAAATATTATTAGGAATAAATATTGAAACACTCATTTAACGAGCTGATAATTAATATTCTTCGTGGCCCTTGTTCCATAATAGGACTCTCCAGGAAGATCGCTTGCAGTTATCCCTTTCAGATGCTATACTGATAGAAAGTGAGGTCAAATTTTGTTTGCAATGCTAATGGATAGCACGCAAATACGATCGTCTGGCTGGACAGACGGTGAATCATGGAACATTTCAAGGTAAAGAGATCACAGGATAGTATCGAACCAGGCTTATTCTTTTAAAATACCAAACATTAAATAGTCTTAAATTTTACATAGAAAATTCATATTTTATTTATTTAACTTTATAGCACACATTCATAAACAAAAAAAAGTGCGTGCGTACAAAGTGTACATGTCAGAAGTGAAACATCTTTGGCAAACTAATTTTTAAGGCTTGTTTATATTTATAAAAATCTAAAACTTTAGATATCCAAGATTTAGAGGAAGGGAAAGAGGAAGATATGCTAAGAATTAAATGAATTTAATTCATTAAAAGTGTCGAAAATTAATACAAATAATTTATTGAAACCTCAAATGACGAATTGTAAATAAAAATGCCACACGTTTTTGTTAATATTAGAAATTATTAATTATTTGATTTAAAATTTAGAAAAGAAAATTTGTGATATATTTTTATTTTATAATTTATAAAAAATAGTGCATTAAATTATTAAATGACGAGTATCAAATTAAAATACCACATTTTATTTGTATATATTAAAGTTGCCTAACTTTCAAACGAATTAGCATAAAAACGCTGCTCATAGTTGTGACGCTAATCACACGTTTCATCCGTAAAATAATTACCCTCATGCGCCTAAAGAAGTTTCACTTCAAAAAGACATTTACAAAAACTAAACAATATTTGGCAATGATCGTGCAAAAGCCGTCTTGTTGCTATAAGCAATCTCTTCCAAACTTGCTTTTATTTCTTAGCAGGATCCTTTTCACGATGGACGCACATACAATCTTATATTTAATTATTATCTCATTTAAAAATATTTACTCATCTTATTCACGAAAATAATGTTGATTAACCGCATCACTTGATAACCAAAGCTATAAGTAGCAGCCTATTAACATCCTACCGCTAGGCACAGGCCTCCTCACTCATATGAGAGAGGGTTTTTAGAGCATAGACCCACCACGCTGCTCCATTGAGGATTTACAGGCGTAGTACACAACAAGTGTACTCTCTATTCCTTCACACTCATAGCCCGATGTGACGACAATCCGCCACGACCGAGATCGAGAGACGACGAGACAGGTCAGGCCTAGGACCGACTGCTTAACATGCTCTCTGAGGCACGGAGGTGGATCACACCGCCAAATTTTTCCCAACTTAATATTAAAAAATTCTTAATAGAAAACTCAATATCGATTTCAAATTGGCCCGATCCGGGACTCGAACCCAGGACTTCATGTCTGTAGTCGAACATGCTAACCACTAGACCAAAGCTATAGGTACACTTAAATTTAGCAAAGTATCTCTTTTGCAGATCAAGTGCCAATCTGATAATTGGTAAATAACAAAGAACCCCATTTTTCCTTAATAATATAAACATGATATCAGATATAGGATCATCCCTTTCAATTGTATTTTAATTAGTGACAGCTTCTACCTTTACATGCCTATCTTTAATCTATCTACGCTAAGCTGTTACAAACTTTAATAAAGTTATAGCTTGTATGATATTAATATGTCTCTAAGTATCTCAGAGAGGAGTATTATTTCCACACAGACCAAATCGAAGGTACCAGCTACTTATTAAAGCACATTGAATTTCTTAATGTCCTAATGTCATCTTTATGTGCCTTTGTTGTTTTTTCACATATTCCGTTTTTTACATCGACCAGTAGTGAGACTTACTTTATTAATTTAATAGCTACATTTTCTTGGCTTAATGGGTTTAAAATTGAGCGTGCTATTTTACTGGGTCACTAATGTTTTATTCTTATTAACAGTAATGACTAACCGTATCTGATGCTGGTGCCGTTATAACTCTCGAGGTCTGAATGATTTTTGTATGTAAAACGTGTTTTACACTTGACAGTAGTATACACTATGGTGCTTGATAATGTGCTTTACTAGAATACGCAAATGTGGAAAAATATCCAGTACAACTCTGATATAACATAACTGAAGAACAGGGTTCACCTGTTGAGACATCAATTGCTTTCGAATTATGAAACAAAATTTAAGAATTACTTCGCAAATATTTGATAGGACATGTTATGTAAAGGTTATGGGGCTTAAACATCAATTAAAAGCCAATAACTGAGTTTGTATATATCAATACATTCGCAACGTGAATGTATATTTTGCATTAGCTTTTATGGCGATTTTGAAAAATCCGTTATTCAAAAATGTCAGTATGTTGAGATTCGTTCTATTAAGTTTACATTGTTTGTTCGTTCTATTAAGGTTAACTAATTTAAAAACTAAAAAATGCATTTTAGTTTAGTCTTCTTCGAAACCTGTTTTTAGTTTCGTAATCTACTTATTTTCGACTTGTTAGTTCGATTAAGTGATGACGCTTTATTCTTAGTTTTCTATTTAAACTATAATCCTAATTGAGTATATATATGTCGGAGTGCTATAGTTTGTGGAACGCTGGTGCCATCTGTCTATCAGCGTGGGGCAGAGTCAATAAGTGACAATCCGGCGCACGTCTCTCCAGTTCTCGGGTGACGGCCCACCGGTGTGTTCGATTTTTGATACTGTCCTAGCTGATTGAACATTATAATCTCAGTTACTTAATAAAGTGTTTGATTGCACCGACATTACCCACCAACGCCCACACAGTATGGAAATTGAATTATAGATACCATTAACGACGATGTCGGCGAAGAACCCTATGCCTATGCTTTATGCTTCTCTCCTTCTCTTTTATTCTCCGACATATATATTTATATATGTGTATGTATGTGTAGTAAATATATAGTAATTTTCTTATTTGTGTTGAGGATTTTACTATTTTTTTTTGTTCTCCAATAAAATTTGGTATCTGCGCCATATCAAAGGGTTTCTGGATGAAATCTTTTTTTATAGATAAGTTACCCTATTTATATAAGATTTCTTTTTGTTTTTTATTATTTTCTTTGGTACATATACTCGTATAAATAACGGGAAGAAAAGTTGTGAGAAGTTTTCACTCGCAGTAGGGTGGGGGTGGTCGACCCTGACGGTCCTGGTGAAGATGATGGGGCAATTTAAAAAAAATATTTTATTTATCGATCCTCGATGAAATTTCAGAGTATTCACATTTAGAAGACCTAATAAATCGAGTTCCAAGATTCCGTTACATTCATACAGGTTATTGAAAGTTAGTGTTAATTATGAACGAGTGAGGGGTACATAAAATAGTTTATCTCGTAACTGGGTGCCTCTATCAGAGTACTCTCTTCGCTAGGGTATTACCATTACAGCAGATTTGTCGCCAAGCTAAATAAATGTGCTAATACAAAGCCGTTTAAAGCATCTTAAACTAAATCATCAACTACCAGGTGAGATGACACATAATCACTACACTGTATTTAAAAAATTTGATTGTGTTTCAATATCTAAAATCTAGCGATACTGAAAGATACGACCATATAATTTTGTAGTAACAAAAAAAATTGATGTTCATAAAATTATATGAATTTGTAAATAAAAATACCTTTAAAATGTTATGGAGTACGTAACACACTCGTAAAATTTAATTGAATGAAACAACTGTTATAAAGATACATTAACTAGATATTGTTTCCTGTCTCTCGACTATAACGAGGGGTCACTTGGGGTTGCAAGCGCAAGAACAACCTCACTGAAATTTTAAGTTAGGATATTTATAAGGATAATAAAGAATAAATGATTATAAAGATTATATAAGGATTTCTGCTTATTGTTTTATTTATACTTGAATTATAGAAGACAAGTCCAACGCATGCCGGGCATTATGAAATAAATTACAAGTGATAATCACAATCGATACCACATACCGTTTTGAAATAAAAATATTCATCAGTTGTTTGTTTTTATAATTATACTCCATCAGATTTTATAACTTGATTCATCTTGCATATTGATTAATATCATAATTATGTACCTAAAACGTGGACGTATATTTATCTCAGATTAAGGTTGTGTAAAAGGAGTACCTTCATAAAGGTCAGAAAAGGAAAGCTCGCCTCGAGCTTTGGAAACAAGTTCAGAGGCGACGCAAAACTTTGTTTACAAGAAGTTTACCTAGTGTAGATATAAATTAACGATGACAAAAATAATTGCTTCCAAAACGTAAGCAAAACACATCCAGCTTTCAATAAAGTAACACTACAAGTTCAAAATATCATCAGATACAATTAATCCGTAAGAATCTGTTGGGATACTGAAATATCCTTGCAGCGGTATGTCTTTTGGCAGACTTATTTGTCGTTGTTTAAATGAGTAACAAACTCAGACAGGGAAAGTTGGATTATATTTAAGACTTCACGACATTGGAATTTAATTACTACCTACATTCAAAGACAGTTGATTAACGGATCGCTTAATTTAAACTTGTTGATATAAATCTTTGCAAGAATTATTTTTCGGAATACTTTGGATTCAGTTGCACCAATAAATCAAACTTAATTAAAAAAAGAAAACTTCGGCTCACCTCATCGTTGTAGTATATTGCAGCTTCCAGAAATATGTTACATGTATTTAACTTATAATATTGAGCAATCTCAACTCACCTACATTTAAATCTACGTGTTCATTTATATGTAATTGCTTGTGCTACATTCTCGCATAAAATGAATTGTATAATTATATTCCACAAGCTTGCTACAAGGGTATTGACGTTTTAATAAATTTTAATTAAATGATCATAACACAGAACTATGTGTACCATATTTTCAGTAGTCACTTAGTAAAATGGTTATGAAATGTTAAGTATTTTGTTTATGTTCCAGATTTGGCTGCCTTACGACAACTTTTGGACAGCGAAACAGGAGGTACAACTTGTCCAAGTTGTAATATGCCCTTTGATAAGGGTAAAAAGAGAAAGCTCATTGATACTTGTGGTCATGAACGGTGTTATTCCTGCATGTTCAGAAACGAAGCTTGCCCTATATGTGCCAGAAAAAGTCAAGGCAGGAGACAAGTCATGGAAAGATATACGCCATCACCCCAACGACAAATTGATCAAGACTGGCAATCTCCAATGCGACTCCCGAAACCACCCAAACAACCGTCGAGTCTTGCGCAAAGTTGTCCAACACCACCACATACGAGAAGAAGATTCTTCCTCAGTCCTAAGTCTTTGCGAAGTCCGTTCGGACAACGGAGTAGTCGCCATTCACACGAGAACCACGTGCCACTATCTGGTAAGCTTTTATCGCACGACATCTTAACATTTACATACTTGTGAGACCACGGTGGCCTCCGGTATACATTGCGTTGCGTAAACAAGCGACTCACGCAATGCAAGGTGCACTTACTCGATTGACACCTGAGGCGAATAAGTTTTCATTCACAAGCCTCTCACTTTACTAGATTCTTGAATGAGCATCAAAACGAGGATGCCTCCGGTCGTAAATATTGGTGAGTGACAGACGCTTTGGGCCCACGCATTCTCACCGGATGTACGTAGGGGTTCTATAAAGGACCGGTTGTCTGCCTAGAGTATTTATTATCTTAAGCATAAAACAGACTTTTGCAACGCTGCCCGCGCAGACAGCGGGTCGACGAACATTATCTTGCTATCTGGTTCATTTTCTATTTCCATTAATTACATCATTCTAGTTTACGTCGAAATATAAAGCACACCGATCATAGCTGCGTTTCCTAATAAATTACTAGTTTCAATTCAACACAACACTTGCTCGATTGCTACCGTATTTAATCAATGGTATAACGTTTCTATCTGAACATGAATAACATTGTTGTTATGATTTGTTGATTTGTATTATTATAATTTATAATAGGTGTGGACAATATGGAATATAATATTAAGCGTATCTAAGACACGTACTCCGATTGTTTTGATAACAGGATTACCGGAGGAGGGTCCCAGAAGCGCGGCTTGGCCAAGCCTCGTGTTCAATAAAATAAGGTCGCTGTGGTCCGCTTACTCATCTGTTCCACAGGGGCTCAACCAATTTACAGGCACGGAATTTGTAATATTATGAAGGAATGTCGATCGATTTTGTATAAATAAACTTTACTTAAGATAGATTGACAAATACGTCTCGGTGGGTACTAAGTGTAAAGAGTCAAATTGCATTTTAGACATGATTATAACATTACCCCATTTATTAATTTGGGCCATCGTTATTTTTAAATAGCAATTAAATAATAAATATCTTGCCTTTGAAACACAACAGTTTGTACGTGACTCTTTATAAATAGGGTTGGTCGCTTTGGATAATTTGTAATATTTAACTAATTCAATATTCTTAAACAAAGACTCTTCAAAATCGAACATCTCAAAGTTCTAATTCTGATCTAAACAAATACCTCAGCCGGTATTCGATCCACATTCCTTCAAGCTCAATCGAGCACGGCCGCTCGATTTTTGCACATCTTTTTGCCTGTTTGCATTCGCCAGTCGCCTCGGCTATTTGATGCACAGCTTTTTTATCGAAACCAGTTATGTTTTTATTTGGTCTTACATCTGTGTTTAATTTGTGTAGTTTTTTAGCTTGTATATGAGTATCATCTGCCAACGCTAATATATTCATTCCCTGTTAACACATCCATGTAATTGACCATCAATAGATATGTCGAATGATTCGGCAAGTTTTATCATTTGCTTTGCCGGTCTAGAAAACCTTTGATTGTACCACGCATGACTTGGGGATCTATAACTGAGTTTGAGATGTTAACAACAACTGTATGGCATAAGCAATGAAAAATGTCAGCGATTTAAATAACGTCTTCGTGCATATTCATGTTCATACGAATGCAATCTTACTTAATCGTTAAAACACTGGTTCTTGCTAAAAACACCTGACACTGAATTTTTAGACGTACTTACTTTCTGCCTAAATAAGTCAAGTCACAAATACGTTTATTTGAATTATTAAACAGATTGTAGTTATAAATGTACTCTTATAAAATATTATATTACTATTTGTTCCCAATCTAATGAGAATATGGAAAGACCTATTCTTATTATTAGTCTACATTGCGAATGGTATGTATACCAAATTTCTAGTTAATCTAATGAACAGTTCTAAAGACTTTGTAATGAGTCCCTAAGCAATCCTACTTCGCTATTATTACGTATATCCATAGAGAATGATCTCGAAAGATGCAGACCAATGGATTTGGCAGTAATTACAATTTGTACTTTATTGACTATTTGAACGGGTACATATCACGATGGCGATTTTTAATTTTTAATTTTGCCGATATTTCGACCCAGTAGTTCCCCGATAGTTCTTTCCACGGACCGCCATTATATGCCGAGATTAGTTCGCGAGGCCATTGAAATTAAAAAATATCCTAATTTCAATCGTGAAGATGGTTTTAAGCTGGCGGATACGTGGAATCCAGTGGTGAAGCTATGCCAAATGAACAAACGACGCAATTTTTCAAAATTAAAACGTGACGTTGTGAGTGTAGTATGCCGACAAATGGATGTGGGTGCCGTGAAAAATAAAAGAATCAGACGTAGGGTAGACAGATTCTGCCCTTGACAGCTTGACACAACCGACCACAGCAGTATCGTCGTGACCACGATCCATGCAACTGGGTCGAAATATCGGCAAAATTAAAAATTAAAAATCGCCATCGTGATATGTACCCGTTCAAATAGTCAATATGTTAATAAACCACGAAAATTTAAGTTTAAAACAATTTGTACTTTATATTTTACTTTACAATTCGATTCGAGTATTTATTATGGATTTCAATATCCTTCCAGATTAATTTTTCTGTATTTCTCCGATATTTTAATAGTAATCAAAGTAAATGGGTAAACATGGTATAGTTACTTTGTTTTATATAGATATATGTAGATTGAATTAATTATTATAATATTCATGTTATAAATAAAGGCATCGTAGATCAATCATTTTTGTCGTGATCATGAACGATCGGTTGTTGTAATGTAATAATTATTAGTCATTGAAGCATTAAAGTTGACGCGATAGGTTTAACATAAAAACGAAAAATGTACTCTATTACTATCTGCCATAAATCTTCTGTACATGTTAATGCCTACTAAACGGCTGATGCTTTTATTTTAAATATGAGTGCCGTATTTACAGTCTAAGATGGAATCACGTTAACCTTGTGAGAAGCGATTTACCTCTTATGGTTCTATACAGCATCGTATTTGAACACAAATCTTCTTGTTTAGCGGTGCATCTTTGCTGGTAGTGTGCTAACTAGCCACGTCTGATGCCTCCCACCAGTCTAGACTAAGACATATTTACCGTTTCACCGAGAATCGAACCGCTTTGCTTTGTAAAGGCTAACAAGGCCGTCAAAATATGCACTCCAATTTTTATTTATTTCTAAATATAAATGGGTTTGGTCGTAGTAGACATGTAAGTAAAAAGTAAGTAAGTAGCAGCTCATTAACGTCCCACTGCTGGGCACAGGCCTCCTCACTCATATGAGAGGGGGTTATTAGAGCATAGACTCACCATGCTGCTCCACTGCGGATTGGCAGGCATAGTACACAATTCCACTCTCATAGTCCAATGTGACGGTAATTCGACCCGATCGGTGAGGCCCTGCTAGGCACGGGGGTAGATCACACCGCAAATTTTTCCCAACTTCGGGCAAATATTGAGAAAATATTAGCAGAAAATTCAACATCGATTTTAGAATTGGCCCGACCCGTGACAGGGCCTCATGTCTGTAGTCAAATATGCTGCCTACTAAACTAATGGGGCAGTAGCCTTGTATATGCCTTTAATGTTAAGGATTTATCGCTTATGAAGATCACCTGTCTACTTGAAAATTATGCCTTTCTAATTCCTGTTACAACCCAACTTAGTCGTGTTTGAACATGCAATAATGAATTGTTCAAACTAAATCTGATCAAACTAAAGATGTAAGTCTTATATATGTAATTCTATTCTGCACTTTAGCTTTATTTAAGAAGCAAAATCAGAGCCATTCTAGCAAATAACAAGAAGAAGAATTATATTAATTTCATTCTTTTGTTTTTTGTCTATTATTATTCTGCTTTGTGTTTGTTATTTTTTCCAGTGGAAACTTTATTTGTCCATTTTATTCATGTTTTCCAAATAAATTCAATTCCAACTATTAGTTCGCCCTCGCTATTTTATACATTTTCCATTTTCTGAAACTTGCAGCGGATGAAAGTTTAAGTAAATACAGTTTCATTCAAATATCAATTCATGAAATGCATTTACTTTGCATCTAATTATACGATGCGAAAGCATTGGCAAAAGGTTTAGTGGTTTCTTTCTCTACAATGAATTTAAAGACACTCGTGCTAGATGGCGTAGGACTTGCCCCTACAAGATAAAATCCTAAGGTATCTAGGTTAGACAGAATTAGAAATTTATATGTTTAGCATGAACTGGAGCGTATCTCTACCTAAATTGTTACGAGGCTTTGGCCGTGGATATGCGCTACTTAAAAGTAATACATAAGGTATAAAACTATGTTATATTACAATCCTGTAAGAGGAGAGAAATAGATGAATAATGATTGCCGATGATATTATAAAAGTAATCACTTCCCTAAGGTTATGGATTCGCTCTCCGGAAGAGTATATGTAGGAAATTGTATTTTAAATTTGTCAACTTCTGTATTTGTCGGTTGCCTGGATTACTAGCACAGCAGGATAATAAAGACGAAATTACAGTCAAAAGTTAACCTGACAGCATTAAAAAAGTTGAATATCTAAACCAGACTAATACTTTATATCATTTGAGTATTATTACTTACTGTTGATTGAGATAAGTTAGAAAATATAGGCAATTGCCATAAAGGAAATTGCCCACAATTTATTCAGTTTTAAATTGATAAATATATATCGGCTTTTAACCGGCTGACATCTGTTATGTCTGTAATAATTTAAATCGCTTCTTTGAAGCGCAAATTCAATACGAGTATATCTTTATTGAAGTATTACGATGTTTACAGATGTGCAACTGTCAATTCAAATTAGCTTCTTTTAAAAGGTATAGTTGGTAAGATTAAATATTTACGTTTACGCATACACTTGTTGGTTTTTTTTGGCGACCCTGTATTGTTTTAATTTTTAAACTGATTAATAATGTCTCATAATAAATAGTAAACAATATCAATATTAATATTTCAAATATCTTCGAAAACATATAAATTTTTCAACTCCTACAATTTGTTAAAACCTGAAATATGTATGTAAAATAAATAAATAAATAAATATATATAAGTCTGTAAGGTTGCCTGTAAGAGATCACTTGAAGTGATAAGGCCGCCCATGCACATTAATGTTAATAATAGTTTCTTTTTTTTCTTTGTATAATATGTTAAACTTAATTTTTGTGTAATAAAGTATTTTTTGTTGTTGTTGTTGTTGTTATATATATATATATATATATATATATATATATATATATATATTTATCTTAAAACTTTTTCAATCGTTATTAAAATACTTTTTAACCATCCACTTCAATTCTAATGGATGTTTTAAAACTTGAAGTGGATTTTTTTCTAAATATATTCTATAATTTGAAGGACTATTTAGAAGACAAAAAAGCGATATGGAATAAATTAAATATTGTAATGATGATGATAAAAAAACGTACACCCGACTGAGTTTGTGGAGGGCTCTTCTCAGAACAGGGCGCGTAAGAACCCTCGTAACTTTAGATTTTCGTCGTTCTTTAATGTCATCACCAGTCGTAAATTTAAATAACAATATGAACAAACGATATTAGACGATTCAAAAGTGTTGTAAAGGTCTACTTTAATAAAGATATTTTGAGTTTGAGGGAGAATATGAATTCATTAATTTAATTTATTAATAATCGTATTTGCGAAATGCTGAAAAGCTTGTAGGAGGCTACGGCCGCGGCGGGTTATCACCCTACAAGAAATTTGAGTTCCGGGACGTTTTTTTGTTTTGTGTTGCTGTCTCCGGTACATTGTGTGAGATCCTGGGTTTGAATCCCAGATCGGGCCAATTCAATAATCGATATTGAGTTTTCTATTAACACTTTCTCAATATTTGCTTGACGTTGAGAAGTTGTTGGTGTGATCCACCCCCGAATCTTGGAGAGCACGTTAAGCTATCGATCCTGCACCTGATCTCTCTCCGCGTGTGTCACATTTCCGTCAAATCGGACTATGAGAGTGAAGGTATAGAGAGTGCACTTTTGTACTATGCCTGCCAACCCGCAATGGAGCATCGTGGTGGGTCTATGCTCTAATAACCCTCTCTCCTATGAGTAAGGAGGCCTGTGCCCAGCAGTGGAACGTTAATGGGCTGCTACTTACGGTGCTGTGTAGAAACCATAAGAGGTAAGTTGCCTCTTATCAGATTAGCGCTCTATCTTAGAATGTATCATCACGTATGGTCACAGTCAAACGCAAACCTGTCAGCAATAAAAAAAGATATGAAATTAATAAAATGAAATTTTCTTAAAAGATTTTTTTCTATGTCATAAGTTTAGGAAGTTTGTATAATATGACACAAGTGATTATAATAAGTAGAAATTGCCTTTTTTATATTATTTATGATGTTTTATAATAATATATGTAATCGATTTGGATCAAATATGAATACAGTTTAATCCAGTTTCACGATTTGAGTATTTAATCAGTTAATCTGACAAATTGTCGACCAATAGCAATGGCATTGTGGGCGAAGGCTGGACTGATTGTTCAATGTGTAGGTTTTGTCATTTCCACTATATAGAACAAGGTGAAAACCGCCTGCATATATTGTAAATCTGATGACGTAATCGGATTACTAATGTGGAAATAATTTGCAATGCAAATCGATATTCGATTCAAAATCTTTTTAATTTTAGGGTAACAAGTATTGCCTGACTGCTAAATTAGTATCTCTGTATGCTAATTTAGCAGTCAGGTATGAAGTTTTGGAAAATATTATTGGTTGAAATATGTTCGTTCTAACCTCTTACAGTACATTATTAAATCAATTTTAGCTCTTTTGGACCAAAGCCTAAACGACCACGAAATAAATACTTTTAATTAAAATATATTCTTATGTTTTTATCGATAAAAGATTTCTGTTAATTTGCCATTTTTATAAAATATATACACACAATTTAGTAATACACATTGTTACCAAAGACTGTTATTAACATAAACTCACTATATTTTGTAATAGCCACAATTGTATAGGCAGATATTTTTCGTCAAGCTCAACAGATCTCAAAAAGTTGCTTTTTTTTTTCATCAAACTTAGACCATTCTCGTCCAAACAAAATTAGAACTAGGAAAAAGCGACAATGCCGACGTGATTTGCATTTACATAAAACAATGTTATTTCATTAATAAAAATCTATGAACTGCATATATAATAAATTTCTTCTACCCATGAAACTGTCAACAAAAGTAACAATACGACAAATTATAAAGATTCATAATTTATAAAAATATTAACAGCAATAAAGAACAACTTTTGACATTTATTAAACAATTTACAATATTACCCATATGCCAAGTGTTAATACACTCATCACTAGATAACGGGACAATAGAAAAAGTCAGAGGTTCAAAGAATAATGGCGAGTAACCATCAAAACGAGATGGCACGTAACCGTTGCATCATACATTTACTGATAGGCTAAGGCCATATTGTTAGAATGGGCGGGTATTCGAATAAAATATAATATTAGATATAGATTACACTTTTGTAATATTAAAAACTGTGTAAACTACTTCAAAGGGCTAAATATGCTTTGTAGGAATAGCACATTTTTTTTTATTTATTTTGTTTCAAACCGGATTTATTGCTAGATATATGGACAATAATAGACAAAAATATATTTTCATTAACACAAGGTGAGTTACTTTCTAATTATAGGAAACAACGAGATGGTATAAGATAAAGTACATAGATGGACACTCTCACTCGCTCACTCACATCAACCGATGGACGTCCACTGCTGGACATAGGTCTTACCTAATGATGCCCACTGTGCCCGATTTTATGCCGCTGGGCTCCAGCGGCTACCGGCGACCCTCCTTATGTATTCGATCCACCTTGTGGGGTTCTGCTTACACTGTGCCTTCCGGTGCGGGATCACCAATCCAGCAACTTCGCACCCCAACGTCTATCGGTTCGTCGGACTATGTGCCCCGACCATTGCCACTTCAGCTTCGTGTTTCTTAGGGCTATGTCGGTGACTGTGGTTCTTCTACGGATCTCCTCATTTCTGATTTGATCGCGTAGAGAAACTCCAAGCATAGCCCTCTCCATTGCACGCTGTGTGACTTTGAGCTTTCGAATGAGGCCCATAGTCAGCGACCACGTTAGACATAGAAAGACTACTGAAAAGAAAATTACAATATTATATAGTTATAAAACAAAAACTAAAAAGTAAGTGCATTGTTATTTTCAAATATAGGCAGTTTATCTCCAAATTTATTAGGTATATTTTTATTATTTAACAAAGCTAATTCAAAATGTTTACAGGAAACCCATTTTAAAATTAAACAAAATATCAAAATCAACCAATGTTATTTTGTGTTGTCACAGAAAATGTAATATAGTCTAAATACTGCTGTCTCCATAACTAAAGTTTTTTTTAATTATTGGTTGTATAATTATTCATTCATTTGATTACTTCAAAGGAAAAACTTTACTGGTTATATTTTTAATTTAAAGTATCAGGTATGTTCATTAGATATTCATATTTATGCAGAAGACAGATTATTTAATATAAAACAATACAGGCGTGCAAGTAACTTTTTTGTTTGATTGCCCACAAATTTTTGTTTGATTACAATTTTACCGTTTAGGAACATAACTATCGGTTGAGCTTACATGACATGTTGATATAAAATAAAATGAATAATATGATTTTTCGACGTATATCAATTGTGTTAGCTCAATTTTTTTTGCTTTACAATCCGCTTCTGCTGTTCCTATATCAATGGCCTAATTGCAAGGTGTAGGTTGAGAAACATTTCTTTTAACTCAACTTTAACATCGAGTCAGACAGTTGTACAGACGTGACAAGACCTTGTAACCCGTGAAATTAAAGTGACCGGATATTGTTGGTATTGAATATACTTTAAATATGATGTGAGAAGTCGATATCTTATCTTTTTGACATTGTATGTGTGTATTTATTTATCTTTACAAGCAATTTAGAGGTACTGCTTTACGTTGGCAAATGCATCATAAAACGCCGTTATTACAGGTCTTACCGTGGACTAACAAAAATATTAATGTCCTAAGAAAGATTGCAAAGCAGACGACTTAAATTTGTAGCTAGGTTAATATTAAGTTAAATTATAAAATAACATTTCACTGAAAAAACTAGACAAACTAATTCCCTGGTTCACTAAAGTAGCATGCCTAAAACAGGGCATATTTATAATATCTAAATAAATGAAATCAAAAATTCTATGATCAAGTAGAGTTAAACATTTTTCAATAATCACATCCAATTTATCTCTGGTTTGAAAGAACTACCTATTTTGAAAAAAATAAACAAAAAAGAGAGCTGTGTGAAAAATAAACAAAACTTTTAAACCAACCAATTATATTATGACATCTCGGTCAAATCGTTTGTTGATTTGAATATGAGTTATTAATACGAAAAGACTAGATTCCGCTATGTCCTTATCTAATAATCTTAAAAAAATGTATATTTGTATCTAAATATATTCGTGCGATGTTTATATTAGTAACCGACTTAATCTTACTTTTTATACTAGTTATTAAAAGTATGATTTGATGTAATATTTAACAAGCCCTAAAGGCATACGTTTTAATGAAAAAATCACTACTTAAAAACCGGAATAGCATATTTACAGGCGACGAAGCGGAGCAAATATTTTATCGCCTTTTCAAATCTATTTTGACAGTGTTGTAGAAAATACTTTCTATGACCTTTTTGGAACAATAAGTTCGATTCACGTCAGGCGTATCGAATTATGAGGCCTCGGAGGCCTTGACAGTGCCATCCATTGTATAACAGTTGTTGTTGGCAATTGAATTGTTAAACCTAATGTGAAAGGCTTCTGTCACGGCCGATGTGCTGCATGATTGACCTTATGTGTTTGATGTGGGTAAAAACTGTCTGTAATTTATAATATATTTTAAGTGAAACTCCTTTAGGCGCATGAGGGTAATTATTTTACGGGTGAAACGCGTGACGCTAGTCACGAAGATGTGCAGCGTTTTTTATACTAATTCGTTTGAAGGTTAGGTAGTTATAATATTTACTATTTGACCTCGCGTGCGCAGTGGTGCGAGCACTAGTCTTGCTAGCAGAGTTCCCGGGTTCGATCTCTGGCAGGACAAATTTAGGAAATTGTATTTTCAAATTTTTCTGAGTCTGGTCTGGTGGGAGTTACCACCCTACCAGCAAAGACGTACCGCCAAATGAAAAGAGATATGTGTTCCGGTACAAAGCTGTGTAGAAACTAAGGGGTATATCGCCTCTTACCAGATTAGCGCGCTTCCATCTTAGACTGTATCATCACTTACCATCAGGTGAGATAACAGTCAAGCGCTAAACTGTCAGCAATAATAAAAAAATAATTAAAGTGGTTTAATTTGTCCCTCGTCATTATATAATTTAATGTACTATTTTTCCTAAAATATAAATTAAAAATATTTCATAAATTCTCTTTTCTAAATTTCAAATTCAAAATTAAAATTTAATTTTTAATATCGACAAAAAGCACGTGGCATTTTTATTTACATTTCGACATTTGAGATTTCAATAAATTATTTGTATTAATTTTCGACCCTTTTAATGACAATTAAATGCATTAAATTCCTAATTAATATCTCTTTCCCCCCTCTAAGTCACGGAAATCTAAAGTTTTAGATTTGTATAAATATAAGACTTAAACAATAGTTTGCCAAAGAAGTTCCACTTCTGACATGTGTACTTTGTACACACTCACTTCTTGTGTGCATAAGACAATATGACAGAAGTGAAAACAATACGACATACACCTTTTTGTCTAAATTATTTATATTTACAATCTATATAATAATAATAATTATATAAGCTTTTATCAATAATGGCAGTATTTTATATGATAATAGCGGACTCAGCAAACGTTGTTTTGCCATATAATTACTATTATCGCTATTAAAAAATAAGGGTTGGTGATAGAAAGGTGAAAATTTAGGGTTGTATGTATTTTTATATGCTGTTTCACAAAAAATTTCGTACAAAAATTAACAAAAAAAAATTAAATGAAAAATGGATAGTGGCCGATTCTCAGACCTACTGAATATTAAAATTTGGTACAAATCGGGAAAGCCGTTTCGGAGGAGTACTGTAACTAACATTGTAACAGGGAAATTTTATATATTAGAAGATAATGAATAAAATATTACAGTGATCTGTTGATAACAGTGCCTCATGCTCCCTTAGTAATCCCATTATAAGAACTAGCGTCGCATATCCGAGCGTGACGGCTCAGTCTTGTTTAATATCTGCAAAATAAAGTGCACAAAGCGCCTTAAGAAGTTTTCCCTTAAAAAAATGAGTGTACTTGATGATTAGCTCGAATTACACCTGCCTTGGTCACGACCAGTTTGACCCACATAAAATAATCGTAACTATCTGTATATTAACATTACAAATGCTGATAATGACCACTCATTTATCAGCGGATTATAGTAATGTGTTTATTTAATCTGTAGTTTTAGGCAGCCGTGGGATATCTCTTGTTCGACTATGAATAAATAATCACTATTTTATTCAAGCTGTTAAATACAAATTTGTATCGGTTAATGGTATAATTTTTAAACTAATAGTAGAAAAGGTATTTGAAGATGTCTCTTACTGACATTAATCTCTTAAAATACTATTGCAATATGGTGTATTGGGAAGCTGCGTAAGTATTCTCTGTCGTCTGGATTTCCATTTATTCGACTGTAGATTTGTAGTTCTCGGTAGAGGTCCCAGGTTTTGTTACCGACAGGGTTAGTTTGGAAAGTTATAGTTTCTAATTTGTCTGGGTCTGGACTGGTGGAAGGCTTCCGCCGTGGCTATTTACCACCCTACTAACAACGATGCCTCATTGGTCTAGTGGTTAGCATGTTCGACTACAAACATGAGATCTTGGGTTCGAGTCTGATCGGGCCAATTCAAAAATCAATATTGAGTTTTCTATTTAAGATTGTCTTAATATTTGCCCGAAATTGGGAAGTTTCCCGGATTTCCCGGATTTCCCGGACGTACTCCCGTCACATCGAACTATGAGAGTGAAGGAATAGAGAGTGCACTTGTGTACTATACCTGCCAATCCTCAGTGGAGCAGCGTGGTGGGTCTATGATCTAAATACCTTCGCTCCTCGGAGGCAGGAGGCCCGTGCCCAGTTGTGGGACGTTTATGGGCTACTACTTACAACAACGATGTAAGCAAAAAAATAACCTTCCGGTAGAATGGTGTGTAGAAACCATAACAGGTAAATTATATCAGATTAAGATACCTCTTCCATTTTAGAAAGTACCATCATGTAGAAAGTATCATCGCTTACCATCAGGTGAGATCACATTAATCGTTAACCTGTCAGGAATAAAAAAGTCTATGAGGGCGTAAAGATCGAAGGTATTACGTTACATATCTAATATTTTAACTTGCAAAATAAACACTGTACGACCCAAAAGAAGACAATGTCTATTGCAATAATACTTAATATTGCAGTAATTTATTATGGTAGCATTGCTCTCTTCTAATTATTTTAATAAATTCAATTAAATAGTCGGTATTAATATATTTACTGTGTTTATTTTACCATCACAAAATGATACTTCAACGTATATATTTTTAGTATTTGTATAGATGAGTCTTAAGGAGGTTTAAGGACCTTCTATTTTACTACTGGGGTATTAAGAAAACAACGATTAACAATTGAGAAGAACTCTTATTAATATAAATAGTTTGATTATAATATATCTAATTTATTTACGGGGTTAATTTAAAAGGACATGAAATACTTAATTCTTTTTGAAAACATAAATAAATAATTATTTAAAATTTTTGTTACATAAACAATTGTACAATATTGTGATACAAGAACTACGGTTTAATGCAATAAGAATAAACATTTATAAATAGAAATAATAGAGAAGGTGGCTATTAGACTCGAAATTATTGTCGCAGTTATACCCACCGAAGGAAAGACAAGTTTGTCCTTCTATTTACATTTATATAAATACGATTATATCTAATAAGTTAGAGAGAGCACAGGTCGTGAGAGAGACTTGAGAAATGGCTTACCTAATTTATGGTTTTCGTGAACAAACCCAACAGATTGCGGAGTCATGATTTGAATTAAATATATAATTAAAATAATAATTGTACGGAGACAATTCTTGCAATTGAAAGTATGTTGGAAATTTCACTTTGACGTTTACAAATGGAAATTTATATCTGGCTGTAAATGTTTAAGTTTCACTATTTGTTCTCTTCAAGTCATTTATGGCTAATTTTACTATAATATGTCTATTAATTTCTTGCCAAATTATGGTGGAAACAATTGATTATACTAATTAATATAACGTTATACCTAAGTCATTTATTTGTTGCTATAATAAAGCCAATGTGTCCTAATTCAAGTGTAAAGTAGTTATTATATACTAAAGATCATAAGAAAATACAAAGAAAAGCCATTAGATTCTGTTATTGTAAGAGTTTGGTGGAAGCTTGTTTTTCATAAACTTTATTTTTTTACCTCACAATCTATCTAGCAAAGTAATATTACTCATATTGTCGAATTTTCTTGTTAAGTTTAAGCCAGTGAAATGAAAGCTGCAATTCCAGAAACGTGATGAAACAGTCAAAACTCTTAAAGTATTTCGTATTAAATTATTTTTAGATTACACACAAACCTGTATTTAATTTGCTGTAGTAATATCTATAGAATAATAACTACTATAGTGATTTAAATTTCTTGCATTTTTATCAAAATTACATTTATTCAAGGAAACTATAACAATGGACTCATTGTCCACTCTACAAAAGGAGGCCACGAAACTATACATAACATTGCCACTTACACTTAATACCACAATGCACATATAAATAAATAGTATTTTATTTTATATGCACACTGATTAATCCTTCTAATAAACGCATGAAAGCTCAGAGCCCTACGTATATTTAAGTCCTCTTGTAAAGTTCTAGGAATTCACGCTTAATAATTGATTTTTTTTCAGTTTTAAGACTATATCTAGAACCGATAAACAAAATTCTTCCATAACTTTCATAAAAGTAAGTTTATAAAACTGCAGTGAGACCTGCAATGATGTACGAAAAACAGAATGCTAGTTTCTAAAAAAGCGTCAAACAAAGAAAATGTACGTAACGGAAATGCAAATGCTTATATTTCCATGAATGGCAGAGTGTCAATATTATATATATCCGAGGTAGCTTCAAAGTCATGCCTATACCAGAAAAGCTTACGGAAGCTCGCTTGCGCTGGTATGGTCATGTCATACAAAGGCATGCCTCGGAAATGACAAAAAAAAACTGGAATCAGGTCTAAAAAGGCGTGGTAGACTCAAATAAATATGGATGGCAATAATTAAAAACGATCTAGCGGAACAATGCCTAGACTTAGAGTTCACACACATACGTGATCTGTGGCGAAAAGTGCTTAGGAGAGCTGACTTCAATTAAAGTGGGATAAGGCCGGAGAAAGAACTTCCATAACAGTATTAAGTTCGTAGAAATCTAAAAGTTAATAGTAGTTATGGGCCACTCAAATACACCTGGAAAGTTTAGTTTTAATCGCTCGTAAAATCGCTGATCTTGTAGCTCACAATAGTATCACATGAAACCACAGAATCGTGTTTGTTTCTCACGTACAGTTGCATTTCTCTATATTCAAACGGTAATATAAATTTTACGACTACTATTAAGCGAAAAAAATAAAATCCGATATAAGCGCCAATAAAATGATAGGTAGGTACACATTTTTTCCATTTTCTTTGGATGCAAATAATGAAATAATGGAAACACCATTTGCCTCTGCCTTCCGCGGCATGTAAGGCATCGTAGACGGATGTTTATAATGTGGTGCAGATCTGATCAGAGCAACGCATTGGGCTCCGACCACTTGTTCTTTTGCCATAAACTTATTCAGTTATCACCCTGTTTCCTGACAATATGCCCAAAGTATTTTTGAGGCAGATAGTGAAAAGACTAGTGGTAACATTGAGTTTCTTAAGAATTGATGCGTTCGTCCGATGACCACGGTATACGAAGTATTTTTCTCCAACACCACATTTCAAAAGCGGTTGCGGTCTGATGATCTCAAAGCCCACGTCTCAGCACCATGGAGAAATATTGAAAAGACGAGGTTTTGTAGAAAACTAATTTAAATTTTAAGATATATATCTTTCCAAGTTCTATGGAGCTGAGACATGTCGTTTTTGGCCTCTTTACGTCAATTTCGCACGAGCCATTATTGCTGATGTTGGAGCCAAGGTAGATGAAATTGTTCACATTATTAGCAGGGTTACAACTAATTATATACTAGCTGTTTCTCACGATGTCACCCGCTTAATAGCCGATACCATGTTGAAAAACTAATAATAGTACTATTAAACTGATAACAGTGACTTTAGTGGTAAAAAAACTTTGTTTTGTATATAGATAGATGTAAAATGAATGTTGTCATTAATCTGCAAGATAGTGAATTGTACCTAAGAAAATATCTGTGGGAATATACGTAATACTATCTACCTATTGTATCATATTAAGCTTTGATGATTTCACGACCATCATGTTTTCAGCACACAATAGAATTTAATCTCATGACTCTCGTATGGATAAGAAAGCTAGCATATTTTAATATCAAGTCTGAGAAACTAAGCTTTTAATTTCTTTTGATCCGTGTGAGAAAATGATAACACATTTAGTTCTATTGTGTTTGTTGTTGATAATAGATGTATTACCCATGTCTTCCAAGAAAATAGGAAAGAAAGGTCGTAAATGTAAGATTTTAAGGTTTAAAAAACGTTTTTACTTATCTTACAAAACAGAAACTTGTTAATTCATAAGTCGATGTTTTTGTTGAAGCTTCTCATAAGTAGATGATGTACACGAAGTCTTATTACATTGTTCTTTTGTTCAAATCCTTCTATTAGTTCACACTATCCCTATATTCATATTTATTTCTCAAATTTGCAGTCATTGTATCGTCATAAAAGTTTTAAATGCTTTTTTTTCATGACTAAGAAGTAATTGACATTATTTTTATCTTAGTCTGTAATAATTTCTTGATTTGTTATTAACTGTAACATAAGTCTTTTCAGATGAATTCGCACAGTTTCAAGTGCATGTACATTTTCATTTTTTATTTTGTGGTGATATATTGTAATGCTGTTGAAATTAGCATGATGTGTGTGCAATATTATTTTATTCTTTGTGTGTTTTAAAGGAAACGAGTGATAGAGTGAATTTGTTTTAATTTCTCATAAAATAGGCCATGTAACTGTAATTTATCTTAAAATACAATTTGTAATGTAACTTGTGAATATAAATATTCAAAATTTTATCATAATCGGTGAGCTATTGCAAAAGCAAATACACCAAGGATTATTTTAAAATATTTGTTACATTTTGGTATAATGCAAATAAATTATGGGTTTAAGAAAGCTCCTTTGTTTAATTATACAGACTTGCTTATTATTTTAATATTACAATCACTTTGTTTTAAGTATGTACACAGTACAAGCATGAGCAGTTTGTAATGCATGTTCAAAACGAAAATGAAACCAGTATTTTATAAGTTACATGTCTTTTCAGATGACGAAGGCGGTCATATTAAGTACGAGTCAAGAAGACAGAATGACTTGTATATGCGGCTCGGTTTGCTGCTGGGTGAGAGACGAGGGTCGAGGAATAAATCCAGAGACAGCTGTACTTCTTTGGCCTCGCTAGACGCACATACTCTAGCATCTCACAACACTAGTCCAGTAAGTATTTTCTTAATAAAAAAACTGCACAACAATATACGTCAAAGTACGTGTAAATATTTTACCAACTTAAATGCTCATCTCATTGGTCTAGTGATCTTCCTCTATTATTAAATCATGACACCCTGAGTTTAAGTCCTGGATTGGAAATATAACTTCATTATTGGATTTTTTATGTCTCTCTTCTCTGGTCTCTCTAGTTATCTTACTGAACTCTTACAGTGAAGTATTATAAAGAGCGTTTCCGCGCCCTGCATAATTATATATAAGAAAAATAATTTCACAAAATATCTCCTGTAAGACAAAACTCCTATGCCTAAGAGGCGAAAAATATTTATTTGTTTTATTTCATTTGATTTGATTGAATTTAGTTTCATTTCATTTCTTTTCTCTATTATTATATTCTATTTGTCACTAACATAGTTATAAGTTATTTTTATACTAAACATTTGGAGCAAATGTTGCCTTGAATAAAAGCTTATTATTATTCTTATTGTTATATATAAATCCTTAGATTGGCTGTACCATTTTAGATTTTTTGCCGCTTCCATAGGTGTTAATTAAACAGCTGAAAGTAAGCCATTTGTTAATAGGACAGATTATAGCTAAAAAATCGCAGTATGTCTGCAAAATTTTAAGCAATTTATAATAATAATTTTAGGTATCAACGTTAACCGGATCTTCGGAAGTAGATGCAGCAACTCCACTAGGTCGAGATTCACTGGGTTCTCTTGCATCTATGTCTCTATCTGCTGCAAGCAATTGCTCATCATCCAGTCCAGGCAGCAGGCGTCATTCCGTGACAGGTAAGAAAAAATCAGCTTTACTATAATCTTATAGTTTTTTCAATGCACATAAAGTTCACATGCATGTTTCATAATACCTTTTAATTTTGTTTCATTTAAACCATATCTCTTACAATATTATATTACCTAAGCCATAATACTTAAGGAATTTTGTCCATAAATGCTTTGTACTTTATCAAATATATAATGATTTTAGTCACCGATTTCACGTACATTCCCTAAAGTATCAAATAGTTGGGAACCACCTTAACTGGCCACTAAATATTCTTAAGGGACTCATACAGATTTGGGGAGGGGTTCGTGAAGTCGCGCATTATTGTCTTACTCTTACTAAATTCAATAGTAGTCTTAAAGGGTATCTATTATCTAATGCTAAATAAAATATTTACAGTAGTATTATGTATCTACTGTATATATTTCATTCGTATGTATGCAAATTTCTGGTTAAGTACATATAACACTATTATGTAGTTTGTAGATATCGCACCTTAAGGGATAAGGTGTTCTTTGTGTTTTTTTGGTTATTATTGTTATTAATTAATACAAGAAGTGCATAAATAAATAAAAATGGTGGATTTCTGGTTCAGCTTTACAAAATGGCCGCGAAGAGCTGACTCGGATGTCAAGTGGTTTCTTCAAAACTAGAAAAACTGCTGCGAGACGATCAGCTCGTGTAAGCAGCAAGCAGTCCACTGCGTCATCAGAGCTTAAAAAAGGTACAAAAGTTATTATTATTTGAGGAAAATGAATCTCCTTTATTTGAAAATTTATAATTTTTATTGAGTTATGAAATACTCATTTAATTAGCATATTTTCCAAAGAAATACTTTAAAATTGTTTTTTTTTTAATTAATATCTTGTTTCCATTATTATAAATTTGACTCGTTTTTCTAGTCCACCCAACACCCCAGCTTACGCTGCGTCCTTTATTTTTCGAAGTACCCTCGACTGAAAACGAAAGTTGTTTCTCTGGTAGACAATGGCTAATGAAGGATATGGAGAAGGCTTTAGAGTCAACTTCTTCTGGTGAGTTTATTTACTGTAACAAATTATTAATTAATTCTAACAATTTGTTTTGAAATTTATTGGGAAGCCATTATTTAAGGGGTTCAAATTTTAAAAACACAAAAATCATATTTTTTTCCAATCTACAGGTATAATGATCTCAGGTCGTCCCGGAACAGGCAAAACAGCTTTAATACTACAGTTAGTCGAATACTCCTGTTTTGGTCGTAAAAGAAATTTCGAATACGAGGAACTTAGAGAGCAATCAGATATTAGGGAAATGTTGCCTGAAGAAATTGCAGCGGGAATGGTTACAAATCTCGCATCACAAGTCGTTGCTTACCACTTTTGTCAGGTAAGAGTTAAATTATGTTTTTTTCGCAATCAATTTACAATTTACAATCACAATAAATTTGTTTTATACCATGTACCTGGTAATAAGTTCTGTTGGAAACCTAATAAATAAATAAAAATAAAAAATCACTAATTCTTTGCAGGCGGACAACAACAGCACGTGTCTAGTTGGCGAGTTTGTTCACTCACTTGCAGCACAGCTTTGTCAGGCTCCAAGATTACAATCATACAGAGAGTATTTATTAAGTGAACCCCATCTTTTGTCATGTCTGTCACTAAAAGAATGCATAGCTGATCCAGATTTAGCATTCATGAGGGGAATCATTGAACCTCTTGTTATTTTAAGGAGAAACGGAAGCATAGACTCAGCCAATAGTCTAATTCTAGTTGATGGACTTTGTGAAGCTGAGTACCATAGGCCAGATCATGGTTACACAATCGCCTCCTTTTTAGCAAGACACGTACCAGAAATGCCGTCATGGCTCAAAGTTGTAGCTACAATAAGGACACAATTCCTTGAATTAACTAAACAGTTGCCATATACGAGGCTGAGTATAGATGAATCTGATAACGTTCATAAAGATTTACTAGAATATTTTAATACGAGGGTTCAAGCAGCACCCATTATAGAAACAAATATAAAAAGCTCTACAGGCAAAAGTGAAGGAATGCACAATTCCGTGATGAAATTTGCACAATACGTGCTACACTTAAGCCAAGGCTCTTTCCTGTTCCTAAAACTTGTCCTGGACCTCTTAGAACGAAGTCATATAGTGGTTAAATCGACCAATTACAAAGTGGTCCCGATTTCATTGGCACAAATATTTCTTTTGCAATTCAATTTAAAGTTCCCCACCGTACAATCCTTCGAGAAAGTGACGCACATTCTAAGTGTATGCCTTGCTGCACTTTATCCACTGACTTTAGTCGAGATTTACTATTCAGTTAACTCATTATTAGTCGATAGGTTTTTGCCTTGGGATGAATTTTGTCATAGATTTTCCAGTCTAACAGATTTTCTTGTGAAAAGAATCGACAATACTTATATGTTCTTCCATCCGTCGTTCAGGGAATGGTTGATACGTCGCGATGATAACGAAAGCCCGAAGTTTCTTTGCGATTTAAGGGCAGGACATTGCGGTATCGCATTCAGACTATCCAGGGTACAATCGCCTTTAGATCCAGAAAAATCCATGGAATTGGGCCATCATATTCTCAAGGCTCATATGTATAGGAACATGGGACCAGCACAATTGGGGTTGTGTCCAAGGGATTTGCAAGCGACATTGGTTGCATCAAGTTCTGCAAACGTCGGTGAAGCAGTTGCCAACTTGAGGAATATATACACTCCAAACGTGAAAGTTTCGCGACTTATGCTTTTAGCTGGGGGATCTCCGAATCAAATAACGGAGTGTCTTGGAAATGCTCCGTTATTGTGTATGTATGCATATCAAGGAATCATTGCGATGGTTGGATTGCTCATAGAATTTGGTGCAGATTTAGAGATGACGAATTCTCAAGGATGTTCAGCGTTGTCACTAGCATGTCAGAGAGGTCATACTGACGTTGCTCGGATGTTGATAGCATCAGGTCAGTACACCATACTATGTAAATGTTATTAAAATTTGTTACTTTTGGACAAGTGCACGCATTATAGTTTTCTAGCCAATATTTTTTAAGAATTATTATTTCATTATCATTTGTCGACTTTTCGTAAACTTTATGTGTAATGATTTGCTATATCTTTCATCAATTCATCCAATTATTTGCTTAAATAGTTTTAAATAAGTTCAGTATTATTATATGCTATATCTGCCCTATAATACAAACTATTATGTCTCTCAACACATAAAAGTTTTAAGACCAAGTCAAGGGTAATATCAAAGACTGAGATATTTGTATAGAGTGTATTAAGAAGGGGCACTGTATCTCTCTTCCTTTTAATGCATCACATAAAATTGAATTGTTATACCAAACACAGATAATAATTGTATAAAAAAACGTCATATATTATAAACGTTATATAAAATCTTTAATATTACGTAGCTCTCATATAATGATGAAAAAAAAACTATAATTTAATTTACAGGTGCATCATTAAGCCACACTGATACAGCAGAACAAACACCCTTAGTTCACGCAGCTAAGAATGGTCATAGAGACACAGTGATTTACCTCTTGGGATGTCAAACAGGCAAAGATGACAGAAATTCGTTGGATATAGATGAAGGGAATATTGAGCAACTAGTACCTGGCTCCAGGCATGCCTTGATAGGGGCAGCACAGAACGGTCATTTAGATATTGTCGAATATCTGTTGGATACCGCGGAATTAATTGTAAGTACCTTGAACAACTATTGTACATAAAGATGACGATATTTTGCATTATAATAAAATTGACTTTCTTTTACAGCCCGATGGTATTTGTCCAGTAACTGGCGAAACAGCACTCACAGCAGCTTGCTCTACCGGAAATGCTGCAATAGCTGATGCTTTACTCATACGAGGAGCCACACCATACTCATTAAACGCTCGCCAAATGTCGCCATTAGCTTTAGCAGCAAAGAATGGCAGAACAGCTTTGGTACTAAGGCTATTGGATTCGGGAGCTGATGTGATGGGTTCTGGAGGAAAAAATCCTTTGATCCTAGCTGCTGCTGAAGGTCATTCAGAGGTCGTCGAAATGCTTTCACAGCATGGTAAATTTAATTTAACAATTCAAAATTTACAAAGTTGTAATAAATGATATATCGACGCTTAGCATACTCTTTAGTTGTTCGTATTCAATTATATTTACATCGTATAATGTATTTCAGGCGCTGATCCGGATGCAGTAGATGGAGATGGTATATCCCCACTTGGCTGGGCATGTCTTCGCTCTAGAATACCAACAGTTATAGTATTGCTAGATAAAGGTGCTACAATAGGTAAGTACTATTTCGTTAACAGTGGTTATAATATCCTTCAAGTTTAAAACGGGAAATTGTATATTATAACTTCTTTAGATATGCTTTGGTATCGCTTGGGCCATGGTTTTACGCCTCTAAAAACCCTCTCTCCCATGAGTGAGGAGGAATGTGCCCAGCAGTGTGTTGATAACAAGTTGCAACCTATGAGATTCACCGTTAATACATCATCAATAAAAAAACAAGTGTGCTAAACCACCCGACTGAAACAAAGCCTTGTTTTTAAATATCTAATAATAGTTTACTGTTTCTCAGATATAGAAAACGTAACTGGCTATGAGAGAAAGAAAATGTATGCGTACACAACGTAACTCTCTTTACTTCTGTCTTCACTGACTTATGTATCCCTCTCAACTTCCGTTCGCCTGGCTCGACCACACTTTTCTAAACGCTCCAGCGTATTCCCCAAGTCAAGAATGTATATTTCAGTGATTATTGTAGCATAGTTACTTTATTTATTGATAGCCGTCACTACAATAAATAAATAGTGCTTAACAGTTTATGGATTGTGGAGTTTTATTATATACTTGTGTAAAAAAATTCTAAAAATAGATTTATACGAGTATAGTAGTATAAATGTATACGTAACAACTGAGTATTACTTTAGCTTATACATGTACATGGGAATAGTAATGTTCTTGAGGAACCTGTTATAAAAACATTTTTATAATATTTTTATTATTTCTCAATATATTGTCTAAGTATGCCTGATTTTTTTACAGACCAACAGGATGGCAGTGGTAGAACTCCATTGGGGCTTGCCTGTGGAGGACCTTCAGAGCTCGTTGAATTACTGTTAGAACGTGGGGCGTCATTAGAGAGGGTTGATCACAGCGGACTACGGCCTTTAGATAGAGCCATTGGACAACGCAATGTACCCGTAAGTTATTTATATAATTCTACTAAGCCTCCATTTTAACTCATAAAAAACAGGTATTCGTTTTGACAAAATCAAAGCAAATACAGTTAAAGATAAAAAATTGTAATTCAAATTTAAAAAAATTTATTATCCAAACTGGTTTTTCAATTACGAAATAGGAAATGCAGCGTCATTATCCATTATTGAATTTTATCAAGAAAAGAGAACAGAAACGTTTCGTTATATTTGAAGTTTATATTTCTGAAATCAATGCCGTCGAAGTCACGGACAATAATTAGTTAATATTTAAGTAATGCAAAAGAAAAAGCCCATGAAAGTGAGGCCGTTTGAATGTTATCTTGATATAGAGAATATGACGCAAGCACCATGAAGTACACGACCGAGAAGAGAAGATCGAAAACATAAACGTTTCGTTAACTGTAAACATAGCTATATCTAAACATATATAGAAGGCGTTGGAATCCAGATTGCAGAGACCATACAAGCCAGTGAGGGCGTGCGAATTGAAAAATCGACGCACTAAAATATTGCTCTTATTTTTTGGCAGGTGGTGAACTGCTTTTTGAGAAAAGGGGCTAAGCTGGGCCCCACGACGTGGGTAATGGCATCAGGCAAACCAGAATTTATGTAAGTATTTCAATACTCCAAAATACTGTATAAAAATGTGTCCAAGACATGATAGATGGTGTTACAAATTCGAGGTCGAATACAAGGTCGAATACAAATCTAAAATGTATATTTTCGATAATACAGTCGGCTGTCGCTCGCCTCATTGATATAACGATGGAAATACTCACTTCACTAATCAAACCTAAGAAGATTTATGTCTCGTCAAGGCAAATACTTATCTGACCGCTAAACCACCACTTAAAAATACTACTGCTTTGTAAGGATAATCATACAATCCCAAATTTTAGTTAAGCACAGCATAATCCGGAATAGTCAATATTGTCTTGTGTTAAGAACTTTTATTTCAATGGGCAAAATAACACTATGGCACCACAATTTTGTTACTGGTTGTAAAATAAGCTTTTTTGAATATTGACCAACTCAGCGATATATCGTATGCCTCATATTTATATGGTTCTTGTTCTATCAGGCTTATACTCCTAAATAAATTGCTTGAAGACGGGAACCTGCTTTACCGCAAGAACCGACCATCAGAAGCCGCCCACCGCTATCAATATGCCCTGAAGAAAATCAACCCTCTGATCAGTGATGAAGGATTGACAACACCTTCGACACAACCAGTGCCACACGAGCATGTTTCTGCGTTCGTACAATTGAAGACTAACTTACTCCTCAACTTGTCTCGTTGCAAGAGGAAACTGAACGTAAGTGTTTATATTCTTAACAACAAACGCTGTGCCACGAAATTTTTGTATTGCATATTAGATTCATACGTGATAGTACATTTTAAAAAGACGAGAGATTATGAGGCTGGCAGAGTATACATTTTTTTACAAAAATACATAGAAATTGCAACAATTCTAGTAACTAACACGATTGATTGAAACAATCACTAGTGATTCTCTAACATATGAATACTTAATAATAATCAAGTTATAAGATACAGTTACTGTCATCACCAGCGTAGTTTTTCATTTCGTGCGAAGCTTATACATTACGAAAAGAGTGTCTTTGCAAAATCTCGTAATGAGTGAGAGAGTTTAGTATTCTAAAACCATTCTTGAATGATTATATTTGTAATGAAAGCGGTAGTTGTAATTCCAAGACATAGATGAAAGCAATTTTCTGATAACTTTGCCTCGCTCATTACATTTACCAATGTAATTTGTTTACAGGAACCATCAGAAGCATTCGACTTAGCCGCACGTGCTTCTGTCCTACGACCTAATGCATTTGAATGTGCATATGCTATGTCACGGGCTATATTAGCCTTAAACAAACCATCAGATGCATTACCCCACTGCAGACGAGCGTTGCTTCTAGCACCTTCTACGGATCTATCAGCGATGAGAACGTTAAAAGCTTTGCAACAAGAGATTCTTACAAGGATCAACACTGGAACCCATAGTTCAAGTGGTGATACGCGGTCTATGAGAAATTACGATAGCATTAGTCTAAACATGCCTTAAAACATATTTACAATAATTAAATAAGAATTAATAACATTATTATGTTACTTCTTATATAATTGTGGAATATAACATATAAAGTTATCTATGCGAGTTGTTGCAACTTAATCTGTATTCATAGTAGTTACATGAAAAGTACAGTAAAATTATGTCACTTTTTATGTAATTATGAAGTGTAACATAAAAATGTATGTTGACTATACACACGAAGAAGGCTTCTGACCCTTAGCGTTAATGATATATGAGCAATGAGAAATTATGACAAAAATATATACTTATTTTCGAAAATTTAGTTACGTTTGGAATAATAACATAACATTGGCTCTTGTGTTTCATATCACACAGGAACCCCTAGTTCAAATGGTGATATGTCATCGATAAGAAATTATGATATCTCCAGTCTAAACATAGGATAGATTTCATTTTGTAATGAATTCTGGCATGCTATAAAATGTTACTTCTTATGTAACATATTTCTAGAGTTAGTGTATTTTTGCTCCTTGAGATTCTTAAAAGAATCAACATAGGGATTTATAGTTCAAACGAGAAACATTATGATAGCCTATGAGAGAATACTATATCTTTAGCCTACATATGTGTTAATTTCAATGTATTAATATAAGAATAATTACGTAAGAAGTGAGATAACTTTTATTATATTCCTTTTTATGTAATTGTACTCATTGAGATTCTTACTAAAATAAACATTGGGACTCGTAGTTCAAATAACGATACGTGGTCGGTGACTAATTACGATAACAGTAGTCTAAATAGTTCTAACTTCTATAAATTAAGGCGATTTTGAATAAATTACATAAGAAGTAAGATAATTTTTGTTATTTTACTTGTTATGTAATTACAAAAGATTTATATGTTCCTTATAATATCCTAATGTTTTGGTCGAACTATCGGTATAACTGCTTGTATTTTAAAATATCAAACACTTTTCACTGTGAGTTATTTATTCTAGCGACGAGTAAGAGATATATTCCGCCTCGTTCCTATTAAGTATGTCGAAATCTTGTCTAAAAGAAAATTGAAATGTTAGTTAACTTTTCCGGCCCTAAGTATAAAAAAGAACGTGTGCTCTGAACGGGATGCCAAGAGACCCCAGTTCTTTTGTATTAAAAGTTGAGACAGAGTAATGTGAATGTGTGCATCTCTGTGCATACGGTTGCGCTTTCATGAGGGGACTGCCCAACTTAGGCGGTCGTACAAATCGGCGAAAAGGAAAACAGTGTCGTATATTAGTCTCGCTCTTTCGTTACGGCGGTACTGCGTTTGTTTGGGTGAGAGAAATAACGTGTCACTCTCACTCACTTCTACTGATGGACTTTCACTGTTGGACAAAGGTTTCACCTAATGATGCCCACAAGGCCCGATCTTGGGCCGCCGGGCTCCAGCGGCTACTGACGACCCTCCTTATATCGTCGGTCCGCCTTGTCTGGGGGTCTGCCTACATTGCACCATCCGATTCGGGGTCGCCATTGCAGCACCTTCAGGCCCCTACGTCCATCGGTACGTTGGACCATGTGCTTCGCGATTCTTAGGGCTAAATCGGTTACTTTAGTTCTTCTATGAATCTCCTCATTTCTGTAAAGAAGGCCATAGCCCTCATAGTGTCGTTAAGCTTTCGAATGAGGCACGTAATCAGTGACCATATTTTCGATCACTGGCTACACGTACTGTTCGAAGACTTTGGTCTTCTAACTGACGGATGTTGGACGAAAAGATCTTACGCAGCTTTCCGAACGCTGCCCAACCGAGTTGGATCCGGCACTTGACCTCCTCAAAATTGGACTTACCTAGCTGGACTATATGCCCCATGTATGTAAACTCGTCAACAATTTCAAATGCATAGTTCTCTATGATGATGACTGGGTGGAGCGGAGCATGGATGAACATGGATTTCGTCCAATCCATGTTCATTTTTATTGAGAAGCTCTGCTGAGCTGAACATGTCACTATGGGTATGGACATGGCCGTTTGTAGTTTGTGTATACGTCTCGTAAATACTTTTCTAAATGGCTTTCCCCTCCGCCGCGCGCGATGTGTTACAATCCTTAGTTAGTGTAATAAATTCTTTAATCCTTTAGCTATCCAGAGATATATTTGAATTTCGGATAGAGGTGATAGGTATCCCCCGATGTGATTATTCGTTTTTTTAATTACTTCCCTACGGATGCGATTCTAAAGACGTATTCAAGTCAAAAATGAAAAGATTGATGATTATAAAAAATGAAAACTTTTATATGGGGGATTTCGAATCCCCCGCTTCGGGCCGGATAGGTTAGAATTTGTGATTTTTGCATTTAGTTTTGCGTTTCATGTGGTGTTAAAAATCGAAAAAATTAAAAAAATATATTAGGTAAATTTATATACATATTCTGAATGGAGTTTTTGTATTGGAAAGTGTGGTATAATGAGACAAATTATAAATTTCGACCTACTAAGTTTTTTTTATGTAAATTTATGATGAATTATATTATTTTTAGGTGTTTTATTTACTCTTAGCGCTTGTAAAGGAGGTTGTTTAGATTTTTGAAATATAAACTTTGTCTTTTATAGAATAATAAATATAGGCATATATTACAGATTCCTTGTGATCAAATGACATTTCTGTAAATAAGTACTGTTCTACATGGACATGTATAGAGGTTTTTAACAATTCTAGTTTTTAATAACTCGAATATATATGAACTTTAATATTGCAATATTTTCGCTTGCCTTTTTTTTACAATATATTTATACATCCATGACTTTTATATATACAAAAACACATTTTTATTATCTGTGTTGTATACTTAAAGATATCTTTATTAAAGATGATTTTGAAATCAATTCGAAAGTGTAATTTTTTTATTGTTATATTAATTTTATTGCAAACTATTTTTAATAATATTTTCCACTTAACAAATTTTTAATGGAATCTATTATTTATTATAGTTAGTAATAAACTTTGATTGAAACTATTAATAATTAATAGTTCCACTAAACTTTTAATTTAATCTATAAACAATAGAATTTTATTATACATATATTGTTATTAAAAAAATAATTAATTTCCCAACACTTTTGGATTTTTTTAATACTTTAATAATAAGATCTTTGTCTTGATATATATAAAAAATGGTAGTGTCTTCGCGTGTTTATTTAATTATGGATATAAATACTTCTTTTAATAAGTATATGTAAGACTTAAGTATATAGTCTAAGCTTATGTTTAAATAAAATTTTACATCTTTTCCCCATTGCATCGTTGTTATTGTTAATTTTTTTTGAGTTAAACTCGCGTGCCTTTTGCTTGCTTTATTTTAATTTATTACGGTATATTAGTTGATAAATCTAAATCAGTAACATGAACTGTAACATTTGAAAAACTAAGTAATATAATGAATATTTTGTGTGGTATTTCAAATTTATTTACCTAGTATTATTGGGTGATTTTATGTATTCAAAACTACGAAATAAATCAATTTAAAATAATATTAATTGATTTAAATTATCCAGCAATTTGATAATTACAAAAATAAATGGAAGACTTGAAAGCTTATATAATCATACTTTCGTATACATTATTTCTAATTGTAAAATCCGATTCCGCGTCATCATCCCGAACGTGACGGTTTGCCTTTATTTACTTAAAAAAAACGCAAAAACTGCGTGTTTTGTATTTTTTGCAAAATTTACATTTTCGATTTTTGCAATAAGTGCACGGTTTGGGATTTTTAGCAACAGTAAACAAAGTCAAACCGTCATGTTTAGAACAGTGAAGTGAACTCGGATTTTATAACTAAGTAGTATTTCCCTGTAAATTGGGTCACAATGCAAGGACTACAGTAGGAGAATGCCACTATTCCGCTAATTGATACTTTTTTTCAAACCCTACATAGCGAAACATAGCGAAAACCCACGTCAAATATCATCTGCACTAAAATGGATGTATTTATTCCATTAAAAAGAAATTGAAAATTAAAATTTTATTTTTGTCATGACAAATTTAGTTATTATGGTGTCTATAAATAAAGTTAATCGTGATAAGAATTCTGTTAATAGCCTGAAGTGTCCTACTAAGTAATTTTATAATTATTATCATCATCATTTAGTCATCACCAAGTTTTCAGAATTATTTTTGGAATTTTGTGGAAATATATGGCTATAAAACGTGACAAAAAGATAAAAAATATAAATCGTTATTCAAATATACTGATGCGTTCAATTTAAATAAAATTTATTATGACATTTCTCAGCTGGCAACATTATGGTATTACAATAATATGTTCTTGAAATATCAATTTAATATTGAAAATCTATTAGACAAATCACTAAAAGACTGAAGTTTTAATACAAACAACCATTCAACCATCGTATAACTGTAAAAAATGTAGATTAATAAGAATTATTATAAGTACAATAGTTCTGTGAAAGTATATAATTATGAATACACATATTGCTTCTTATACGTTGTTTTTTTTATTTATCGGGTAGATGTGGACTGCGAATCTGATATATCAGGAACTCCCTATACTAAGAACTATATCAGAATCTTCCTTCAAATGAGAAACCTCTTGCTTGATTACCTTTTATTAATTAACTTAACGAACATGCTACCGCTACTTCGTGTACCACTTTGAGGCGCAATATTCTTATAAAACAAATAAAATCATCTTTAAATAATAAGATCGCTAACAGACTGCCATCCTGTTACAAAAATGTCCCCTAAGGTTAGGTAAGTAAGTAGCAGCCTATTAACGTCCCACTCCTGGGCACAGACCTCCTCGCTCATATATAAGAGGGTTTTTAGAGCATAGACCCACCACGCTACACCACTGCGGATTGGCAGGCATAGTACACAAGTGTACTCTCTATTCCTTCACTCTCCTAGTCCGACGTGACGGCAATCAGATACGACCGGAGAGAGAGAGAGATCAAGCGCAGGACCGACGGCTTAACTTGCTCTCCGTGGCACGGGGATGGATCACATCGCCAATTTTTCCCCATGCTAAACACTAGACCACTGAGGCAGTTTTGTCTAGTCTAGTCATAGGTAGCTAATTTTTATTAAAATGTCAAGAGAATTGTTACAAATTCAGAAAAACCAATTGTCCTACACAATGGATGGTTTATTTTGTTGTGTTCGCCACTCCGAAACTCAAAATAACGAGACTATAAAATATTAATAACTAGCTGATTTTATGTATGCAGCATAATAAATTCCGTTATAGCTCTTTTATAATTATTTTTCTACATTTACCTTCTCCAACAGAGGTCTTAGAATCGATTTCTGGTGGGGAAATACAGGAAAATATATTTATTCTTCAGGCTCTAGATTATCGGTGTAGCAAATTTCAATTAAATTTGTCAATAGATACCTGTATATCTCCTATATATATATATATATCTTCTATACTATCATCTTGATGCACAAGATGGTAGCCAATTGTAATCACTATCGATAATGCTAGAAGTGCTCGTAATATGTTATAAAAATCCAGCTACCCAGCTTTCAAGGTGTATAGTGGCAGAATAAATAAAAAGAAAATACCTGTTTATTTAAAATGTCTTTTTATTAATAAAACTTAATTCTTACAAAGTACCAAAAACAATATTAGAAATGCTAAGCTTCTTAAAAAAATAATATTGATTATTTTCTAATAAGGTTTTCTCAATATTTGCCCGCAGTTGGGAAGTTGGCGGTGTGATCCACCATCGTGCCACGTTAAGCCGTCGGTCCTGCGCCTGATCTTTCTCCAAACGTGTAGGATTGCCGTCACATCGGAGTATAAGAGTGAAGGAATAGAGAGTGCACTTGTGTACTATGCCTGCCAATCCACAGTGGAGCAGCGTGGTGGGTCTATGCTCTAAAAACCATATCTTCTAGGAGTGAGGAGGCCTGGGCCCAGCAGCGGGACGTTAATGCTACTTACCTTACCAAAAAGTATGGTATAGGTAAGTAGCAGTCCATTGATGTCCTACTGCTGGGCACAAGCCTCGTCTTTCATCCGAGAGTTATTAGAGAATAGATCCACCATGCTGCTCCACTGCGGTTTGGCAGGCATAGTACACAAGTGCACTCTCTATTCCTTTACTCTCATAGTCCTAGGTGACGGCAATCCGACACGACCGGAGAGAGAACGGGTCGGGAAACGGGAACGGGAAAGCAGGACCGACGATTGAATGTACTCTCCGAGGCACGGGGGTGAAAACTCAATATCGATTTTTTGAATTGGCCCGACCAATAAGGCAGTCATAAACGGTAAGAAGTAAATGAGCAGATCTCAAACTGTCTGGCAGGCGTGAATTATATATACTAGTACTTAATATAATTTTTCTTTCCGTTACAAAAAAAAAAAATAACATCAACGTAAGTAGCAGCTTATTGACGTTCCACTGCTTTTGGATGGTTGCCAGCTGCACGTCACAATCCGCCTAGGCTGATCGCAAAAACGAGAGCGAGGAACAAGCGATAGAGAGGCACAATCAGCCTAATTCTATTGTTTATTACAACAACAATTCTTCATAACCTTATGACGTTATCACATGAAGTTATACCGGTTTTACTGACTACGAACATTAACTAATTAATATATGGAAAAACACTACGGCCCCTACGTATAAAAAGACATGTATAAAGTCCAAATTTTGTAAAACAGTGTTTCAAATATAAACGATTTATTAATGTAGTTTTTGTATCAAGGTTGTGTAATTATCGAAAATACAAAAACGTCAAAATATCTAAAATGCAAAGGGCCGCCGATATACTTATAGTAGGAATTGAAATATTCTAACAAAAAACACGATATTAAACCTTGATTTTATCATGAATAAAACTCTGAGAAAATATTAAGAACTTCGCATTAAATTTACCCGTCTCTTTTTTAAGATTAATCTCTAAAAACACCGTCATTATGAAGCGAATTTATAGCTAATGGATTATTTTTAGGCGTCCGTTGATAAACAGGTAGTAAAACTAATGTTTTATTTTTGGGTTTCAAATCTATAGTAAAAACTAGTGGTTCGTTAGATCCTAGAAAACCGAAGTCATATAAACGCGTATTTTGAATCCTAGACTCCTTTTTATTGTTAACTTCATTTACTTTAAATGAAGGTAGATATACATTTTGATTGTGTGACATCATTTTATCGAAGGATTCCTTAGTGTTGTTATTTGATAAAGAATTTCGTAGGTCAGAGAATAGCTTTGTGCACCTTTCATCTGTATTTCGATTAGACCAGGGACAGGTCTGTAAGGAAAAATAAAATATCACATTTATTGGACTTATTTATATAAAAACAATATTTATTACAGTTAGTGGACTGTAAAGATGCATTTATTTACATAGAAAAATATTTACTGCATTTATTTACTTAGAAAAAAACAATATACATGTCAGAAGTGAAACTTCAATTAAATTTAGAAAAGTGAATTTAGTATATTTTTTATTAAATGTTTAATTGACGAGTGCCACATTAAAATGCCATAAGTTTTTTTTTAATATAAAAAAGTACCTAACCTTCAAACGAATTATCATTAAAACCGCTGCATATCTTCGTGACGCTAATCACGCGTCTCATCCATAAAAAAATACCCTCATGCGCCTAAAGAAGTTTCACTTCAATATTGTATGCAATTATTGGACTATAAAACTCATTTGGACTCTGGTTTTGGTTCTCTAACTCGAAGGTTAGTTTTTTTAAGAAATTGCCTCTAAATTAGAAAAAAATTGTACCAAACTTTCAACTATTGCTCTAACTAGAATAAACAATATTGAATTCATAAATGAAGTAACGATAACATACATAAAAAATTATACCCGACTGAGTTTGTCGTGGAAAAGATTATAATTTTAAATCAAAGTCAAGTAACATGACGAAATGACTAGATTTAGCGATTTAAAGCTGTAAACGCCTGGAAAAAACAATTATTGAATTGATTGAAGACTCAACTCACCATTAGGATTGAATCCAAGACATTCAGCAGTTTCTTAGGCGAATGACAATAGTCATGATAATATGGTGAATCTTGAAACGCGGCGTTATAAAGTTCATACATTTGGGACATCAGTCCGTCACTGTATGTACGAATTTTATGTTTCATCTTAAAATGGTCCACGAAACCGTACTTCGTTAGTACATCCATCTTATTCATAAGGCAGGAAGTGGATGGAGTCAGCTGTTGGCACTAAAAATGTCGATTTTTTTTATGACAAACGCATAAAAGCGTCAAATTTATTTTCCATTTTAATATAGTCTCGCCTCTGATTTTGAATTACCCCCCCCCCCCTAACTATTAAATTGTCTCCCTGTGGATCACATCTGACTGTCTCATAATACAGTGTAAGATAAACAGTATCTTATAATGAGTTTCTCATGAAGTTATTAACCTCATAATGAGTCTCTAACCATTCCATACCTAGAGAAACTGGACTATAAAATAATTTTAATTCTCTCTAAAAAGCCGGGACAGACTAGCGCACCTAATTCCACCTTTATGAATTTGTAGTATGATTCCTCCGGGCATCTATCTATCAATCTATCCTTACAAATTATGTTAAATACAAAAGCCACAAAATTTTAAGTCTCCCTTAACTATATATCTGTTACTGTTTTAGTAACGTATTTTATATGCTTTTTACCTTTTTATCTTTAAAAAAGTTGCTGAAAGCAGACCCAGAAGCAACAATGTCATTGTTGCTTGAATCAGTATTTTGAAACAAAATAATCTACTAACATTTACAAGATTGCTCCAATTCCTAGGTTTAGGAACTGAATCTTCAATGTACTCGAGATGAAAGATGGATGTCACTCCACATTCTTGGAGTACCTCGCGGTCCACCATGTTAGGGATATCGCAGAACTGACGACGATGTTTCTGTGAAATTAAGTAAGTAATAGGACAAGACTTCTAACACTGGATAGCAGAATCTAAAACAGTTCTATATGGCAAGCCTCAAAGTGTTCTATAAGAATTCGAGCGATTTCCTGAGCTAAAAATGACAATTTCTTTGGCTTTGCACTTATCGGTAAATATAAACACAAAGATTAAGATAATATTCCCATCTTTCACTTTTGATACTTCGGAGAGATATTTGTTTTATTTAGCGTAAGACAAAACTGTCCGGAGATTCTTTTCTTTATTGCCTTCAAAATTACGGTGCACTATTTTCCTATTGAAAATAGGTGTGTTCTATTGAAAATAGGTGTGTCCTATTGAAATTCGGTATCGTTTATTTATAAGTAAAGAGGAAGCCTGCTTTAGAAGAAATTCCTTTTATTTTAGCTATAATATATTCCTTATATATCTAAAAATTTGTGCGAGATACAGCATTAAACGTGGCCTACTGTCGTGAGAGTATATGAGTGCTCGAGCAGCTTTAGCTCGTGCTCGTCCCCTCGGTGGAATAGCGCGGAACTATGTATTTCATGAGACCTGCACTAGGATTTTCTAAACTTTTTTCTATTTATTTCCCTAAGGTTGCCTGGTAGAAATCGCTAATAAACGACAAGGTCGCCTTATTGTACCTCTTGTCAAGTTTATTTTTGTATTAATTGTTTCATGTTTGTGTTTTCCGATAAAGAGTGTTCTTTCTATCTATCGTTTTTTTGATGCAGAATGAGAGAGAGAGAGAGAAAACACGTTTATTGTACACCGCAAAAACATAAAAAAGATCAGTACAATAAGGCGGCATTATCGCTATGTAGCGATCTCTTCCAGGCAACCTTTGGGTTAGAGAGATTGCTGATAGGTGAAAGGGGTAGAGCGTGGTGACATATAGCGGGATTAGGGATTCATTTATATATACATATATATCAGTCTACGAATCGCGAACCTGAAGTGGCAATGGGCGGGGTACATAGTCCGACGGACCGATGGACGTTGGGGCCCGAAGGTGCTGGAGTGGCGACCCCGCACCGGGCGGCGCAGTGTAGGGAGACCCCCCACAAGGTGGACCGACGACATAAAGAGGGTCGCCTTGTGGACGTCATTACGTGAGACCTATGTCCAGCAGTGGACGTCCATCGGTTGACGCGACGACGAGCGACGATATATTAGTCAATTTTTGATGTGTCACTTCACCCAAATCTGCGAAATATGTTTAAGTACTCACCGGACGATACTTCGATGAGCTTATTTGACAAATTACTCCTTCTTTTTGGGAAGTATTCAATCTGTAATAACATTAAATTTCTATTTTAGAAATTGAAATAACCTGGCTGAATAAAAACGAAGTTTTTGGATATTTCTTTGCAGACAACTTTTTTTATGTTATTTTAATTTAACCACTGATAGGTAACAAATAACCTCAAATATTAAAAGAATTATAATTTCTTTATTCTATAGAAAAGTTCAACTAATATCATTTTAATACAAGTAATTCTGTAAGTAATCATTATACTTGAATAGAAACTGTTTCCTTACTTGCAAAGGTCTTCTTTATTTGGATATGGACAGTTCTGCAAAATATAAAATCAACATTATATTTCACAGTTTTATATGGCTTATATTGTTTAATTGTTACTATTTTTTATAAGAAATTTAGTATTAGTTATATAGTAAAACATACAAATGGATGCGATATAAGTCTCTAAAATATGATGGTTTATGCAATCTTTATGAAAGTTAAGAATAAAATTGGACCTAAATGGGACTCCTGATTTATAACAAAAAACTACAAACTTGCGGCATCTATTAGTTATTTACTATGCTTAAAAGAAAGAGACATAATATTTTAATAAATAAGTATTAACATAAATTTAAATAAACATTAACGTACCTCGGAAAGTATATCAAAAGTGCAACTCAATATATTGTTGATATCACACTTGCCATCATAACCTAAAAGAGGTCGCTTCAGACATTGTGAGACAACTCTGTCCTTGGCTTTGGCCCATGTTGGATGTGACTTTGTCATATTGTCCAATAATGAGCCAAATGCATCTTTATCAAAGACCCCGGTATTTGAAAGAACATTCAACCTTTCAAAAATGCACTGCTGATTTTCGCACTAAAAATTCAATGTGTACATATAATGTCATCAATAATTGTTTTTGAAGTGAAACTTGTTTAGGCGCATGAGGATAAAATTTTGACGGTTGAAACGCGTAATTAGCGACACGAAGATGTGCAGCGTTTTTATGCTAATTCGTTTGGAGGTTAGGTAGAATTAATATTTACAAATAACATGTGGCATTTTAATTTGGCACTCGTCAGTTAATAATTTAACTTCTCTAAATTTTAAATTTAAGAATAAAATTTTATTAATTATTTTAATAATTTTCAATTCGTCATTTGAGATTTCAATCAATAATTTATATTAATTTCGACAATTTTAATGACAAATACATTCAGTAAGTTCCAAATATATCTTCCTTTTTTTCTCCCCCTCTAAGTCACGGAAATGTTAAGTTTTAGATTTGTATAAATATAAACAAGAACTAAAAATTGGTTAACCTAAGAAGTTTCACTAACATGTATGCACTCACATTTAGATAGTAATAATACATTAGTAATAATTCTTATTCGGATTAAACATAAATAATCATTTTTACTATGGACAACAGATAACACGTCACACAATGATTAACAATGGCCAACCGTTAATGATGAAGGACGGTACAAATTTCAATTTTTAATTCCGTCATATATTTTTTATGTTTTGTACGAGACAGAAACTAATTTTCTCCGGCATGTTAATATTTTTTCTAGGAAGGATTTTTGGAGGTAAATCTCATCTTTTTCTNTTACTTTTACAGCATATGTATACCGCGTTAGTTATAAAAAAAAGAAGGAAACGACGGGTCTAGAAAAATTAATAACAGGCTAGAAAACGTTAGTTTTTCGTCCCATACTAAATTAAAAAAATACATCCCTTAAAAATAAGTAAACTATTTGATATGAATGAAGTAAGCCGTGACTTCATATGACATTATAAACGCGCCGCGTATTATTCAAGTCTGTATAATAAAGTTGACTTTGCATAAAATTGTGCAGAACAAAAGTTTTTCGTTTTTATGTATATTTTAGCAGATCTTTCGAGTCATACACCCTTTCTGAACAACGTTTTATAATAATGTATGTATTACAAGTCATGGTAACAGAGTATTCTTACGTATGTTTATGTTATAACAAGTTGACATTATGCTCGATAAAATAAATATAACGACGCATATATTATTAATCGGTTTACAATCGAATCGGACTTGACATTTTGAGGTTTTGAGGACTTTTGAGGTTGACAGCTGACATAACACCAAGCGTGGGTGGCGGCCATTATTGGTTCGGATTTCATAGAGTGCGCACACGCCTACGTGTTTTGGTAGAAAGTTTTAAATCTAGTTATAATTTTAGATAATTAAGAAAGTAGAAGTGTTGATTTACTATAGTAAAATTAATAAAGAAGGAACTAATTGTATCTTGGAATATTTTATTAAAATATCCGACGTTGATCTCCACGCCCGACTACCCACGTTACGGCAGACAAAACCCAAGATTGTAACGCCAATACCTAAGGATGCGTCTTTAAATATATTTAAGAAAATATGTATGTATAAATTGAATAGTGTGATATGATAAATGTTAATATGAATATGGTATAAGTATATATCTGCATATAATTGTTATTTATCATTATCACTGTACAACCCGCGTTGTACTTAATCCCGTGAGAATATAGGGAAGCGAATGAGTCGTGAACATGCCGTGATGTATGAGTGAGGAATTGGGTGATAATTTTATACCCACCGAATTTGGCACGATCTTAACATCACTGTGTTTGAGTGAAACTTTTTCTGTGGTCGTAGTTATTTCGTTAACATCATACACTGTTAGTCTATTTGTTACATCCCATTTAAGTTTAAAATCACATTCAGATCGCCAACTATTTTTGATAAATTCGTTGACATCACAACAATCTAAAGGATCTATTGGCTGAAATATACAAACGATACGGTAAAAAAGTATATCCTCGTAAAACATTAAATTTAGATTTAATATTTAAAAATTCCATTAATAAACTAAAAACTATAAATTGTAAATATTTATGCAGCTATTTCTTGAATTCCTTATTTTTATAAAGTATGCAGCTCACAAACACACAGAGACACACAGACTCACTCCCATGAACACACGGTCTATCACATGAGCACGCGCACACACATCCTTCCACATGCACGCACAGAAACACACACACATTCTCCCTCGCAGTCGCACGCATGCTCGCACACGCACACACACCCACAATGTCATATAAATGTATGCATGCACTCAACTATCATCTATGGTTATATAAAAAAAAAAACATTTGTCATTATTATTGGAACAATAAAGATTTTTATTTTAACGTCAAAACCTCACCTCTGACCTTTCCTTTCCTTCATCAAACTTCGGAGTACTTTCGGAAATAATGTTGGTTGTCGAACTCTCTGGTAACTGAAAAATTATAATATTGTTATAATCGCTAAATCAAGTAATTTTTTATAAAAAAATGTTTTTATTAACTTCGTACCGGAATGCACTTTTTTACCAATAGCCTGCTAACTACTTAGCGAACAAGCGTCCTCCCAGTCCAGATTTAAATAAATAAATAAAAAAATGCATTTGTTGACACCAGACAAACAATAATTACTTAAAACTATGAACTTACATATATTAGACATATTTTGTATACAACTAGGTATGAGCACTAGCAACTAAACTAGGCCGAGCCTGTCACTTCGTCGCTAGTCTCTTCAAATGTTCTATATTACGTGTACATTTCAACATAAGAAAAAGTTTTTTCAAATTAGCTCTGCCGAGAATCAAGCCCAGAGATGTTTGCTAAGTAAGCGAGCTCTTTGAGTCATTCACTTTTAATTCAAGTGTCTAAATACAGTATTAAGAAATATTTATTTTTAAAATTTATTCTGATCGTGTCTTGTGACTCACTTCCGCAATATTTAGTCACCTCAGTAACAAAGTGAATCCATCAATCGAACAAGCGTGTAACGTGGATATAAATACATGCCAATTAAAAACAACCTTCAAGGTTGGCAAACTGTACTGGTACTATAAAACCACTTACCACATTATAAAAATTGTATACTTGGCCCCTCAAAATCCCTTCACTGTTTGTCTTTTGTGTTACATCCTAAAATATACGTAAAATGTTATAATTAATCATTCATTTGATATATACCTTTTCTTAAGGTAGAAATGAAAGATTATAGAGAATAAGAACGTAGAATAGTTTAAGAGTTGGTGAAGTATTTTCTATCGTATGGATATCAACGGGTAATGCACGCACGCACGTATAAACGCGGGCATATACGCTTTAACGTATACCACGAACGCACGCTCAACACAAGCACAAACACTAACACATGCGCACTCGCATACAAACGCATACACGCACGCTCGGAAGCTCACTCGCATGCACGCATACGCACGTACACACTTACAAATAAACATATACATACGACGTTTAGGACTATTTAATTTTATAAATTAGTTTTAACACTTATAAATATTCACGTTCCACCTTTCACTTGCTCTGATATATTCGAAACTCTCTGGACCGATCTTTTAAATCTCGTCTGACTATATATATCAAAATGGTAAAGAATTTCATGTGATTTAGACGTGAAACCGAAACGGACAAACAATATTATTGAAGTTATACTTCTTTTGGATACAAACAATAGAAAAAGGTATTTTGCATTTAAAGTATTTTATCTTGTAGAAAGAAACCAAAGAAGTATAACGTCTAACGTGTGTTTATAAAAGTACACACACACATTTTTTTTTCGTTAATATGCTCTATAAAGTTACAAAGAATTGTTTGCGTATAATCTTTTAACGACAATTCCATATTTTCATTTTTGCAATTCTTAATTTAATTTTTTCCATAAGATAATTACAGTTGATATTGAAATCAAAAGAAAGATATATCTGCTTTGGTATCTGCTCTACGGATAAAACATTAGTAAATCGATCATAAAAACAATAACATTAAGTAGAATTTCGCATGTTAACTAAAGCGATGTAACTATATATATATAAAATTTATTTTCCTTCACCTGCACACGTGGTTCATCTCTACCGAACGGAGTGTATTTTTGTGTGGCATGATAATTATAGTGCATGAACTTTTCAAAGCCACATTCTCTTAACAAACTTTCATTGAACAGTGGAGGCAAATCGCAACAGGATACTCTGAAATACTGAAAAGTTCGTAATAAATTATATCTTGTAAAACACGAATCAAAATTTAAACATAAATTAACACAAAACATTCTGGAAACTAGAGCCATAGAAATATCTTCATATTATTAGTGGCCCGCGCCAATATCCTCTACCTTACCTGTTGTCCCTGTGCCTGTGTCATGGCTCCGCAGATGTAGAACCGAGGTGAATCCTGAGAAAAGCGTCGCGGTGCTTTTACAGGTACGAGGCGATGACTAACGTTAATATGTCAATTATAAGGATATACAACATTGATATCCGATGGCATAAAAAGGCAAATACCTACTTAGGAGTTACCCTGGACAAGTGTATGCAATTAAGTAAACAGAATTGCGTTTGTACTAAGTAGACTATATCCCTTGATCTGGTCACACAAGGTAACACTATAAGGCTTGTATCCTCCCCATCATGGTTTACACCAGCGTCATATACGCACACGTGCCAGACCGAAGACTGGTCCTGCAGACGCTTCAAAATAAATTCATGAGAATCGCCACGGGATATCCCTGGTTAGAAAGTTACATTAGAAATGTCGATCTGCAGAGGAACTTAGAACCCACCACGACAAAGAAATATTTTATTTTTATAATGGTCTCCGAAAATTTTAGGATTAATCATAGGAACCCGTTAATGGTTAACGCATCCTCTTATAGGATCAGTCTTTTCGTCCCTATTAAGAAAAGACGCATCCTTTTCAATCAGGTAAGGAAGGACACTTCAACAAGCTCATTACAGCAACTCTGCCGGAGGAGATGAGGTCCCCGAATTCTTTTGTCACCCTTCCGTGGGCTCCACCTACGTTCTTGTGAGCGCCCTTGATTTAATCCAATATTCCTCCAAACATGTCTGATATGAGTCTAACATCAACGCTGTTCCAAGCCGAGGCTCGGTCGCCATTGAAGCAGCTTTTCTAGTAGGGCTTCCCTTTTAAAGACCTCGAATAAATAAATGGCAAGGCTTTTTTATTAAGCTCTTACGTATTATCCTCAGGAATTAAAAAAAATTATACAGTTACTATATATACAGTATCTCACCTTTCGTAAAAACGAAGCAGGTCGTCTGTCTACTGGTAAATTCTTCTCCATGTTCTCATAACGACTATAAGGATAAATATTGATTATAACATAACTGCGCAAACGCTCATAAAAATGAGTTAAAAGAGTTTTAGCAGCTTTCATAAAGTGCAAATGTAAAAATTTTATTGATAATCAAGTTAACTGTGCCCTATGGCAGTGAGCGCTTACATCGCGTAAGTAATATGTATGCCGAGTTTCAAGTTATCAGGCAAACATCCATCCCAAAGGAATGCACGGAAATCCGTTCTTAGTGAGCGTCTACATCGCCATAGGAACAGATATAATGAATTTCAAGTTAATCGAGTTAATAGTTTTGTAGATTTATTCACAAGTAAGAGAACGGTTCTCGTTTATATTTACGCCAACTGTTCCCGCAAATTCAACAACGTACTTTCTCAATCCTTTAAAAATGTATAAAGACTGTTCTTAGTGAGAGTCTATATCGCAAAACGAATATGTATGACAAATTTAATGTCAGTCAACATACACTCAGATGTTTTTCTGTATACAAAATAACTATACCTTTGCGAGAACAAGTAGTTATACCCAGCAAGAGAAGCCACGGGAGCACAAGCGTCATCTTTGTTCGTATTCTCAACTGGACAGTTCTGTAATAAGAGATAAATAAACATTCGATGTGTATAGAAAGAGAACGACATTTATATTGTCAGCGATCATGATTATTTTTTTGTGGTTTGCTATTAAATTACTATATTTGTTTATTATGCTGAGGTCTGTATAATTATATCAGGGAAACGTTTACATACACTACACCTGATTTAACATAGTCCGGAAATTAGTCGTCGTGTTTAAACACAACGACTGATTGGCGGACTTAACTATTTTTGAGTGGGGCGTTTGATATAAGAGGGGTAGCACAGGGGAATGAAGCAATATTCGCCTAATGACAGTTCGAAGTTTGTATCAACCTTAGAATTGTGTTTTAAGTCATTTAAAGTATGAAATATAACAACGAAGAATATGAGACTAGTATTACTTAACCTGCAAATTAGTGAGCGACTCTAAAAATATGGACGGTACGTATAAAGAGTGAAGTAGAAAATCCTAATTCTGTAAGACCGTGTTACAAAGATAAATTACTTATTACTGTACTAATGATATGTTTTTTAAGCTCCTTGTTTAACAACCTTGGTTAATAAATGGGGTGATATAATAGTCAAATTTACAAAAGCTTCAAAATATCTAAAATTGCAATTAACTCTTTATACATAAAGACCGTAAATTTTTGGATGACAGTCATTCAAAGATTATTTATCATACTACCTTTTGTATTATTGACTTTCTTAAGTGTCATATTTTAATCGCTATAAGATTAAAAAACAAAGAAAAATAGGGTGATATATACTCGTATGAAAATTAACAACATACCTGGATTAAAATATTCACAACACAATGCATTAAACGTTGTCCAGGACAAGTGTTAGTGTATTTTTTTGTAGAATTCGTAGAATAACACACATCCACTGCAGATTCTGCATTTCTATGCCAATTATCCAGAGGAAGGATATTTTTTAGGAAGTCCAAATATCGTTCTTTGGGCGGTAATTCGTCAGTGAAATTTGATTTTTGGTTGAGACAGCTCCATTTTTTACACTGCGGATTTAGAAATGATGATGATTACTGTTAAGTCCTAGTAATTTAAAACCTACTTTTAACAAAAGGTTTTTAATCGTAGAAAAAGAGTCACGAATTCCTATATATTATAATTGCAAACTATCCGTTCCCATCCCAATCTCCTGGGCTTGCAATTCCCTCAAAAGCATCGTTTAGCTCTTCTCCGGTTGATTCAGTCCATGAGCAGCGCATTGACGGTCTTACTGGCGCAATGATGTGATTAATTGCTTCGCTAGCAGAAATCCTGGGTTCGATTCCCCGAAAGACAGTTACCACTCTCACAGTAAAGATGTACCGTCAAGCAAAACCAATTACGTTCCGGTACGATGCTACGTAGAAACCATTAGAGGTAAATTACCTCTTACCAGGTGAAAACGTTTCCACTGTAGATTGTATAACCATTTACCATCAAGCGAGGAAAAGAAAGAAAGAACTGCTCTCAATAAAGTGTACGGTATAAAAAAGTTAGGTAGCAGCCCATTAACGTCCCACTGATGGGCACGGGCCTGCTTATTCATAGGAGAGAGGGTTTTTGGAGCATAGACCCACCACACTGCTCCACTACTTGTTGGGGGACTATATGTATACGGTATACTATTATACATTTGTGCATATTTCGTACGTTTTGTGTATAATAAGTAGTATAAAAATATTAGTACTCACCAATCGGGAGTCACCATAATAAGAAGTCCCGAATTTCGACTGCCCGGATACCTTAAAAATTAAATGGAGACATTAAACGTCATTGGATTTTATCACTTGTATTAATACAACCATAACACAATTTTCAAATGACTAATTTAGATTTGGTGATAAGTCAAGTTCACGTAAAGCATATTATTAATTTGAAGAAATATATGTATCAGTAGAATCCAAGGATTTGAATGTCGGATCTCGTTTTATAATTTTATTTATATGGTGTTCTATTAAAAGGTAAACTTAAAGTAACAATTTATTTACAAAAAGATGTTTCATTATATAATAATACAAGAATAGTCGACATTAAGAACAAGTTTTAGATAAGACAAATAGTTTTTAGCTCTTAACCAGGTTAGGGTACCTTCATTTACTAAAAGGCGAGATCACAGACAAACAGTAGTAAATTGTGATTAACAGTCTATTTCTGATTCATATCCACTGTTGGGCTGAGGCCTCTTTATTCCTAGAAGTCACGGTATTTACAGTGTATGCCCACCAAGCTACTCCAATGGAAAGGTAGACATATCCATGAATTGCTCCCGGAATATGTAGTTTCCTAATAATATTTTCCTTTACCGAATAGCATAATGATGAATTTTAAACAATAATTAGGCAGGAAAGTTTCATTTCTTAAAGATAAAGGTAGCGATGCCTTGTCATGATTCAAAGTATCACTACGCCTCTTAAAATTAGCCATAACTACTGCATAATAAATAAATGAAGCCTTTATTGTTGGAGTTTTTTTTTATAAAATTCTTAATCTACTTATATCTAATGATTATACTATTAATTTAATTTAATTTATTAAATATTGCATCAACAACCCATGGATGCTCTTCTCCAACTTGTCTATTGACATAGGCCTCCCCCAGAGACTTCGTCTTTTCAGCGCTTATGTGGCCTTCCGCTTTTTCTCATCCTATATCTTGGACACCATTCAGTAGCGATTTTTGTCCACTTATTCGCTTTATTCCTTATCATATGCCCAGTCCATGTACTACTACTTCATACATTAACCTATTAATTTAAGGTTTTTACATAGATTACATAAAAATATGTCTTCTAACAAGTCCTGCGAATGTAACATCATTATCTGTAATGCCACGCAATTGAACTCTAGCTACATTTTAATAGCATCTATTGTTTACAAACAACCAATCGTTTATAGATGTTAATTCCTTATTATAGGTTTGCTATTTCAATTAAATGTGAACATTGACAAACATTTCCTGCACTATCGCATAGTCTGAATACTTAACATTTTGTAATGACATTATTATTATATAGTTACTAAGGATTTTTTTATTTCCTTCTTAAAGAAATAACAAGTGTAATAAGTATTTGGCACGCGGCTGATAAATAACAGTACGTATTAACATAAATGAAATAGTCACATCCAGTTGAATAAAATATACACAGACACAGTTACCTAAAGTATTGTTAAATTATATAAATTAATTTTAAACTCACCGCATAGAAAAACAGATAGAACCACAGAAACCGCATGCTTGACAGCAGTCGAACCACGACTGTTGATAACGTCGATAAAGGAGAACACATTGATCTTGCGTGCTTTAGGTCAAACGATATGTACACAAAGTCGTATTGTACATATATACTGGATGTTTTATCAAATTAATTATTTCTATTTTATAATTACAATGCATTAAAACATTGTTATAAAAGGGAAAAGGAATCAGGAAAAATTACGAAAAACATCCCGTAACCGATTGCGCTTTACCTTATTGTTAAACAGTTGGAATCTTCTAAATTTTGAGGTAAATGTGAAACCATTTGTGTTACACGCTTTTTTAACTTTACCTGTATTTGTGTAACTAGCAATGCCCCGCAGTTTCACTCACGTAGATACTGATCTCATGGCAATGGAAAGTCTACTTATTTTCATAGGTTGACATTTTATACTTCGTTATATCTTTTAAATGGAATGTCCTATTTTAATAATTTAAAAATTATTTTACAGGTATTGAAACAGTACAATAAAATATCATTTAATAGTATAAGGAATATCACAAAGGTGTGAATAATATGGTTTGATTATTGTCGGCACTTTTATTAACTTTTAAAATGTAAAAAGTAGTTATGTTGCAAACCTACAGTAGTTAGACGTATGTTATCACGGACTTTCTTTTGCAGATTTTTTTGTTTAATCAATAGTTTCCGCAGCGCACTCGATGACAGTTTTTACGTGACAAATTTTTCAGACTTTGGGTTACATTAGTGCATTTTATTATAGATCCCTATTTATTTTAAGAAATTCATATAGCCTATATCGCTCAGTGTAAATGCAGCTTTCTAATGGTGAAAAAATTTTTGAAAACGTTACAAACATACATACAAAAACACAAATGTTTCCTCTGTATAATATAATTTTTGTGTAATGTAATCATTGAACGTGATTTTGCTCCACTTTGAACGACTCCATTTGGTTCAAACTTCACACAATTATTATAGATGCATGACAAAACAATTATCCAAATAAAAAAAAATTACTGACGAGAATATTTCTGAATCGAGATGCAGTCTTTAACATATTTGTACATATTAAAGATGGCTGTTATACGAAATCGAACTTAAAATAAGTAAGTAGCAGCCCTTTAACGTCCCACTGCTGGGCACAGGCCTCCTCACTCCGAGGAGCGAGGGTTTTTAGAGCATAGACCCACCACGCAGCTCCACTGCGGATTGGTAGGAGCATATTATAAATTGCAAGATTACTTAGACGATAGAAACGCTTTAATACCATCATCATTTGAATACATTAGAATTAGTAAAATTTATATTATTACTTCTACTAATACTACTTGAATAAAGATATTTTGATTTGATTTGACATTAAATATTCTCGTCAGTAATTTTCTGATACCAAACACTTAATAATGTGACCACAGGTTATAAATTTTGTATTAAAAAATACGATAACTACATGTCATGGATCACAGAGAAGGCATCATGGGAGTGCACAGTTTTGGCGGGAAGAAAAAGAAGAATTGTCATCGGAAGCGTTTTATTAAACAATGCACAATTTATAAATAACTTGTGAAATATAAACCCCTAACGCTATTTGTTTACTTCATTCCAAACATATTTTACAGATAGAAATGTAGAGTAAAACGGCAATGGTAACATCGTTTAATTTAGAAAAGTCTGATATATTGACAAATATGTATATGGCACATTAGGTATAGCTGTAAAATCAAATCAAATCAAATCAAAAATGTCTTTATTCAAGTAGACATATTACAGCACTTTTAAATCGTCAAATTATATTTTTTTCCACACTCTGATTCTAATATAAGTCTGATGATGGTACTCAAAAACGGTTTAAAATCTAAAGTTATGAGGATTTCTTCGCGTCCTGATCCGAGAAGAACCCACAACAAACTCAGTCGGGTTTTTTTTGTTACCATCATCATTACAATATCATATTAGTTTACTATATTTTAATTAAAATTAGAGCAATTCGTTCACTCCCAAGCGTTTCTATCGTCTAGGTAGTCTTGCAACTTATAATACGATTTTTCTATCAACTTGCTTTTAACAAAGACTTTGAGTTTATTAATTGACATCTTTAGAACGTCTTGTGGGAGTTTATTATAGAAACGTATACAGTTACCCTTAAATGAGTTGTTAATCTTATGCAGCCTACNCTATCAACTTTCTTTTAACAAAGACTTTGAATTTATTAATTGACATCTTTAGAACGTCTTGTGGGAGTTTATTATAGAAACGTATACAGTTACCCTTAAATGAGTTGTTAATCTTATGCAGCCTACTAGAATTTATAACAAGTTTGTTTTGGTTTTGTAAGTTATATGATGTACATTCACTCTTTTTTATTAAAAGAGTCAATGTTTTATGTACCTACAAGTTTTCTAAACACAGCGCCATCTATAAGAATAACAGACAACCAAGTTGTTTTTAATTACCCGATTCATTAACGAAGACCGCTGCCATCTTGGGGCCTTAGACAACGTCACTGTCGAAGATTGCTTACGCTAAAAAAATGTATAGGAAAGACATTGACATCGTAAAATGAAATGTCATTCCCATAAATTTATAAGCGTTAGCATCTTCGAAAGTTACATTGTCTACGGGCTCTGTTCAGCAAAGGTCGGCAACGGTCAGGTACCTGAGGTTCGTCATCAACCGGACGCTATGTATGGTAAGTCAGACTCACCGCGCAATCCCATGCTGACTGGGGAAACAACAACTGCTAGAAAGTCGGGCGATGGAAGGGTTAACAGCTTCTTTTTTTTCGCTGGGAAATACTTTTATGCACTGGCCCCGACCATACGTCAGAAGTGTTATATATCTGTGAACTTTGTAGTTAGTCTCCGACTAGAAGTAGCAGCCCATTAACGTCCCACTGCTGGGCACAGGCCTCCTCATTCCGAGGAGCGAGGGTTTTTAGAGCATCGACCCAACACGTTGCTCCACTGCGGATTGGCAGGCATAGTACACAAGTGCACTCTCTATTCCTTCACTCTCATAGTTCGATGTGACGGGAATCCCACACGACCGGAGAGAGATCAGGCGCAAGACCCGGGACTCGCACCCAGGACCTCTTGTCTGTAGTCGAACATGCTAACCACTAGACCAATGAGGTAGTTAATGGAGCCTATCCCTACCTAATGTCAAGCGTCGGCGCGGGGGAAGGGGATGGACGTTACAATGGCGGTGGTAAAAACGATATGAGTAACAATATTTGATATGTGATAATTAATTGAAATACCTGAAGAATACAACTCTATACCCAAAACAAAAGGACATTACAAGGAGTGTGGGACTCTGCGAACAAGAAGGCCTCGCAATACCCACTAAAACCCTCTTCATCCATCCATCAGCACCAGGAGTTCAACTTTCGCATTCATCTCTGGTGTCCCGGATGAATCCGACTGATAATTCTCGAAGACAGTAGGACTTCCGCTGACAAGCGCTGCCTTATACCCCACCCCCTCTGGCGGTGTAAAAAAAATTGGAACGCTTCACGATTTTGCATGTCTTCCTTGCACAGGGGCCATGCTAAACTTCTCTGTATAATTCCAATTTTAGTATATTATATACAGCCGAAGCGAGTACAAAGGAATTTTGAAGCATTTTTAAGAAGGCATCATAGGAAGGAAATCATAGTTTATTATTATATTTATATAAAAAAAATATCTTTGATTTTATATAGATCATCATTTTTAAACATCAAAATGTAACCTGCTTAAACCTGGTTAAGTGGAGGTTCCGGTCAAGTACGGTACAGTAACCATAATTTTTAAGTTTTCTAAATATGACTTTTACTCTACTATTATATACATAGATTCAAAAATAAATACATATTAGATGAAAAACTCAAAAATTTTATGACTTAAGTTAGAAGAAATTAGGGTATATTAGTCTGTACAATAATGGCGCTTTTTTGTAAAATAGAATAATGTATAATTTTGTGGGTGAAAATATGTTTTTGAAGTGAAACTTTTTTAGGCGCATGAGGGTAATCTTGATAGCATGAAGGGGATATAAGTGAAAAGCGTGATTAGCGTCAGATGTACAGCGTATTTTATGGTAATTTGTTTGAAGGTTAGGTAGTTTTAATACTTACAAATAACATGTGGCCTTTAATATACAATTTTTCATAAAATATAAAATATTAGTATAAATTCTCTTTTCAAAATTTCAAATTCAAAAACAAAATTTCATTAATAATTTCTAATGTTCACAAAAACAAGTTGCATTTTTATTTACAATATCTCATTTGAGATTTCAAAATTAATTCATTATATTCCTAAAATATCTTTTAAAATTTTCTCTCCCTCTAAAGTCTAGGAAATCTAAAATTTTAGATTTGTATAAATAACAAGACTTAAAAATTAGTTTGCCAAAGAAGTTTCAATTCTGACATTTGTACACACGCACTTTTATTAAATTAAACCTTTTAAAAGCCGCAATAGTTAAGTGAATAAAAACGTGGATTCTCGTTTAGAGGAGTCACTGCTTTAAATCCTAAGCAGGCCGTTATCGTTATGTTTATAGGTTAAGAAAAACATCGTGAGGAAACCACTATATCCTGGGTAAATCCAGTAATTCTGACTACCAATCGTCGATGGAGCAGCGTGGTTCTAACTTCTAAGATCTAAATGAGTGAGTATTCTAAGTGATACGAAATTTTCTTTTTGTAAATAGTAATCACTATTTCATCACTGATAACATTGACATACTTTTTACCTGTATAAGGATACAAATAAAATACAATGCATAGAATTCCTAACATAATTTATTGAAAATTTCATAAATTATACAATGTTTATATAACTAAGAAAAGCATTTGACATTGTTCAATGGACTACAAAGTCAGGGTTACTCCAAGCAAGTACAACTTGAGTTAGTTTAACAAAATAATGGGTTGTTATAATCACAGATGCTTAAGTTCATAAAAAAAAGTTGCATGCCAGTGCAATGATTCTTTTATACTTAGTATGTGTACAATTGAACCTGGAATGAAAGAGAACACCATTAATCTTGGTAATAAGCCAAACAAGTTATATATTAGAATAGAATTGTCGCCTTCGAAAATAATCAGATGAATGTAAAATTGCAGTAAGAAGATAATTGTAGAATTTAGTAATAATTTAAATTTTAACTCCTGCTATGTGTCAGTGAACACGAGTGGAGGGAGTATGAAGCAGAGCACAAAGACACTGTATAATACTTCCTATTCCATTTTAAATCTTCTTAATTTATATGTCACTACATACAGTGACATATCATTTTTATCACACCATTGAGGACACCTTAGTTATTTATTTAACGGGTTAATCAGTTAACCATGCAATAAATTTAACCAGTTAGCTAATTAATTGATTTAACCGCTTAATTTGGATTAATTAGTTGGCTTCTGAACGAATTAACCTAGTTAAACTTTATGGATGGTTTAAATGGCCAAATTGTACAGCACTAGATTTTATTATACACTATTTATTTACCTAATTAGCCTAGAAGCCATGTTATAATCACAGGAAAGCTCCGAATCCGAAAGCACGCTTGATACTGTCAAAATAGTAACGTTTCCAGTTCACTCTGGTCTGGTCCACCTCTGATGAAGGCACCAGTTCCTGTTTCAATGTAACTAGGGTGTGATCATCCTGGAAAATTCGAGACATTTCATATTTTCTAATCCATTAAATAGTAAATAACAATTTATTAGCCCTTTTGCTGTGCCTGGCATATTATGAATTCTGACAGAGTTTTAACACATGACTGACTTATTCAGTTCTAACAAAGTGGCCCCTGTAAACAGAGACGTCAGTTGTTTATATATTGAGTGTTACATAGAAATTGTTAACATCTCCATCGCTTCTTCCATTCTCATTAAACCTTTCATACAAGTTCGTCGGTTTAGAGTACTCTTGACCTGGCCGTTATTTAAAATGTCCTGGATTTGGTCCAGGAACGTTCGCCTTGGTCTTCCCCTTCCAACTTTCGCATTCACTCTTGACTCATAAATCCTTTTTGTCAGTCTCCTTTCATTCATTCTCTCTACATGCCCAAACCATCTAAGCATACCTTTCTCAATTTTAGTCACTACGTCTTCTTTTATACCACAACGTTCTCTTATCACACTATTTCTTACTCTGTCACTCAGTTTTAATCCACACATAATTCTCAACGCTCTCATCTCTATCGCATTTATTTTACTTATGTGATTCTTCTGCCATACACAACTTTCACTACCATACATAAGTGTTGGCACCAAAACTCCTGCATGCACTGCCAGTCTGGCCTTTTGAGACACCATCCAGCTATTCATAAAGGCGTGCAGAGCACCATTTACCATATTCCATGCATTCCCTCTCTTTTCAATATTACTTTCACATGTTCCATCTTTTGTAAATTTAGATCCCAAGTATATAAATTCTTTCACCTCTTTCACTTGTCCCCCATCTATCAAAATATTGCCACTCATCGTAGATTCATCTCTTTCAAAGAGCATAAATTTGGTTTTGTATACATTCAATTTCCTCCCTTTCCCTTTCAAAGCTTCAGTCATAATATTTACCATCTCCTGTAGCTCTTTAGCGGATGACGGGAGTATTGCTTGATATCAGCGTAGAGTAAACATTTGATCAATAATTCATTCATTCTTAACCCATACATACTTTCTTTTAAATCATTCAAACAGTTATCCATGAAAAGGTTGAACAACCATGGTGTCGCAACACATCCTTGTCAAACACCTCTTTCGACAGGAATCCACTCTGTCTACACCCCATTTATTCTGACACAAATTGATTTTACAATACTGATTTTACAATACAGGTTAATTATACTGGACTAAAACTTTCCTTATCATGTAATATGTATACACAATTTTTAACCACTTCCACATTGATTATTTTTAAATGATATTAGGTTAAAGTAAGTAAACAAAAGGTTGGTAGGCATAGTACACAAGTGCACTCTCAATTCCTTCACTCTCATAGTCTGATGTGAGAGGAATCCGACACAATCACACAGAAAAAAGTCACAGTTTCATTGCACTACCAACTTCAGGCAAATATTGAGAAATTCTTAATAAAAAACTCAATATCTTTTCTTAATTAGCCCGACCCAGGGCTCAAACTCAGGACTTCATGTCTGTGGCCAAACATGCTAACCACTAGACTATTGAGATAGTTCTCAGTAAAGAAATGGTATGAGAATTTTATATAATGGCGTTATTTGTGGTAACTTTTAAAATACACATTGTGTATATTGACTCATTCCTAGGAGCTCACTAGGAACAAATTACCCCATATTGGCAGCAATGCGGAAAATGCAGTGAATCACAAATATTCAGGCTGTGGAGGGAGGCTTCTTCGAGATTGACTAGTTACAATACTAATAAACACTAACCATTATGCAAAAATTTGTATTTCATTGTAAAGCAAAATACATTGCAAATGTATATTTCATCATTCTAATTGATATCTCAAACTATGTCATCATTTACCATCAGGAGAGATCATTGTCAAGTTCTAGTCAATCAATATCACACAACAATTAAAATTCAAATGCAAAACAACAACCTAATATGTAAATAATTTTGGGAACTTCACCTTCTCATCAATAGTAAATGTAACTTCCGAGAAGTGCTGATCAGGCCACTGTTTATATCTCCAATACTGTACAATTTTCTTTCCAGGCACAAGTTCACGAAATTCTCCTGTAACATTACCACCAAACAACCAGAACTTGCCACCTTTCTCCACCTCCATTTTCACATGACCTTGTGTAAATGCTGTCACCATTTCTATTCTAGTCATAGCATCGTAAAACTCCTGAGCTCTGCATTGAAATGTCTCAGATAACTCTATTGATTTTGTATCAAGTTTACATCCAATTTGTTTAGTTGTTGATAGAACAGGTTCCATATTGATCTTCTTGTTGAATCCACTGGTGATCGTTGAAATGTTATCAGGTTTAACTGACTCCTCTCCTTTCTTTGGAAGGATTAAACCTTTGGAGAATTCTTCTTTTAGGCTTCTTATGTATTCAGACAGCTGTTTCCGAATCTCTTTTTTACCTACATTATGCATAAAGGCTTTTACTCTCTGAGCTTCATCTCCACTACCTTTTATAGTAACAACAATCTGAAAATAAATAAGTAAATATTAATTATTGTCATTCAAATGTTAAATATGTAATGTACAAATATTTTCTTTAAATTAGTTATGGAGTATTTAAGGTCAACATGATTTGCCTGTCATTGGTCATCTGCCTCAAATGTTTAATTTTCTCCTCTCATCTCTTTCTCACAAAACTTTGAAAAATTTAGCACATAACCTACCTCAGGAATCACTATCTATTGGATAACTGATGGTTCTGTGACCAGTTTCTTACAAAGAAAATAATGTAAGAATAGAGAGATCATGTTGAGATCTTCACTCATATTCATGACAACTGGAAATTAAACAAAATTGGATTTTCACTCAACTTTAGGCAAGTCATTTCACCTTGATCTTAAAATATGTAATTTTTCTTTATGTATATGACTGAACCCTACTTAAATTGCTAAACTGATTGTGTTTAATTTTTATTTATATTCAGATAGATTACAAAAAGATTGATAGACAAATTTTTTGCTTAAATGGTTAATATTTATTAGTATGGTGACTAGTCAAAGTGGAACCTGATTTCCAAAGGACATCTAGTATTTATCACATATTCTGATGCCAACTATACAAACAGTACCACCAAAATATATGTACTTTCACAAGACAAAATGTTTTTATTCATTTATTGTTGGGAGAGAACAGGGTGTTAGGGCATACAATGTTCTTTTTAATAAAAGGCAAATGGATAATGTATGCTTACGTCAATTTCATTGATGTCATTCTCCTCCGACAAATTCGGGATGCATAGTTCTCCATTAACCTTGTCCGAGGCGCCAGCCAACAAACCTTCCCACTTCAGTTTAATATCCCATTCGTAAAAAAATATTAGCTTTCCTTTCCTATTATTAGCACTCGCCTCTCCGGCAATCTTTTCTACTTCAGTAATCTTACAATCGATACCATTTTGAGTTATTTTTAAGTTATTCAACAACTCCTTCAAACGTTCTTTCGACCATGGGCCAGCGTTTTTTTCAGTCCAATGCCAATTATTTACGTTGGTCGCGTCAGGCCGTTCTTCTACAATCCATCGGGGGTCGCCTTCTCCCCATTTAGCCATACTTATGAACAAACTAGTACGAAGTACGAACTAAACACGAGGTACGAGTGAATTAGGATTTTCAGTTAACTCACCACGAGTGATATAAACCCTCGCAGTTTTGATGTAGAACTATATTTTACTAGTACCACTTTTTATTACAATATTATCTAGTTGGCTGCTTAAATATATTCTTAATACTATTGGGTTCTCATATAATTTAGACTGTTAATTTAATATATCATGCAGAAGGCTCAGAAACGCAATATTCGAGAAACGTCTGTTACTACTTGTCACATTCGTGCAGTCGAGTTAAATTATACCACAGAATAATGATTCTGAAGTTTGACAACAGTGTAACTGACAGTTCACATATGTTTTTAATTGCCATAACATTGGGTCGACATTCTAAAAAAAAGCGATTACTTGTGCGCCAGTTGTGCCTAAATATACATCCGCCAAGTTATAACTGTTTGAATAGACCTTCTTGAACACTTTACAAAATAAGGAATTTGTTTGCAACTCAAAAACAAAAGAAATGTACAATGGAATAAATTTAAAAACATTTGAACTTATTAAAAATTTATAAGGAAACGACTCTTGTGTTAAAAAATAAAAAAAATAACACGCAATCATACGAATAAGTAATGCTTTCTAAAACAAAAATACCTCAATTGTACGCAGATGAAACTGTTATGGCAACATTTTTGAACTTTCGCAAAGTTTCTAGAAAATTAGTACCAACATAAAGATAGTTTCACTCTGTCCGGGTAATAGAAGTTTCATTTTACGCATAAGTAAATTCAATGCATGTTGATTGTTGTACAATGATTCAATTTTATAATTATAAAGTTGTATAATAAGAAAAACATAAACAAGAAATAAAACAAAAACTTAATTAACAAGTTTAATGTAATTTAGTGAAACATTTAAAACGCCTGTAGGTTGTACGATGGCAAATACGTAGTACAGTAAAATTACAAATTGAAGTAAATAATAATGGTGTCTTAATTATTTTATATATATACATAATATACAAAATGATCACCTATTTCCTAATAAAATGTATACTATGTATTCACAGATATGATTAGTCCCTTGTTAATTTGTTGAACGTTGGTTTTTATTCTGTACTTCTATTGGTTTGCGTAACTTAAAACATTCAGTTGAAGGTAATGGTAGGGAATATTTTGAGACGTAACGTTGCGTTTGAATGTAACTCAACACCTCTTATATGGCTGGGTCACAAAATTTTTGTTTATGTATAGAGATAATTTAATCCGATAAATAACAAATTTCCCGATATCTATTAGGATCTATGGCGATTACACAATTATTACTTATTTAAAATTTAATTTCTCTTACTTGATACAATAAATTGCAAAATTAACATAATTATAATATTTAACTAATATTATACAAAGGTCAGTTTCTAAATACCAAATCTTCAATGTCATCACATAAAAAACGGCTACACTACTCGGTTCATCTTTGACGTTTCGCTTACTCTATGCAAATTAAAAATAGAATTAATTATATATGCTACGTATTTTAAATAGTAGATACGCTCGAGATGACCAACAGTTTTCTATTATTATACCAAGCAATTTTGATTTCAACTACAGTTTAGCTAGCATTCCGAGTAAGATAAAATGATATATATTGATGCACTAAATCTATATATGTGCGAAAAATGATCACTAATGCATTTTACGAATTCTCCAAATAGTCCATTGAAATATTATGTGAGCTTTGCATTTTTTGTAGAGGTTGCAACGTTATTTTTGGGACATGTTTGGGGGTTTATAGACGCTTGACCCCAAGTTTGTTGGGTTGCCGCCTTTGACGCCTGCCGCCATTTTGGAATAAGGAGTGCAAACACTTTTTTCGCGATATCTCGGAAACTACGAGTCCTACAATAATATTCGTAAAAACATGAGTTGGTAGCAAATCGCTTTGCGTACTAATATGTTCTTGTAACTTATTACCCTAAATTTAAAATTAAAAAGGTTATAAGCAAAACAGTGAGAAAAATTTCTCTCTTTTTGCTGTATAACTTTTTTTTATACAATTTACAAAAATATTTCCTCAGGCCAATTTTGTAGATGATCTTTTGAGGAAAATATTTCTCTACAACTTTTTTTAATGAAATTAATTTAAAATGCTCCAAAGTTAACCGGGTTCGTCAATGCTTCTGTGATTCCGGTCAAAACGAAATGTTTAATTTAGTTTTATCATCTTTTTTTATTAAATCCCTACCAACAACTCTACTTATTCATCGCTAATTTATTTCTCCGCCAACTATGAGGTATCACCAGTAGGTTTACATGCTTCTATAGGCTAGATGCTTGCCGATGAGGTAATCATATTTTCAATCAGGTCATGTCCCAAACAACCCCCAAACATATCCCAACAATAAAATTGTGTCCTCTAAAAAATGCAATACGGTCTTTAAATTGTAAAATTTCAATCAACTAAAATCTATTGTCCACATTTATTTGAAATTTAACAAAATGACTGCTTTTGCGATGTAAACGTTAATAAGAGTGGATATCTTCATACTGCCACGGGTTCGATATTAAAGCGGTTGACCGCCGTTCCAACGACCTATTTAACAATCCCTCAGGACCACAGGGACATTAAGAATCATTAACGACAAAAATATAACCTAGTGATCTATTTAATATAGGACAAAAATATAACAATTAATTTTTGTTTAATTATATATACAAATAACAAATTATATTTTAAAACAAAATAGCCCAAGGAACTAAAAAGTGAACATGTTTATTTAACACATTTTGTATTCCAATGATTAATAACGCAGTCCTTTAAAATATGTAAAATAGATATTCAATAATTTGTACATAACTTTGTAAATCAATACGTACTTTCATGTTTTGTTTTTAAAGACAGATCAAAATAACGCGATGTTTTAAATTGGTTCTGACCTTATAAAGTTAAATTGTAAGAAGGTCTAGATGTGTCATTCATGTTAATAAATAATATGCTTCTGTTACGTATACGTAATTGGTTTTGAATGGCCACCAATTGTTAGAAACACGTTATCTTGCGAGTGATATAACTACAGGCTAACAGCCGATGTTGGCTAATATTATATCGTATTAACCAGTTTGTATTCCGGTTCGGTTGGCGACTGTAGTTCGTGTACGCGTCGCAAAAACAAAAAAAAAAAACAATGTTCCCTATGCGTCGTATTGGCTGTAAGGTGTGTTTAATATAGTTCCTTCCAGGTTGTGTTAATAAAAAAAGGATTATTCGTATTTGAAACGTCGTTTGCAGATTCTGGAGCAATGGCGAGCACCAGTTGCGGTGGCTGCGAAGTCGAAGAATTTCAGCACCGAGGCCCCAAGGCCTCTGACAATGCTGACTGATGATGAATTAGCGATGAGGGACACAAGTAATATTTTTCTATAACAATATTGTTAGGAGTTTTAATAAATACACCTGCGTATTCAAGTTTCAAATTTCATTTGTTTAGTAAACACAGATGTACGTGTCAATTTAAATTATTTTAAATCTTGCACAAAAAAGTGAGTCTGATAATTTTTTTTGAATAATATAGAACACGTATTTATAAATTTTAATCACTTTAAAGATTACTGGATGATATTAATAATCAAATATTTGTTGTATCAATTGCGTTAATTCTTTCTTGGTTTAGTCACGCTATTGACCTTATGGGATTCATCAGTTTGGCGAATTAAGAAAGTTAAGGAAGTTTAAGATGTAGTAATTACAATTGTTATGCCTAAACATTATGAAAAAATTGTTAATCATTGCAATGCAATGGCATGTACAGCTACTAGAATTCGAATAATTTTTCATGGCCCACATTATCAACATAAATTACCATCACGCGAGATTTAGATGTAATGTAGAAACCTTGGGTGGGTATTTCAATTAGTTTCATGTATATCTAAAAATTACGTATTGCAAATAGAAAATCCTTTTCAGATATGCGCATTTGTGCTTCTCTTATCAAGCAGGTACCATGCAAACAAACTATAGTTAGTAGTATAATTTAATAACGCACGTTGTAACTTCACTCGTATAGATATTTCTATTGCCTTTAACTTAAAAAAAAAACCGCTGACATCGATGTCACAATGTTGGTGGCTTTTTTTCTGCCTCAGTTTTCTTTTTCTTGGTTAAAAGGCCATTTTAAGTGGAATCAAGACGATAAAATTCGGTCGCGAAATAAATATTAATTAAAAAAAATATCTTAAACGATTCCAATTCCTACACTAACAAAGTTGGGTGCTATGCTATACATAAAACGTGTTTGTCTTTATATTATTCAACGCCTCCTCGCTAAGATAATCAGAAAATAAAACGAACAACATGTGCATACATTATATAAGATTATTTTATACCAATAGCTTATTTAAAACCCCCCACAATAATAAAATTAAAAACAAATACATTTAAATATACTGAACATGATAATGATGGCTTAATGGTGGGCATAATCTCATGGTTACTGTATTCGTTTTCTAACAAAGCAAATATAGAAAATTGTATTTTAAAATTTATCAAGGTTTGTGGGTGGCTTTAAATTCTCAGCAAAATGCTGCCAAACTGCTTGAAACAGACATCAAGACATATTGTTTTGTTTTAGTATTGGCAAACTCTTAGAGCAGATTCGTATATTACAAGAGGAAAACATAAAACTACAAAAAAACACTCTAAAGTAATATTGAATCAATTGTGTTTTTCTTTCCATTATATTTGTACTACTTATCAAATATTGACATCAGCGTTTTGTATGTCTTATCATTAAACTTTGAATATTTACTTAGCATTAGCCTTTTATGACTTATCATTTGATGTCAACTCATTATCAGCTTACACAGGGGCACAGTATCCATGTTATGTTGCTAGGAGGTATTTGAATATTGGAAATACTCTGTTTTCTCTACCTTATAACTAAACTAGCTGACCCATGCTACTTTGTCTGCGTACACCAAATTTTGGGACTTTGAAGTACGGCGCCAACTAAATGACGCATATGTAACTTTACTGACAGCAGAACTAATTATCAAGAATTGTTTGTTTTAAAAAAATGCTATTTCTTTTCATAAACAACAACACAGTAGGCTTAAAAACGGGACATAATATGTGGAATAAACTTAATTCCATGTATTATTGCGATGTAATACTAAAGAGCCCACTAAAGAAAGCTACGAGGATTCTTTCGCGCCCTGTTCTAAAAAGAATCCTCAACAAACTTAGTCGGATATCCTTTTCTTATCATCATCATTACAATACAATTTGCAATTTATTTATTTGCCAAATCCGAGCATTTTTATCTGGGGCCAACTGGGATTGATCACATCATGACAATCATATCAGAATGATCACTTAATGAAGTTTTACACAGCAATTTATTTACGAGTATTTGTATTCATTCTTGTAAATATTTTTTTATTATCATAGTTTATTCAATGAAAGCCAGTATTTGTGTAATTTCCTTAAAAAAACATACTAGATTAACATATTTCATTTCTTGATTGTCAGGATACCAACAACCTTATGAACAGAGCAAATATTGTCCTTTTTCATGAACTAAGACTTAATTAGTTTTAACAATTCTCGTTTATATACACTAATTGTAAAAACAAACGTTAAAAATTATCTAAGTTAAAATAATAATAGTTTGAATAGGTATTTCAACACATGGATAAACGTGACGTCCATTTGACGCAAATATGTTGAAGATATAACAATAAATATGGTTAAAAATGCAAAATGTTTTCAACAAAAAATTATTGTTTATTAGATGAAATATTATCTGCACCAATATATTCATAACATTTATAGTCCACACCAATATGCATATAACATTTGTAGGCCGTTTAATATCCTCGGACTGCTTCATTGGTCTAGTGGTTAGCATAAATGAGGAGGCCTGTGCCCAGCAGTGGGACGTTAATGGTCTGCTACATACCTTACCTTATTTATATTTATACAAATCTAAAACGGTAGTTTTCTGGGAGTGAAGAGTTCACTCATATGAGAGAGGGTTTTTAGAGCATAGACACACCACGCTGCTCCACTGCGGATTGGCAGGTATAGTACACAAGTGTACTCTCTGCTCCTTCACTCTCGTAATCCGACGTGACGGCAATCCGACGCGACCGGAGAGAGATCAGGCGCAGGACCGACGGCTTAACGTGCTTTCCGAGGCACGGGTGAATCAGACCGCCAAATTTTTCCCAACTTCGGGAAATTATTGAGAAAACCTTAATAGAAAACTCAATATTGATTTCGAATTGGCCCGACCCGGGACTCGCACTCAGGACCTCGTGTCTGTAGTCGAACATGCTAACCACTAGACCAATGAGGCAGTTAAATTTAAATATAAATAAGACTTAAAAATTAGTTTGTCAAAGCAGGTTCACTTCTGACATGTGTACTTTGTACGCGGTCACTTTTTTTATTGGTGCCAGATAGGTGACTTTGAATTACATGGGGCTAAGTAATAAGGTACTTGTTATGGTTACAGCAGTAACAGTAGAGTGGTACTAGTTTTTGCAGAAAGTTTCCACCCAGTCCAGAACTAGATAAAATATTATTTCCTGTCTTTTCCCTGCCGGGAATCATAACCGGGACATCTAGCAAAAGCATGGGCGTCGAAATCAATAGTCTATAATTATAAGTGTTAATAAACACAGTAGTCACTTGTCATTATGTAAATACTGTCCTTCGATTGAACAAATAGCTGTAGTGGTAACTGCTCTCACGTATAGTTGCCTATAAAAGAATTAGATATGGTACAATAACCTTTGCTTAAGACAACCTTGATTGAACAATAACTTTAAATCTTTTTTTGTTGTCGTCGTGCATGTTGTTAGGTATATTAGGGTAATATATTAGGGTATTAGGGTACGTAGGGTGTATTTAAATAAATGGCAACTTATTTTATTAGTCAATTTTATATCTGTCACGTCGTGTATATATAATGTTATAGATCCTTGCTTTAGAAGAATAGTCATGCATTCTAAAAAGCTTAGTTTACATGACAGGCGTTTGAAAATTAGACGGAATATTTACATCAATTAGTAACTTATTGACATATTTTAGTACGAGAGCGTTAATTTTTACTGATTTATAAGTTCTTGACATATAAATTTCCTCGGGTTTCCGTAAAAAAATTTGTGACACAATCCAAAAAACATTTAGGAGCGCCATCTGATATCAAACAAAATTAAATCAACCAATGACGTTTTATGATGCCACATCGATATATAAGAAAGTATACAAGGCATTCGGAGACCGCTTCCGAAAACAAAGACAGACGATCGTACTAATGTCACCTTTTATGATGGGACGGAAATATATCCTGTTAAAAAATTCCTATTATTAAAACGTTTTATTAACATTATTGACGCTCCATCACGTTAGTAAAGCTAAATCAACAAACTACTTAATGAACGCTCGGCCGCGCCGCACCGCGCTGGGGCGTTGACCTGTGCCTTCAAGCGTCGGCTGTTTTCGATTTTGTTTCATTTCCGGTTCATTTTTTAGTAAAGTAATCTATTTTTCACGAAACTATCGTTTCATTTAGTTGTACTCACATGATGGAGCGTAAAAACGTTTTAAAAATATAAACTTTTGAAGTGAAACTTTATAAAGCGTATAAGGGTAAAATATTTACAGATGAAACGCGCGATTAGCGTTACGAAGACGTGCAGCGTTTTTTATGCTAATTTTTGAATGTTAGGTAGTTTTAATATTTACAAAAAACATGTAGCTTGTTAATTTGCCACTCGTCATTTAATATACTATTTTTCATAAAATATAAATATTTCATAAATTCTCTTTTCACAATTTTAAATTCAATAACAAAATTTAACTAAAATTTTCTAATATTGTCAAAAAATTCGTGGCATTTTTATTTACAATTCGTCATTTGAGATTTTGATACATTATTTGTATTAATTTTCGACACTTTAATATTTTAACGACAGTTAAATTCATGAAATTCCTAACATAACACCCTTCTTCCCTCCTTTTAAGTCTTAGATATTTAAACTTTTAGATTTGTATAAATATAAACAAGACTTAAAAACTAGTTTGCCAAAGAAGTTTCACTTCTGACATGTGTACTTTTTACGCGCGCACTTTTAATTTTAATCAGGGTCGATTTTATCCATCCCATCATCAAAGGTGTCATTAGATGATATATGATTGAAAAAAGATTATTCTATAAAAAAGCCAGTTGATAATTAAACAAAATGTTTAAATATAACCAAATGACATTTTAAGGTGGCATGGGGTTACTTTTGCCGATTCTAGATTCTGCTGAGCCTTTTTCTAATATTTTCGATTATATCTAAAGCAGCAAAATTTGTTTATTTATATTTAACCGTATTACGTTCATTAATCCGTGTAAGTTCTGCCATAGATTTTATCTCTTTAAAACCAACAATTTGACATGAACAAAGTTCGTTTGTTGAATAACAAGCATTATAATATTATGTACAATATTTTCATGCAACGTACATAACACTCTATTTGATAAAGCAGATAAAAGCAATGAAAACACAAATTGTTTGTAATTTAATAAATGATAAACGTAATAGTATCTATTGATAAGTTTATATGTAAGAAATAAAAAAGACATTCATTGTGATAAATACGATAATTTTTATACATACGTCATCCTTGTTATCTTTTATATAAAAAGTATAATTATAATTACTAGATACACTAATTTTATATTCAAAAACTATGTAAAGATAACGTTCTTTTACTGAAACGGCTTACTTAGTCGTCTATTTTTGGTACATTTTAATAATGAAAGGTGTTTTAAATCAAATATTTATTTAAGAATAACTTCCATGAGATATCTAAGGACTTTGTCAAATAAATTCATTATAATTGCACGATCTATTGGAATTGTTTTTATTTAAAAGATACCTTCTTTAATATATAGATAGATAGGAAGAATAGAAAGAAAGAAAGAAAAGAAAGAAAAAGAACTTTATTCTGCATTGTATGTAGGAGGAAAACAATCTAAGAAATAAATGACTAACACCATATCTATATCTATAAAAATAAAATAATATTAAAAAATAACTTAAAAACTAGCTACAACGCAGAAAAGGTCTGCAGCTCAGCATAAAAGCCGTGCATCCGGCTGCAGCCCGACGCACGACGCTGATTTTCAGCTGCAGCCTATAAAATGACGCCACGGATGCGCAACTGAGTTTCTTTAGAGTTTTTTTTTTTAACATTCGTGTCCAAATGAATACATTAAAATTAAAACAGTAACATTTAAATAATAATGTGTATAAATATATATATATATGTATAAGAATATAAATATGTTTATAAATTAATTATTACACAAATTATAACAATCAGCCGCCAGCAGCGATCCTACAGGAATGAATACTCTGCTACCAAATTTTCTGTTTCTTTTTGTTTGTTGCTAAGAAATGTTTTTAACTGATTTTTAAAGCTAGTTTTAGAATTTAAATTTTTATACGGCGGAGGAATATTATTCCAACATTTGGTAGCAGAGTATTTGAAAGAGCCCCTAAAAGCAGCAGTGCGGTGAGCGGGCATGCTAAGTGTTTCGCAATTTCTCAGCCGATCCGACCTTACCCACCGTAATTTATTAAAAAGATATATAGGTTTACCATACTTTATAACACCATAAAGTAAAACTGCAAGATGAAGTTTTCTTCTGGGTCTCATTTTTAATAAATTATGTTCATTAAGGTATGGTGTAACATGATTACGTGGGCGAATGTCAAAACAATAGCGCGCACATGCGTTTTGGACACGCTGTATGATTCTCTTAGTTCTCGATAACAGTCTTGGTCCAATTATAATGTCAGCATAATTTAATTTAGAGAGAACTAATGATTCTGTTATTCTGATGCGCAATTCCTGTGAAATGTACTTACGTATTCTATAAAGTATTTTCAACCGATAAAAACAGTTGCGTACTGTCGCTGCTACATGACTCTCAAATCTTAGTTGGGAATCAACTAATAAGCCCAAGTTACGCGCCTCGTGTACTTGTTGTAAAGCACTACCTCTGATATTAATCTGTAAATCTTTGAAGGTAGGCAGTACTTTTAGTTGTTGGGGTGTCCCAAATAGCATAAACTTAGACTTATTGGGATTGAGGACAAGACAATTAGCAGCTGACCAGTCCGCTACACTATTGAGATCCTTATTAATTAACTTTATTGCCGTACTGTAGTCCGTTGATTTAAAAGAGTAGTATAGTTGGATATCGTCCGCGTACATATGATATTTACAATATCTTATACAGTTGACTATGTCCGCACAGTATAGAATGAAAAGCAACGGCCCTAGGACAGATCCTTGCGGTACTCCTCGACGGACTGAGGCGAGCTCTGATTTATACCTCTTACCATCTTCGTGAATTATTTCGACAAATTGCTTTCGATCACTTTATTGTACTCTTTATTGTACACCACAAACACGTAACAAGTAACACAGACACAAACTTAAATGAATAGTACAAATAGGCGACCTTATTAGTGATTTCTACCAGGCAACCTTAGGGTTAGGGATAGGCACGTGGAGGAAATACGTGATATTAATCACCATTTCCCGGTTAAATAAAAAGTTCAAAAATGTACCATTTTTCACAAATAGCATTTACTCGCAAAATGTGTCCTTAATGTGGAATCATTTTAATTAAAACAAATGATAACAAAAGACGTGTGGCAAGTAAATTTTAAAATATTTTTTAAATTATGGACTTTTTTTTCGTTCCGCTTAATATGCCTGTGTATATACTTCTGTACGATAATGTAATCCTAATTAAAAGAAGTAACTACTTCCTTTGCTATAATAAATTATCATAAACACATGTCTTTTTACAGTAAGAAAACTGGCGAATGAACAAATAGCGCCATTGGTTAGAAAAATGGAAGACGAACACAAAATTGACGACGGCATCAGGAAAATGTTGTTTGATAATGGTGTAAGTTATTAAGTTACTCAATAATAATTAATTAACTTATCGCGAGATTTTTGCAAAAGAATAATAAAATAATTTCAATGTACGTGGTTTATTAATATATGTAGTTTCGTAAATAATATTTTTTTGGATATATAGCTGTTTTATATTTAACTAGCTGATCCCCGGAACTGAGTCTTTTACACTAAATCGTGGGTCTTAAAGTACGTCCACACGTAACTTTGTCTACTGCTGTGCCCTCCGCTTTTTAAATCTTTGATGTCTTCCAAGATATCCCGTTAAATGAAATGCTGATAAGTGCAGTTTTGATCTANCAAATAGACAAAGATGTGTACCCCCTGACCTTACATTTAGAGACAAATATATACCATCCCACATTTTCAAACCATTATTTTAAGATTACCGTAGCACATTAATTTGATCTATCACGTAAGGTTTGCGATTTAAGGCGATTTTATTTAATTTTTCAAAAAAAGGAGGAGGTTTATCAATTCATCTGTATTTTTTTTATGTTTGTTACCTTATATCTCCCGACTGGGTGGACCGATCTAGATGATTTTTTTTTTAAATGAAAGGCGATGCTCGTCATAGGGTCCCATTTTTCTTAAAACCAGTTCTGATAATGGCATCCATGATAAAACCGGATAACTCTTACATTTGCGTAAGCATGTGCGCGACAAATGGACGAATAACTCAATATCACGCCAACCGATTTCGATGATTCTTTTTTATTAGAAAGGATATACTTCAAGGGTTGTTTTGTGATAGTTTGGTAAGGTTCTGATGATGGAATCCATGACAAATTGACGGAACTCTTCAATACTTAGGAGCAAATGATCGATACTCGGCAGAATCTTCTATAAGCTACCCAGATATTTGAGTTGCCTACCGTAACTTCGATATGATAAAGTGCTAGTCGTAGTTAAATATGAAGATCAATGGAACTCCTCAACGGCTTACAGTGTGATTTTTGCCAAAATCTATAACTGTCTGTAATCAAATGCCAATGACCTTACGTTTGTTGCTGCATTGCAATATTTGAAAGGTGAATTATGTGTGAAGCGGGTTTCGGGTTGGATCCCGGGTGTGGCGATATCAATGTAAATTTAAGTTGTTTCATTTAAACGGTGTTATCTCATGAGAAACGCGTTTTAGGTGTACATATATTGAGACAAATTTGTTAGTTTACTTCAGATTCACTAAAAATCAAAAAATAAATATAAATATTTAACAAAAAAAAACCGCCTTCAAAACAAACTTACAAATACGTTAATATGCTCTAAAAAGTAAGAAATAATTGAGTATTCTTTTATAGTGTTCTTCGTATTGTTATATTTGGAGTCGGTGTCTTATGACGATATGTCGGTCTTATGATTATATGACGTATTTCAACATGCAAAGTTGCGATAGCCTGACTCTCATTTCCCGCAATAAAAATACTATACAATTTCCATCTTAAATCATATCATCACTTACTGTCAGGTGCGATCATAGTCAAGCGCGAACCTGTCAGCAATTAAAAAAATATTATGTTATAGCAGTACTTTAAAACATATGTTTTGATACGAAAAAATTATAATATTTACAGTTAATGGGTATAGAAACGCCAACGGAATACAGTGGATCAGGCTGCGGTTTCCTTACCATGATGCTTGTGGTTGAAGAGCTATCCAGAGTGGATCCAGCAGTCGCAGCATATGTTGACATACATAATACTTTAGTTAACTCACTGTTTATGAAGCTGGGAACCGAAGAACAGAAGCAGAAGTATTTGACAAAATTGTGTACGGAATATGTAAGTTGCACTTTCAAAATTTGAAATACTAAAATGTTTTATCATTTTGAGAATTTGTTAAGTGAAACTTCTGTAAGCGCATGAGGGTTTGATATTTTTACGGATGAAACGCTTGATTAGCGTCACGAAGACGTGCAGCGTTTTTTATGCTAATCCAAAAGTTAGTTAGTTTTAATATTTACAAATAACATGTGGCATTTTAATTTGCCACTCGTCATTTAATAGGATTTATGAATCAAGAGTGAATGGGAAAGTTATATATGGAAGTCCAAGGCGAACGTTCCTGGACCAAATCCAGGATATTTTAAATAAGGGCCAGGTCAAGAGTACTCCAAACCGACGAACTTGTATGAAAGGTTTAATGAGAAATGAAATGAGAGAAGCGAAGGAGATATGCAAGGATCGTGGCAGGTGGAAGGGCGTGGTCTCTGCCTACCCCTATGGGAACGAGGCGTGATGCTATGTATGTATGTACGTAAATAACCAAAGCTTAATCAGTTTAATAAATCCAAGGAAGAGATGAGATTTTATTTGATAATTTTTGTGTAATAAACTTTTGAAGTCACAATTTTGAAAAAGGCTATAAAGGCTAAACACGATAACTCGAAAGTTATACATATAGGGGTTTAAAAATTCGCAAATAGTCATCCCTATCAGCTCCTAATGCGATTACGTCCAACTATCAATAACCTTGTACAAAACAACATATCAACATACTTTTTACAAAGTAACTAACAATGAATAACACTTCACTATAGAATGCTATTTTTTTCTCATAAAATGCAAATGATTAATCTGATGTTGAGTTAAATCAGTAAGTAAATAATAAAAGTGAGTAACAGCCCATTAACGTCCCACTGCTGGGTACAGACCTCCTCACTCCGAGGAGCGAGGGTTTGTAAAGCATAGACCCACCATGCTGCTCCACTGCGGATTGGGAGGCATAGTACACTCTCTATTCCTTCACTCTGAAAGTCCGATGTGACGGGAATCCGACACGTTCGGAAAGAGATCAGGCGCAGGACCGACGGCTTAACGTGCTCTCCGAGGCACGAGGGTGGATCACACCGCGAACTTCCTAACTTCGGGCAAATATTGAAAAAATCTTAATAGAAAACTTAATATCTATTTTGATTTGGCCCGACCCGGGACTCGAACCCAGGACCTCATGTCTATAGTCGAACATGCTAACCACTAAACCAATGAGGCAGTTAAATCAGTATTGACGATAAATTAAAACCACAAACACAAGTTACGTAAGATGAGATAACTGTTTGAGGTTTTTGTGGTATTAAAAACATCGTTTGCTTGAATTTCCAGTTATATTTATTACCTTGGCTTATTGTTTTATTATTTATAAACTTAATTTCACAGTGCAAACGACTGGATTATAGCTATAAAGCTTATAACTTACAAGTTAATGTAAAGCGGTATATTTTTTCTATGATAATAATTGATCATACTGATCATCAAATCAAATCAAAATATCTTTATTCAAGTAGCCCTATTACAGCCCCTTCGAATCGTCAAATATATTTATTTTCAACACACTAATTCTAATTATACGTCTGATGATGGTATTAAAGAACGAATTAAAATCTAAAGGTACGAATGTTCCTTCGCGTCCTGATCCGAGAAGAGCCTACAGCAAACTAAGTCGGGTATTTTATTTTTTGTTACCATCATCATTACAATATCATATTAGTTTAACATATTTCAATTCAAATTAGAGCAGTTCGTTCACTCCCACGGGTTTCTATTGTCTAAGTAATCTTGCAACTTATAATACGACTTTTCTATCAACTTTCTTTTAACAAATACTTTGAATTTATTAATTGACATCGCTAGAACGTATTGTGGGAGTTTATTATAGAAACGTATACAGTTACCCTTAAATGAGTTGTTAATTTTATGCAGCCTACTAGAATTTATAACATGTTTGTTTTGGTTTCGTAAGTTATATGAAGTCCATTCACTCTTTTTATTAAAAGATTCAATATTTTTATGTACGTGCAACAAGTTTTCTAATCTGTATACGCAGTGAACTATCATTATGTTAACCGTCTGGAATTTGTGTCTTAACGACTCTCTTGGCCCATATTTTAAATCGAACGAACGGCCCTTTTCTGCAGCACAAATATTGTATCTATATCAGCAGCATTACCCCAAAGTATAAAATATATATTTTGATGTATGTATTAAAAAGCAACCTATGTAAAAACCACTAATAGCGAAATTACCTCTTACTAGTCAAACGAGATACCATCTGAAGCTGTATCATCACTTATCATACCATGACATCACAGTCGAGCGCTATCCTGAACTTAAAAAAAATATTTTACACCTGAAACTTAAAAAAAAACTGTTTCAAAGAGTAACCACTGAGTTACTTGTCAGTCTTCCGGTAGAATCAACTCTTCTAGCTTACTTGAATACGTGATATTTTGACGATTATTTAAAAATGTATTTCCGAGGGTTGTTACAAAATTTTCATATGCAAAGTTGTCATTAAACTGCACGACGAAATTACGTAGTTAATATAAAAAAATTAATTCAATAACGTCTTCTTGCATAATGTTCTTAAATAATATGGAAAGAAATCTCTTAAATATTTTACGTTAGACTTCAATAGGTGAGGCTGTAAAATTTTTAGCAGTTCTTTCCTCCAATAATTATCTGTATTTTAAAAATGCTAAGAGAGATATTTAGAGCAGTAAAAATAATGACAATTCACTGTGTACATCGATAAAAATATTGACACTTTTACAAAGAAAAGTCAATTGCACCTAAAATAACTTAAGAAATAAAAATAAAATTATGTTAAATATGTTTTAAATTCTAATTGGCTGCATAAAATTGACACTCCTTTCAAGGGTAAGGGTGTGGGTTTCTATAACAAACACCCAAAATAAATTACAACGATGCCACTTATTCAATTTAAATCTTTTATTAAAAGAAAACTTATTTAGAAATGGCTCTATAATTTGAAGAACTACTTAAAAGATAAAAAAGCGTAGATGTGAATGAATTGCTCTAATCGAAACAGAATAAATTAAACATATACATTGCAATGATGACGAAAAGGGGACACCTGACTAATTTTATTGTGGGCTCTTCTCACAACAGGGTGTGAAGGAGCACTCGTAATTTTATATTCTAAGTCGCGGTCTCTAATATCATCATCAGTAGTACATTGAAATGATATATTAAAACACTAGAATTGACGATTCAAAACTGAGTAAAAACCTACTTGAATAAAGATTTTTTCAATTTGATTGTATGAATAAAAAGTATTTTAATTAATATTTATTTAGGGGGAATATGAACTAATAGATAGACAAAATAGTGACAAGTGAAATGTATAATTTACAGGCAGGCAGTTTTTGTTTGACCGAACCGACTTCTGGATCAGATGCCTTCGCTTTAAAAACAGTGGCAAAGAAAGATGGTAAAGACTACGTCATAAATGGATCAAAAATGTGGATTTCCAACTCCGATGTTGCTGGTGTGTTCCTCGTTATGGCTAATGCGGATCCTTCAAAGGTAATATTCGACAAACATACTTATATTTAAGTCTAGTTTAACAAACAAATTTCTAAGGCCAATTTACGTTATATTTTAATTCTGCTTAACTTAAAATGTACGAGTAATTACATATAATAATCTATTATACTTTTCGATACAACTACAAAAAAAGCAAAATGAATACGATTTTTTAAGTAAAACGTCAAGAAGTTCTGCAGCGTTTTTTATGCTAATTCGTTTGAAGGTTAGGTAGTTTTAATATTTACAAATAACATGTTGCCATTCGTCATTTAATAATTGAATATATTGGTCGTTTTTTTAAGTAAACTTATTGTATGTATTTATTGTGAAACTATAATTTTATTAAGCTGTACCAACATGATGGAGCATAGATAATGCTAAAAAACGTTTTAAAATATGATTTTTTATCAGGATCGACTTTTTTTCCACCCCAGCATCAAAGGTGTCATTAGTACTATCATCTGTCTTCGTTTATGGGTGTGGTGTCCTACCTTGTATATGTTGCATTTGCTATAAATATATGTTCGACGTAATTATATATTCTCTCAATTTCCATTTGCCTCCCTTGATCACAATTTTTCGTAACGATCTCTCTTACTCCCCAAGTTAAGCGAGCGTAAAGAAGGTTTACTTCAAAATTTGTAGTTATTCTAAAGGTTATTATAGTAGTAGCTGGGCAAAGGCCTCCTCACTTCGAGGAACGAGGGTTAGAGCATAGACCCACCACCCTGCTCGACTGCGGATTGGCAGGCATAGTACACAAGTGCACTCTCTATTCCTTCACTCTCATAGTCCGATGTGACGGGAATCCGACACGACCGGAGAGAGATCAGGCGCAGGACCGACGGCTTACCATGCTCTCCGAGGCACGGGGGTGGATCACACCGCAAACTTCCCAACTTCGGGCAAATATTGAGAAAATATTAATAGAAAACTCAATATCGATTTTGAATTGGTCTGACCCGGGACTCGAATCCAGGACCTCATGTCTGTAGTTGAACATGCAAACCACTAGACCAATGAGGCAATCGCAAGGTTATTATGAAATACGTCAATTAAATGATGTTATCTTGAACGTAAGTGACCCAGTGCGTTATCGTCTAGGTTACACTGATGCAATAGTTAGTTTGATATCTTTATTTAACTTGGAAAAATAAACAATGTCATATACCAGGAATCTAGTTTATTGACATAATTTGAATACCTTTTCTTTTCTCAGTTTCCGATACCTACAGGTCTATTTTTATAAAGTTAAAAAATTTTTCTTTCCACATTCGTATTGTATTATTTTATGTTACTTAATACAATAACAAATTCTATTAATACATATAATAAATATAAGATATGTTAATACTATCGAAAGCACCAAAATATCCACGATTCTGTCCAATACGTTAATATTTTACGATATTTTGCAATGGCTCCGAATTTGAATTTTCTTTTTCTATCACGAAGGACATGCAAATTTGTTTTTCTTTTACAGGGTTACAAAGGCATCACTTGTTTCATAGTGGAACGTGATACTCCCGGTCTTAGTGTCGCCAAACCGGAGAACAAACTCGGCATACGGGCTTCCGGTACCTGCATGGTTCATTTTGACAATGTAAGAGTTCCCGAGGGAAATATACTCGGAGAATACGGCAAAGGGTAAGTATCTCTACTAATATTAGCAATCCGAGAATATGCCAAAAGGTAAGCGCCTCTACTAATATTAGCAATCGGAGAATACGGCAAAGGATAAGTACCTCTACTTAAAAACTTATAATTCTTCAAAAACAATTCTCCAAGAATTGTTTTTGAAGTATTATTTACGCATGCTTGACTTTGGAAGTAAACTATTGAATGCGTGACGAAAGCGTTACTTTAGTGTGATAAAGATACGCAGCAATCAACAATGACTCAGTAGTTATTTTTAAAAAGTTCTAAAATAAGTCTGCATATTAAATACAGTCGACTAACAAATAATTTGACCCTTAGTAGTTTGAATCTTTTGATAATTCGAAATCTTACGCTGGTGCCTTAAATGATCCAGTGTAGATTATATCTGTTGCTTAATCCTTATTCTCATAATATAATAAACTAACGGTCTCGCTAGCTCAGTGGTGTGAGTACTCGCTTTGTTAGCAGAGATCCCGGGCTAAAACTACGGTACTAGCAAAGACGTACCGCCAAACAAAAAGATTTGTGTTTCGGTACGATGCTGTATAGAAACCATAAGAAGTATATCGCCTATTCCCATATTAGCGCGCTTCTATCTTAGACTGTATCAGCACTTACCATCAGGTGAGATCACAGTCAAGCGCTAAAAGAAAACACTCTTTTATGGTAATCAAATTTTCTTATAATTTAATATATATTTATCATGAGTTTCCGGGAATGTTTGTGAAAGCAGAACTGTAAATATTTAAGGTATTATCACTAGTTTTTATAGCTCTTTAGAGAAAACCCAAACGCAAACATGGATGCACTCAACTTTTTCCACAGATACAAATACGCAGCTGGATTCCTTAACGAGGGTCGTATTGGTATTGCTGCCCAGATGATTGGGTTATGCCAGGGTTGCATGGACGCCACAATCCCCTATACCCTAGAAAGAAAACAATTTGGCAACAAGATCTATTCGTATCAGGTAAACTACAGTTTCGGGTAATCTTTCTTGAATTATAGACGCACATACACAGATAGGAATCTTTTACAGAAAATTCATTGAAATCAGGTCCAAGAACCTAAAGATTACATTCTCTACCTTGAGATTTCTGAATGTATATCTTTGCATATTTTGTTTGAAATTGCATTGGCCAAAAATACCCCATTTATTAATTATAAACTTTATTGCACAATGTTCAAACGGCGAGCTTAAAGCTAAAAAGCTATCTACCCGACAACCTTCCTGGTGTAAGAAAATGTCCATTATAGTGCAAAAGATAAACAAAGATAAAAAGAAAATAATAATAATTAAAACTAGGTATAAACTGTAACTTAAACATAAATTTCCAGCGGTGATAACAATACCATAAAAAATCAAAAATTATAATAATAATAGTCAAACGGTGATGTACTTTTCGAGGAAATGCTTTTTAACACGTTCGCTGCATTACGAGATCTATCAGAACTCGTGCAGGACTTTCGTATTGTGCGTTACTATAATCGTGTTGTTTCACTCCTTGCGGGAGGCTTTATGGTGTAAAGTTCTTTTAGTATGAATAAGACAAAAATTCATGTTTGCTTCCTACTTAAAGGTGAATTCAAGGACATAAAGAAATAGTGACGAATTAGGTCCCTAACGCACAGTAGTATAATTATTTTCAATCCTTGCGTTAGGGGGCATCGGTATACTCTTGGAAACTTTAAAACTGTATTTTTAGGAGACTGATTAAATCACTAACGCAAGAAAGGGTAGGTTAGTTACAAGATCTTTTACGTCTCCAAAGAACCGGCTGAAAGTTAAACCCATGTTGCTGTTAAAACCATGTTAAAGTAGTGTTGATAAAATTATCAAGGTCTTTAACCGTGTCGAGGAAAGGCATAATGTTGCCTCCCTTAGTTCAGTGAATAAAGATAATGGTTAAAACAAATAGTGAATATTTCCATCCTTTGACTAGATTTGAAGTCCCCTGTCATGTAAAGCCCTTGGGCTGTGGCCTGAGTTGCCCCTCCCCTCTAAATCCGGCCATGCCTACGTAAGATATCTATACTCAACAGTATACATTAATATGGTTCAATAAATATAACATTTAGTATTTCAACAGGGCATCAGTTATCAAATAGCTCATCTCCAAACTGAATTGGAAGCAGCGAGATTACTTACCTACAATGCAGCTAGATTGAAGGAGAACGGTGTCGAATTCGTAAAAGAAGCCGCAATGGCGAAATACTTTGCCTCAGGTATAATTTTTAATCTCATTCACAATTGTTTAAGTATGCTGGCCCCTTAAATACGGGCTTCCTTAGTTTAGGAGTCATGATGTCAGAGAAATTGAAAAGATTGTATTTAATAACAATAATTCTTAAAAGGCGTTACAATTTATACGTTGTCAAACAAGAGACCATTTCCACTAGAAGTAGAATATGAATCTCGATTTGAACATCTCAATAAATTTATTTAATCATTATCTTGATTTAAATCAAACCATTTATTCCAATTTTGTACATAAACGTTGTTTATTTATTTGTGTTCCCGATAAGGAATCAGATTATTACTACTATTACTACAGTAGTAATTCCGACCTGTAAATAATATCACATTCAGGAACAGGGGAAGGCCAGGTGTTTTTATTCTATAAATATTTTAGATTATGCTAGAATAACCAATTAAATCCAGAAAAATCTGTTTTACCATTAACTGAAAAGAGAGGACCGCTGAACGAAGCGCAAAACTGCTCCCACACAATCTTCCCATTTTTCCCTTAGGAGGGAAAGCACCAGCCATGTCTTTTCTAAATTAAAATTTTTATCCTAAAACAGTCTCGTAGAAAGAGGCCTTTGCCCCCTCCCTGCTTCCATCGTGGCTATATTTACAATGTTTACAAAAAATCGACTTTTTCATCTACAGCATATAATTACACACACAGATACATCCTCAACAACAGGTATATATTAAAACTAGCTATCCCAGCAAACGTTGTTTTGCCATATAATTACTATTATCGCTATTAAAAAATAGCGGTTGGTGATAGAAAGGCAAAAAAATTAGGGTTGTCTTTATTATTGTGTGCTGTATCACAAAAAAAATAAAAACAAAAAATTTCGTTCAAAAAAAAATTAAGGGTGAACAACCCTTATCGCTTAAGAGTATGAAAAATAGATAGTAGCCGATTCTCAGACCTACTGAATACGCATATAAAATTTGGTACAAATCGGTAAAGCCGTTTCGGAGGAGTATAGGTACGAAAACTGACATGAGAATTTTATATATAAAATATATTTTTATAATTACTATCTATTTTGTCAACATTTTTTTATCTTTATTTATATGAAGGATTAGTGTTGATTAGGACATGGTTTGTAAGGATTACCCCTTTTGTTCACTGAACCAGTACAAGATAAAAATGAATACATTTTAAATAACGTTATTATTATATACAAATATTTGTATGAGGTTTTAATCTACTCAATACGAGTTCGCTCGAATGACTTGTAGCATGCGCTCCATTTCTTTCCATGTAGTAGTTTCCTGCAGCAGAAAACCAGGACATAAAATTTGAAGTAGCACAAAATATTATATTGAAGCTCATTTACGGGTGGCGTTTTTGTACGGGACAAATGTACGACTTCACACATATAGATATAGATAATGTACATGTACACAGATATTTTTAAATTTCACAGAAATCGCCCAACACTTGACATCAAAATGCATAGACTTTATGGGAGGAGTCGGTTTCACGCGGGATTTCCCACAGGAAAAATTCTTCCGCGATGCTAAAATTGGCACCATTTATGAAGGAACCAGCAATATGCAATTACAAACTATAGCCAAACTTATTGAAAAGGAGTACACTCAATAGATATAGAATTCGGTATGATATTCTATATTTGTCAAGAAAATTATTGTAAATTGGATTTAAATAAAATATTTTTCATTGAATTTCCAAAATATAAATGTGTCAAAATTGACAATCAGGGTAAAATTGCCAATAAGTCAAAAGTAACAATAAGGGTCACATTGTGTCAGAATAACAAATGAATTGATGCCATCTTCTTTATCTAGCAAGTGCAACATCACTCATATTGGGTTTTTAATATACTAGAAAAAAGTACAAATAAAAAATATGGTTGAGAAAGACAGCAAATCTGCAACTTCTTTCAAAATAATATAGTAATAAATAGCATTAACATGAACAGGCTATAAGTTAGCCTTATTTATTATAATTATTAATTGTCATGCTTTACTCGATCTTAATAAATATATCATCAAAAGACCTGGTGTTAATATGCAGAGATTATTAGCATTTAAGTCAGTTATATTTGAAATTTGTTACTTTATATTGTTCCAAGTATATATATTAGTATTATATCATATAATTTGTTTAAGTATTGTGTACATCAATAAATTATAGTACACACATTTATTTATAATCCACAAAAGAAATTAATATTATGTCAAAGGAGAGCCATCTTATAAATTTGTTGCAAAACATGAGAAATTATATTTTTACTTGTTTCAAAAGTTGTTTTATTTCCCTACCTACAAATGAGTAAGAAAATAAACAATAATACGATACATTTGTTTTATGTTATAATTAAAATTTTAGAAAAAGCAATTATTTTAACATAAACCATGGTAAAGTTGTTATATAGTTGTGGAGTTCTTGGAAATATGGGGAATTTCATACTAAATTTTCAATTTAACCGATTGTTGAATCCATCTGAGCACATGAAGAATTGCATTAAAATCACTGCAGTCAATAGAGTTCAGACACATACAAAATAATTACTTATGTTATACATGAATGTTTATGAAATGAAATACAATGTGTTTGTTTTCCATACAAAATAATAATTACTCAAAAGGTTAACATATGATATAGTAGCTCTACTAGTCCTTTCAAGAAAAGTAGGAATAATCACTACAATTAAAAACATAAAATAAAACTATGTTGTCCTAATTTCATTCAAGTATTAAGTAGTGACATATTTAAAAAATACAGAAACAAATTTATACAATTTTTTTATTACATGATAAACTACATAAAAAAAACATTTAATCTATTATTATACAGATTTATAAATGACAGTGCATCAATTTATTTTGGATCATGTGGCAATTTAAATCCAACCATTTTGGCTGTGTCTTCCACACTTCTTTCACCTTTTCCTTTGAATTCAGTATTAATTTCTTTATATCTTCTAGTGAAATGTAGATATTCACAATATGATTTTGCTTTAAAATGCATCTCGTCAGCTGCTTTACACAGTTGTTGATCAGTTGTCTGATATTTTCTGTATTGAGCCAAGATATATCGAGCCATTTGGTTCTCCGCAAGTTTCTGGGTAGAACTCTGCTTTCTCAATTCAGACAGTAACTGTCTTAATGTCACTAAAGGTGGCTTGCCTGCTATTGATGCCATATTCAAACCTTCAACAAATTTATATTGTTAGTTTATCAATCATTAATTTAGTTATAAATTCTTCAGTGTTCTCATACACTGGTTTACCACTTTTAACCCAAAAATCTGATGGCACAGAATCAAAATTGCCTTTATCAAAAAAATGTAAAGCAGTATCGTTAAATATATCTTTGTATGTAAATATATTATCCAAATGTAATTCAGTCGTTAGAGGATATATTTTGTGTATAAACGGTACTGTTTCTTTTAATATTCTATTCGGATGACTGTCTATCAGTGATGTGAAACTGTTACAAAGAAGGATGCAATTCTGAACACAAGACCCCCAATTGCTCCAGAGGAAGTTATTGGTAAGCTGCTTTGGACAATGTGGTAGGTAAACAATAGATATACCTTTTTCAGATATTATGTAAGCCCCTTCAGTATTTTCCCCAATAACACTCAAATCAAACTTCCTTAAAAGTTCACACTCATTATTATAAAAAATTGGGTCGTGAACTACTACTTTCTCAGGTTTAAATATGTTCTTTAAATTTAATAACAAAGCCAACTGGTATCGCGAAATGTTGCACTCTCCTATATGACCGAGACCAAAACAAACAATTTCTACGACCTTATTATCTGCTATAGCTCTACTTAGAGCTGTAGTTACACTTTTCAGATACTCGGAGGCATTTAATTCCTCAACAGCCGCTTCAATACATCTGTAAAATAATAAAACAGTGAAAATTTTAATTGGGTATAACCTAAAAATATCTTACCTATGTAAACTGTTGAATACCTATATGATTTTTGAATATCTATTTTGGTGTCCAATTTAATAAAGCGATCTTTGCGAGGTATTACAGTATTTTTCTTTTTAAAAGATTTTTTCGAAGAAACAATTTGAAACCCATCACTGTCAACTTGCGGATTTGACATTTTGAGCAATGCTGCCAATCTTAAATCTCTCTCTTATTTTAAGCTGGTAATACAGGTTAACTTTTTATAATTAAGTACATTTATTAATCAAAAAGGAAATACATTTGCTTATTTGTTGGAACAGAAGGATTTTTTATATTTATTAACACCACTATTTAATAAAGATGTAAACAAACAATAATTATTTATTTACCTACCCGATCCCGTGAGATTAAAGGGAAATACGTTCCTAGTGAACGTCTACATTACGAAAAGAGAGGCTAAATTTCAATTCTTAGTATTATTGCGTTTCTAATGAAACTTTTACCCCTAACATTTTTCATTAGAAATGCAATATCGGTATAATTGGTTGGATAGTTTCAAAGTCTATAAAGGACATCTATAAAATCGTTTTTCTTATTTCTATATACTGTTTTACATAACAGTACCGCAGCAAGTAAAAATTATTGTGTAAAGTCGCAGTAAATAGTCTATAATTAATATATCTCCGATCAATAATTTTATCAGGCAAAATGACATTACCTTGAAAAAATAAACGATACAATGAGAACCACTTGCTTAGGCAACTACTTGTTTAGTAGATAGTAGATACACAACCATGATTATTTAGGTTAATTAGACAAGAACATAAAAAAGTTTCAATATGTACATTTGTACGAGAGACTGAACATGAATGTATGTTAAATTATACTTTTACTTATGGTATTCTTATTACTCATTAAGCTTTGAAAAATATTACACTGAATAAGTGAAAAGGGAGAAACCTTTCCCTGTGCCTCGTAAGTACTCTTAAAGTAAAAACGTAGCAAAGTGGATAAAGGTTTTGATACAAAGCAGCCAATAAAATATAATAATACAATATAATAATTGCTATTGAACAACCATATTACCCTATAACGGAATTTGGTCGGTTACAGATCATGAGGTCCAAGATTCAAATCCAGGCTTGGACCGATTTAATATCAATATTGGGCTTTCTGTTAAGAAATTCTTTGTACTTGTCTGAAGTTAGTGGTGTAAATCCTCGTGCCTCGAAGATCACGTTAAGTTACAAAATTATTAGCATAATAATGTTTCAAGTGAATACNGCAAAGTGGATAAAGGTTTTGATACAAAGCAGCCAATGAAAGATAATAATACAATATAATAATTGCTATTGAACAACCATAATACCCTATAACGAAATTTGGTCGATTACAGATCATGAGGTCCTAGATTCAAATCCAGGCTTGGACCGATTTAATATCAATATTGGGCTTTCTGTTAAGAAATTCTTTGTACTTGTCTGACGTTAGTGGTGTAAATCCTCGTGCCTCGAAGATCACGTTAAGTTACAAAATTATTAGCATAATAACGTTTCAAGTGAATACTCTATTATGAGTCTATGCTCCAAAAACCCTCTCTCCTAAGAGTAAGGGGCCCTGTGCCCCAGCAGTAGGACTTTGATGTGCTGTTACTCTCTTACTTATTTTACTTTGTACTCTCTTCAGCCGGCTATATCACTTTCGGTTAAAGTGTCAATATAATGTAAATAAAAGTATTTCTTATGGTTATATTTGTATTATTTATATATTATGTGTAAATATATATACATATGTAGTTTATGTATCAGTATATGTATGTCTATAATATATCTTTATTTTGTATGTATGCTACCATATTTTTAGCTTTTTTACATCTCTATACGAGTATCTCTACACCACACGTTTTGTAATATTCTTCCACTTTCTGGGGTCCCTGGAAGAGGTCTCTCCAAAAGGATGAGGTATCCTATGTATACACCAAAAATGAAGTCCAGTTAATTATCTTATTACTGTAACTTCTTTTTTGGTGCATAAATAAATAAATAAAAGTGACAACTGTAATAGTTTCTATAATTTATCTGCAAGTGTGTAGGACTGTACTTTTCCTCACCGGCTTGTCGGATTTGAAGTAATTTTTAATCTAATTTCTATTGGATTCAACAGATGGAAGTAAGTTTAGATCGACAATTCAATCCGACGAATAAGAAAGTTCACCTAGGTCACAAGTGAAATTAAAACTATTTTCATCCAAACTTGAATATAGCACGCTTGCTTTCAAGATATTGTCTATCATTGCTATATGTTCCCACACGAAATATCTACGTCCTTGATCAGGTATTTAGGTTAGGAAAATTACCTACTAACATGGAGGACAGATTGATGTGGCGCATATCGAGTGTCTATTGTCCGATATATATGGTGTGACAATCAAAAACTACACCCATTGCATTCGCATCACGCACATGTATTCGTTCCAACATACCGTAATACGAATAAGGCAACAATAAAGTGTACGAACGATATTATTGTCCGTGAACGTTTAGTCCCAGGATGACGCCTCTGAACTCTGAACACTCCTAAAATCCAAGAACTACACTTCAAATTTAAAACTTCTCGCACCACGAAGTCAAACTTTTCACATTTGCACCGGTGTAAACCAAAACATTGGGCTCGCGTTGGCTCAAAATTTATTATTCAGAAAGCTGTGATTAATTTACGCCCCGTGTTTTTTTAATATACAATTAGTTTGCGCCAGTGTTGATGATTTGTTTTTCTAAATGCATTTAGTTTTAGCACGCCCGTAGGCCGCAGCTATCGTCTCTAATTTTGTGTGTTGTACAGTTTGTTTACATTTTCTGTGGACCATGGACCGCTATGTGGTGAATCGGCATTCAAAACGCCGAAAAAGCAGTGATGGAATGCTTACGCGATGGAGAAGAAAATATGTTGGAGGCCTCCTCACAAGACATTTGTGGCTAAGCACCGGATATGATTTAAATGTAAGTAATTTTAAATAAGATCTATCTTGTCAAAGAAAGATCATTATAGTTTGTCTGTAAAATAATAAGCCCAAATAGGCTAGTGATTAGACCTGTATGTCCCTTTTTCCTTAATTGATTGGAAACTATGCCGGTGTCATTACTGGGTGCAGCTAGTTATGGTATTTAACCCAAGAAAGCCATGAGGTTCAATACTGGTGGTCGAATCCTGGTCATGCAACCTTAAGTATTCAAAATAAAAATTACAGTTCCTGTCTGTTGTTTACAATTTATCTTTGATACTTTTTGGTGAAAATGAACCTCGTGACGACACGAAAATGACCTGGAAGCAATTCTGTGTTTATACCAATTCGCATTGGAGCAACAGGCTGGGTCCAAAGTTCCAAACCTTCTCTCCTAAAATAGCGGAGGCTGTACCCCGCATTGCTACAGGAGTTGCTTTACTTTTATATCATAAATTCAATAATGAGAAAATATCTATAAACTAATTTATGGTGGTTTGTGTAGCCTTGTTATTATAGAACCTTACAGATATATAATTATAGTACAGAAGCGTACCATTATGAAACAATCACGTTCAAGTTTGCATGTTATTTTGTAATATCATTACATAGATGTTAAAAGATAAATAAACTAATTGACGCTACATAGTATAAAGAAGATGTTTTCTTTTTTTCACGCCTATAACTACCAGAATTGTGTTGATATAAATATAGACCAATATTGTATTATTTCATTAGTTATTAAACATACCTATTACCGTATTGGACCAATGTGTAGTAAAGACTTTGAATCCAAGTAATTACTAAAGTCATTCAGAGTTTAGAGATCAAAAGAGTATCTTCAAAGTTATATAAATGAGTTATATTTATTTCCTATTATATAAATGTTACAATAATAGACATTTATATTTTTGGAATTCAAATTTCTATAAAAAAAATTAAAAGTGCGCGCGTACAAAGTACACATGTCAAAAGTGAAACCTCTTTTGCGTACTAATTTTAAAGTATCGTTTATTATTATATGTTTACTGTACCCAAATTTAAAACTTTAGATTTCCGAGATTTAGAGGGAGGGAAAAAGGAATATATGTAAGGAATTTAATGAATTTAATTGTCATTCAAATGTTTAATGTATTTATATATTATTATTAACGTTTACCCGCTGTTATAAATCGTTTCTTTACTTAGCAATAAAATCTATTGTAAATTACTGACTACCCGTATGTTACGTCTAACATAAGTTTTTGTAAGAATGTTGCACATTCTCATGTAAGTGAATCAATTCTTATGAGAAATAAAGATCTTGAACCTTAAATATCAAATGACGAATTCTAAATAAAATGCCACGTGTTTTTTTGTCAATATTAGAAATTATCAATTAAATTTAAAATTTAAAATTTAGAAAATATATGTTTTATTAAAAATAGTATATTAAATTATTAAATGACGAGTGGCGAATTAGCATAAAAAAACGCTGCACATCTTCCTGACGCTAAAGAAGTTTCACTTCAAAAAGTTCCAAATTATAATAAATATATACATTATTAACAACCTTTTTTAAATATCTAACCAATAATCTATGTAAAACACTTAGATATTCGAAGCAGGTCTTCACTTTCACCATAGTATAAACATAGCATCAGAATTCGGGTTTGCGAACACATTTGCCGGCCACCGGTGCGTGACAAACCGCTTCCTTATTTAGTCAATTTGCATACTTACGAGATGTACTGTTTTGTATGGAAAATGTAGCAATGGTATCTGTTACAAAGTCTATAACATGTGTGCTATATTGATTCTCGTGACTTTAATAAGCCTATTCAATATAAAAGTATAAACAATTTGAAAGAAATGCTTTTGGAGAACGTCAAGTTTGAGAAGTAAAAGCAATATCTTAGGCTTTTTCTAGAGCGCCTATAAAAACATTTTTTTACGAATAGATTTCATATACTTTGTGAAAGGATCCTAAATATCGGGAAGCCTCTCTATAATCTGCTAGTATGCTACAACACGGAAATCTAATTAAGTTTGTAGAAAATCTTACATTTTAAAATAACTAGCAACAAATGCATAAGATATAGTTGATTATATTGAACTACTATTTATTTTATTTCACATTCCCTTATACGTACCTTGTAATAGATGTTATTGCGTAAGTTATATCTTCGGTAATATTGTAAAATCTCATAAAGCAATCACTAAAATGTATTAATAAAAATGCATGAAGGACTACAGTACGTTTAGGAACATGTATTTTCTAGTTACAACTCTACTAGCAGAGATGTGACACCAAAAAATAAATCATAATTTCAATAATGACAAAATATCTGTAAACCCAATTTATGGTTGTTTGTGTAGCCTTGGTGTTATAAAACCTATGTTATGGTGTAAAATTAAAGGGAAATTATTACATTTTAAATAGCTAACCATTTACAAAGCACTATTAAAAAAACGATAGCAAAACAACTGTGCCTCTTTTGCGGAAGATAAAACAACAGGCGTTTATTAATCAAACCATTATTAAGGATTATTTTAGTAAAATAAAGTGGAAATAACTTATTTTATTTATATAGAATGAAACTTACGTGTTTTATTGTTTATTTTAATCCATAATTTTTCATTTCAAAGCAAAGCAAATTGGTGGGTTTGTGCTCAAAAAACCATCTCTCCTGTTAATGACTGGTTTGTGTTCAGTGTTAATTGTTCCTGCTTACGTTTTTATCAAATAAAACAACGCTATTTTTTTATTAAGCTTAACAGCAAAAGTGAGCAACGCATATGAGATGAAGACACTTTCCGAATCATATTATACAGACTAAGATCTAAAAACTTGCGGATCTCTCACCGCCAAGAATAGTGGGCGCCATGCTTGATAGCGAGATAAGATGGAATGCAGTTGCCTCTTTGAAGAAGGCAATGGAGCGAAAACGGGAGGCTTCGGTGGAGGCTGGGCGGCAGGAGGCGTCTTTACGAATGCCTCTTGTCTCCCCCTTGAAGATCCTGAGTCGGTTTCATCCAGGACTGTCAGAGTAAATGCGCAAGGGACTCTCTGGCACTCCCAAGTCAGGGTAAGGAGGGTGTCGCTGGATTTTAGAAGGTATTTTGGCCTTGCCGGCGAATTTCACACTCCTTGCCTCGTGGCAGGGGTTGCGCAAATGCATTTCCCATCGGAAAAAAAAATTGCTCCAATAGTTTGAGTTATATGTGGTCTCCTAACCAAATGTTCATAGAAGCAGTAAAGTTTCGAAGTAAACCGTCTCTTGAAAATTCTAGTAACTATTGCGAAGTGGTTCAGGGTTTCCTACTCTTAAAAGGTTTATTAAAGTGCCTACTTGGTTGTGGTATATCTAATTCATAATTCTCAGTATACATGGCTTTAAAAGGCCTTTTCGAAAGAAAACTAATGGTTAATACAACACGTAAAGGATAAATATTCCAATCAGAGTTTTAACATTGTATCAAAACATTTGTTTTGAAGATACAGATTCAAATGACTTCATCGCAAGAACTTTGATAACTAGATATATTATGTATAATTTTAAACCAACAACGGGCTATATATATCGTGCAATAAAGTATGTTAAAAGAAGTTTTGAAATCATATTTATATTTCTTATAAAGGTAAGTAAGTAGCAACCTAATAACATCTCACTGCTGGTTACAGGCATCCTCACTCATAGGAGAGAGGTTTTAAGAACCCACGCTGCTCCATTGCACATTTAGACCCTATACATTCCTATTTATTATTGTAGAAAGACAAAATTTATATAAGCTTTGATAACATATCGTTTTTAAATGGCCTGCAAAAATTTCGTTAGTATAAATTACTTATTGGCATTTTATTTTATTTCTGACCGTAATCTCATCTTAAGGTAAGTGTTAATACAATCTAACATAGTAGTGCGTCAACTAAGTAAATTACTTCTTAATTGTTCCTACAAAGCATTGTACTGGTCCGCAACTTTTGTACCTGGGGTCACATCTTTGCTCATAGTTATGCCATGGCCGAGGCCTCCCATCAGCCCAGGCTTCAAGCAATTTCCTATATTCGCCCTACCGGGGATCGAATCCGAGACCCCCGCTAGCAAAGCGAGTACTCGTACCATAATAATTTCCTAATTAAAATGTTAGTACATATAACTAATTAACTTCTTATTGAAAATAAATGAGTCGGTACAAACAGACGAGTAGATTTTTATATTATAGAGAGTGTTTTATGATATATCTAAAACACACTTTTTACGTTTCTTCAAAGATTAACGATAAAATTGTCGTGCCTTTATACAACTATGCGGTATGTATTGCATTTTTTCACGAACGTCCTTATACAAAGCTATTATTATGATAACATTTCATGCTAGTGTAATAATGTGTTATCTATGTATTATATAATGATGTATAGACATGTACATTCGTTCTAATGACTGCAATATTTTTTAATAAAAATATACTATAGAGCTATACAGATCATAAGGTCCTAGGTTTACCCCCTGGGTCAGGTGGTGAATTAGTATTATTAATAATATAAATTGTGATATCCCCCAAAAAAATACATGTCAACTAGCTCACCCGGTAAATTTCGTACCGTCTCAAAAACAATTAATATATAAGCTGAATGACAATTGCAGAATATATACCTTTAAATNCGACGACGATACCTTTAAATGTAAAAAATGTGAACAAAAGTTAAGAAAAAGAATTCGTAATAAAAAAAACGTGACTATTACGCACAGATTCCCGCTAAACTCTGTAAAATATTATTAGTTGCGATCAGAAATTATTGATTATCAATTTCAAAGGCAAAGGAAAAAAAACAAAAGTATTATTTCAAATTTAAATTGATTTGTGGACGACGACATGAACATCAAACGTTGGATATTCAAGACCAAAGAAAAAAAAACTTTACTGATAAATCAACGACTTATAAATTTAAATGATTTTTAAACGACGGGACGAACATCAAATGTTAGACAGGTAGGAGAAGTTTCTAAGAGAAAACGAATTTGATGTTTAAACTAAATTCTAGGCATATTTTTCATTTTTACTCACCTTTTAAACCTTCCCAGGACTTCTACAAATAATTCAAACCCAAAATTAGCCAAATCAGTCCAGCCGTTCTCGTGTTTTTGTGAGACTAACGTACAGCAATTGATTTAAATATGTATAGATATAAATTAGACAAAAATTGATATACATAGTAAAATATTGTCGTATTAGACTGTATTATAACTTACCATTACTTATGTACTACAGTTTAAATGTAATTTACATTATGGCAGGCAAATAAAAGTATAAAAAATACATACTTTGACATTTTATAGTTTTTCAGGTGTTTTTCTAGTATTTCTAACCTTTTTCTAGCTAAACCAAAGATAAAGCAGATAAAAAAGATCAAAGCACATAATATATTCAAGTCTAAAAGACATTTTGAGAGACTAGCGTACAATAATTGACTGTTGCCGGTGATGTCACTCGTGTAGTTATCCCATTGGTATATCCGTTATTTATCGGATCTATTATCCTTTCTAAACGATTCCTGAATCCCCAATTTAAAGAGTATTTCAGTCATACACATACACGTATAATTATATACGAGTATATATAAAGATTGATAATTTTATACAAGGATACACTTTATGATTGATTGCAAGAAGTTATCTTGTAGTACTCTTACTATCAACATCACTGACCCTAAGGTTTCAAACAATAACATATACAATTTATATAAGACAAATTGATAACTACCCAAAGACCACGTCGTAAATCGTCTGTCTGTCTTTCGTTGTTTAAAGCGTCGCGACACTTTAATTAATAATGGAAAGACATTAAAACTTCAACGACTTCACATACAATCGATTCCATCTATTCTGTTGCATATGTACATAGCTTTCACATCAATGTTATCGCGTTCTTCATGTACCACAGACATCATGTATGTATCATATTGCTTATCTCCACATTACTCCCCCCCCCCCCCCCCCCNGCTTATCTCCACATTACCCCCCCCCCCCCCCCGCATAGTGCGCACTCCCGTGGTACTAACATTTCGATAGCATTGGATCAAATTGGTAATCTAAAGCATCCTTTAATCGACTTCAATACATACTTACATAGATAGCATCACACCTCATTCCCATAGGGTTAGGCAGATAACACGTCCTTTCACTTGCAACGATCCTTGCATATCTCCTTCGCTTCTTTCATTCTCATAAAACCTTTTTATACAAGTTCCTCAGTTGAGAGTATTCTCGATCTGGCCCTTATTTTAAATGTCAAGAATTTGGTCATGCGATCGTTCGCCTTGGTCTTTCCCTTCCACCTTTCCCATTCACTCTTGACTGATAAATCCTTTATGTCAATCTCCTTTCATCCATTCTCTCTACGTGCCCAAAGCATCTAAGCATACCTTTTTCAATTTTAGTCACAACATCTTATTTTATACCATACCCTTCTCTTATGAAAATATTTCTTGCTTTGTCATTTAGTTTCAATCCACTCACACTTCTCAACGCTCTCATCTCTACCGCGTTTATTTTACTTTTATGCTTCTTCTCCCATATCCAAATTTCACTACCATACATAACTGTTGACACCAACACTCCTCCATACACAACCAGTCTGGCCCTTTGAGACACCATCTGGCTATTCATAAAGGCGTGCACAGCACCATTTATCACATTCCCTGCATTCACTCTCCTTTCAATATCACTTTAGAATATTCCATTGACTTGAACATTTACAAAAATGTCATCCAAGTCTGCCATGCCGTTTAGAAGGAGCTCTGTCACATATAGACGTAGAGAAAAATAAATATATAGAGACCAGCTGTACCCGACGATATGACCCATGTAGTTCCCAATCCCGTGCTAATTTTGTATCAGCAAATCCATTATTTATTGGATCAGATAGTCAATCTAAACTTTTCTTGAATCTATTTCGACATGGGCATTTAAAATGTAAAAAAAGTAGTTATAGTGGCAAAACTGCAGTAGTTGGACATATGGTATTGCGATTTTTTTTGTAGATATTAATGCGTAACATAGTATATAATATTTTAGAACATTTTTTTTGTTATATCAGCACTATTGAAGTTTCCGCAGCGCACACGATAACAGATTTTTTGTTAGCACCTTGTGTTACATTAATGCATTTGTATAACATACATACATAGCATCACGCCTCATTCCATAGGGGTAGGCAGAGACAACATCCATCCACTTGCCACGATCCTTGCATATCTCCTTCGCTTCTTTCATTCTCATTAAACCTTTCATACAAGTTCGTCGGTTTAGAGTACTCTTGACCTGGCCGTTACTTAAAATGTCCTGGATTTGGTCCAGGAACGTTCGCCTTGGTCTTCCCCTTCCAACTTTCCATTCACTCTTGTCTCATAAATCCTTTTTGTCAGTCTCCTTTCGTTCATTCTCTCTACATGCCCAAACCATCTAAGCATACCTTTCTCAATTTTAGTCACTACGTCTTCTTTTATACCACAACGTTCTCTTATCATACTTTTATTTTATTTTATTGATTTTATCCTCATTTATTTTTGAGAAAGTAATATAGTCTATGTCGCTCAGTGAAAATGCAATCCAGTCCAGTCGTTTTTGTACGACAACGTAGTAAACATACGTACATACTTACATACATACAAAAACACAAATGTTTCCTCTTTATAATATTAATTGAAATAACTTAAAAAGTGGAATAAATAACTTTTATTAAACAATCCATTGAATTATTATAACATAAGATAAGCGCAGTCTCTGAGGCGGTGTGAAATGTACACCACTGATTCAATAATAACTATAAAAGTAAATTAATCAAGATTGGATCTTATACCGTATAGGTATATTGCACCGTACGTAGGCCAAATGGTAATCAATGTGAGTTTTGCAATAGCCAAGGCATTTTGAACCTTACTAATACGAAATAAAGACTAAAAACTGTCAGGAGTCTAGCAATTGCGACAGGCCAGTTCTCGTGCAAGTCAATGTTTCATACTTATAAACATTATACCTGTTTGGTGGCTTAGTTGACTGCATAGAGTTAGAAGGCATAGTACTGTACAAGTATTTGCCTGAAAACATATAAATATTAATTACATAATAGGTGTCACGTTAATAAATTATGTAATAAATATCTGATAACTGACATATCAAATTAAATTTCCCGCCAAAAAATGACACTTGACATCCTGTGTGGCCATGACATTGTCGGTACTCTCCTAAAACAGTGCATTTTTAATTTGTGAAAAACATTAAATTTAATCGAAATATTAAAAGTTCATCCGGAGTGTGGTCAAAGGTGACATTATGCCGCAAATTTTCTTCAAAAAAGTTATGGTTGTGAGAGACCGTGGCAATTTCGAGGTAAGTTACTTTCACTTTCCGTGGTCGATCGTTGTAAACAGATTATAAACCTAAACCATAATGTCTTTGTTTTTAAAGGTCATCCGGAAAGGTTACATTTATTGAGTAGTGTTATAAATTTTCTATTATTTCATAGTTTTCGTATCAACTGTCGCTATTATTTTGTTGAGTATGTTATTATGTAATAAGAGGACAAATAATTTGTTAAGAAAATAGGATTTGCAGGTGCCTGCTTTACCATTTTGAGTATGTGTAGTTTAATATGTCTCTCTACCAGATTTCAATGAATTCGTGGAAATGGTATTTGAAATATTTTCGGTAATATAAAGGAACAATTTTAAAAACCTCGCTGATTTATTGCGAGGGTACTAGCGTCACTAGTTTAGGTAAGGTATTCGATTTCCTACATGGATTCCAGAAATTTAGAAAATTGCATTGTCTAAATTATCTGAGACTGGACTGGCAGGAGGCTTCGGTCGAGGCTAGTGACGACCATAACCAGATGATCCTATAATGATCCTTTATTATGAGTAGAATCCCAGCTCGTAGATGTATAGAGTTGCAATTTAAATTAAATAAGGGACTCACGCGGAAAGTATTCATTACAATTTTATTAAAGTACCTTCGTTGTAGACTTACAATTAAGTACGCCACTTTTCCAGTATTCTATGTTCGGAATCATGTTCTTTTATGTAATCTAACGAACGGGCTATATTTACATATCCGCGATTTGCTTCTGCATCCGACTCAAACCGCTAAGGGGATAGCTAATAAACAAGTTCACTCCTTAGTGTATAAATTTACTGGTTTTTTTTACCTTCTCTCGTAGGTTATATATTTTGACATGAAGTTCTAGGTTCGAGGCCCGGGCAGGATGAATTCAAAAAAATATACAGTTTTCTGTTAAGAAATTCTCAGTATTTGCCCGAGGTTGGGAATTTAGTGGTCTGCTCCACAGTACCCGTACCTCGGAAAGCAAGTTAAGCCGTCGATCTTCCGCCTGATCTCTCTCCGATCTTGTCGGATGCCAACCGATCGGAATATGAGGGTGAAGATATAGAAAATACACTTGTGCATTATGCCTGCTAACACGCAGTGGAGCAACCTGCTGAGTCTATGCCCAAAAAACTCTCTATCCTGTGAATGAGGAGACTTTTACCTTACTTATATATATATTTTGTGAGTTCTATTTATAGCGATGAAATATACTTTTCTATGAAATTGCAGAGGTTGTACATGTTCTTAAATATACAAGCAATGGCATAGCAAAGTCGTATAATGATTAGTGTGCACATACTATACACGTGTTTTAGATGCTATCATGAAAACGCTCTCGTTATTACTCATCTGTGTTCAACAGACACTCTCTGTTTGATAATTAAATATTTCAATATACTTGTTTATAATGTAAACTTATGTTTTTAAATTTAGTAAATGCATATGAACGTCCAACTGCAGGACACAGGGACAGTCGTTCACAGGCTATAATAATGTATTCGAGTATTTCTGAGAGCAGTTCTGCATCAATCCAGAACTGCTCCCGGAATATGCCGAAAAGCACAGCGATAAATTTAGTATGTCAATTTTTTTTTTAATTTTTAATACCGATTTTCACAGCAAACAATCCGTAAAATTGTTTTAGAGGAAATACTTTTAGAAGACAGCATTAGAAAAACTCAACATCACAAATACATCTGATGATGTCAAAGTTAAAAGACACAACTGTATAAACAGCGAATGTTTTGCAAAATTATCATATATACTTGAGTAATAGCTGTTTAAACAATATTACAATAAAAGTCTTATTCAGACATGTACAAGATAATCAGACCGATTATCTTGTACATGTCTGAATGAGATCCCAGCTCTCGTAAAGTTTAGTAAAAACTAATCAAATTAAACTTGCTCAGTGATTTTGATATCGCATTGCTGTTGAATCTGTGGACATGAAATAGTAAATAATATAAGCTAGTGAGACTATCAGAGTAAAACGTAGGAAACATAACCAGTTTTTTTATATATAGATTAACCATATTTATTGCAGCTCTAGTTTTGGACTGCAATTTAAAAATGTGTAGAAATATCCTGTGTTTCGATAGCCGACCCCCACGTTTGTCACTGGTATTTAAGTAATTGCAATTAGGATGTTAAATATTTATGATATCTTTAGACCGGCGTTTTATTTCATCGTATATAATTCATTTACCATAACTTCTAGTGCCTTTTAAATTAGTTCTCTAAAAATAAACCTCTAAAAATTAGTCGTGCAATACAAATGTCTTATTAATCTTCAGAATAATTTAAAAATTATACCTTGTTTCTTTCTTATGATTATTTCATACTTGTAAATGACAATAAGACATCATAATATTTGTAATATCGCAATTTATGCAAATAAATAAACAGATTTATTCGAAATGCATAAAATATTCTTGATTCAAGTAGGTCCGTTGGAAAAAAATCTTCCTTCGGTTAGCAAAGTTGAATCCGCTGAGAAGAAACCGACAACAAACTCAACGTTTAATCTTTTAAATATATTTGTGTATAATGACTAATAGTTTACTTCTGTGTGCAACTATCTTGTCCAAATATTTTTATCGCTCAAATAATCTTCAACATTATAATATACCTGTAAAAAAGTAAAAGTATGTTTTTGACATGACTATTTCTTAAACTTTCTCAACCCGACAAATGATTTCTGAATCTTCTTCACTCTAAAGTTTGTTTTTATTTCTTGTTAATTGTGTATTTCACTTTTTTTGCTGTATAAGTGAATATTATTGCGGGTGTATAAGATATTATTCAATTTACATATATTGGGAGGGTATTGTGAGAATTGATGTTTTTATGAATTGATCTCTTAGAGAAGCACGAGATCCTAATTGATATATGGATAGATCACATATGAAAGTAACTATATTGTATTTATAGCAAATAATCATTTTTGTCTGTTTGTTTGTTCCGCCTAATCTCCTTAAATGCTGGACGATTTGGACGGCACTTTCATTGGCAGATAGATAACCTTATAAGATGTAAATAAGGGCACATTTTATAAAATAATTAAATAAGGCATCTCGTACCACGCGAGTAACATAACTGGGAACAGCTGGTATATTATCTATGTACATATACAATACATCTGTACTGTCTTTAACTAGTATATGGTTTATATTTATAGTCAGAGTTACAGCCATTAACACAATATAAATAACTGAAATAGTTTCAGTTTTTCTCTCCTATATTTTATGATTTATGCTTTAAACACATATTTATAAACAATTTTATCTTCAGAATGTTATGGAATAAATGCTTCTGTTCACTTTATATATGGACTATACAATTTTATTGCGATTTTTAAATCGGTAGGGACACACCTGAAGGTGTTCATAATACGTTATCATACTTTTATTCGTTAATACGCAATCACTAAATTACTCAATTTTATAAATATACGAAAGGAATTATAAACTTACTACATATTTAAAAACACTTGGCCCTTTTCAAATTCAAAAAATCAAAAGGTTATGAAATACAATGTTACTTCACAACCAAAATGAGTTATGGCTTCGGAAACCCATCAGAATCAAAATCAAGGACCGAAAGAAGAATTAAAAACTGTAACAAACTATATACCATTTAATTTATTGTAATAAAACATGTACTTTTGTGTAATGTATGCACGATAAGTTATAAAGCCTTCATTTCCAAACAATTTTACGAATGATTGCCCAACAATATATTATAACGATATCTGGTATTATTCGTACTTCTTAATAAGTGACATAAAAAAGTCAATTGTTAGCACAAACTTCTTAAACAAAAATGAATAGAATTAATGAATTAAATTTTGAAAAAACTTTAATAACATCACGACAAGTTCAAACATTTTAAGAAGATATACGAGTACATAGAAATAATGTGAGCTAATAGAGTGCAAAGCCGATGTATCAATACTGAGAGGAGTGAGAATATATTCATTGTAAAGTCGTAGTAATTTGTTACAATAAGGTTTTTTTATATAGAAGTTAGGTATTCGTATTAACTAGTTTAAAAAAGTTGTCACTTAGCATCAAATAATAATGTTTTCTTACGATGAGTATTGTTGTTATTGTATCTCAATCCGTGAAGACATAAATTGCCATCGAATTGTGGCATGAAATTGTAGAATTAAGTGGGAATATGTAATAAGATACGTTATGTAATGGCTGACCAACGAGCAGCACTCGTGGCAGGGGTCGGAGACGATCTTTCACTGCCCGATGTGGTTAACGCCATGGTAGGTAGGGAAGTCTTGGATATCTAGGGGGCACGGATCTCTCACTTACAGGCTGGTGCAGGTGCTGACCGGACATGGTGGTTTCGGCAAGTACCTGCATCAGATTGTTCGCAGGGAGGTGACGCCTGCCCGCCATGAGTGTGATGGACTTGTAGATACAGTGCAGCACACTCTGGCAGAATGCCCGGCATGGGGACCCCAGCGGCATCTATTGAATTCGTTGGTTGGAGGAAACCTTTCGCTGGAGGTCATAGTTGGCGCAATGCTCACCGGTGAAAAGGAGTGGAGGGCAGTGGTCTCCTTGAAGGAGCCACATGAGAGGCACAGGGAGAATGCTGTAGACGCTCCTTTACTTCGGCGCAGAAGGTTAGGAGGTATGAGGCGTCGATATGCGCTCCTCCTTCCTCCTTCTTAAGTTTCCCAGAGGAATCTTCAGGAACGCCAGGGTAGATTGCGTCTACCGATCCTCTGGTGCTCCAGTAAAGGAAGCGGAGGGTATCGCTGGGTTTTAGTGGGTATTCTGGTTTACCAGCGAGTCCCACACTGCCGATAAGATTTTACTCTGATCGGCGTGCATAAAAACATTTCCCAGCAAAAAAAAAATGGAGGGAAGTCTGTTGGGAGGCGATGATCTCCTTCTGTGATAATGTCATGTCGCAAAAGGAGGCGGCGAAACGTCTCAGAGAGGTGGCTAGAGACGCTTCCGCCATGCGTAGGAGGAGGCCATGGCGCAGATGGGCGGCCCATGATCGACGTCTGCCTCCTTAGGGCTCGGTACGAGGCCTGTCGCCCGAAAGCGACGGAAGATAGGTGACACGTCGGGTGCTCCGGGTATGCCATCCGAGCGGAGGAATTTTATCAGAGGGAGCGTTGTAAGGCACATCGTAGGCGGGAGTGCGGACGTATTCCGATCCCATGCTTTCGCCAGCGAACGTAGGGAGGAGAACCGTCAGGTTTTAGCCGGTAAAAGTCCGGCATAACTTGCAACGCCTCCTCGTGGTGTTGCAGGTATTCACGAGGATTGCCAAAGAAAAATGTAAAGGTTATGAACTGAAATAAATCAGCGAATATTACACACAAACAGCGGCAATGACAAACAATTCGTTCTGAAGACGTTTATGATCAATGTCTTCATAACATAAGGATATTATTGTCTCCGCGGTGTAACCAACGTAGTCCATGATTCCGTTTTACCGTTATTAGTCCAAGTTTACGTCGCAAAAAGAATATGTCTGACGAATGTCAAATCCGAATCCCGTAGGAATATGCTTATTTTTGGAGATCTCGCAGTAACTGGACGTTTTTCACTTACTTCCGTGAGAATATAGGGGAAATTCATTTCTTAGTGATGGTCCATGTTAAAAAGTAGCCAAAGTTAGATTTGAAGATATTTATTAACAAAAGAAAAACCATTCACTTCATGAGAAATTAACAAATATAATCCTAAGAAAATTAATATTACGTGCTTAAGAGGATAGTCTACCTGTGTATCAAATTTTATTTTAATCGGTTCAGTTATTTTAACGACAAAACGGGACAGTCTTTCGCTTTCATAGTATTAGTAAGAATTAGCTTTTACGGATCATTGCTTTAATATTACACCGTATATAGGGAAAGAGTCAGCTAATAGTAAAAATTGAAAAATAATTCAAGGGAATACGTGAATCCGGGTTGTTCTGTAAACTAAATGAATGTTTGCACATTTGTGTACACGAGGTCGTCTCCTTTTACAGCAGAATGTCACAGAAACGGTTCTGTGGGCGGTCTGCACTGTTACGCAACGGGGCCGTTCCGCTCTGCTTCTTAGCTTAATCACACGCAAACGACCCGCTGACAATCGCTCTAAAATTACTGTTTATTGATGTTATACATTTAAATTAATATTACCAATACATATAACAATACCTCAACTCACGAAAGTAGCCCCTCCCCAAATCCAAAATTGGACACTATATTTATATTTTGCCTCACATTGGTCTAGTGGTTAGCTTGTACAGCTACAGCCATTGAGTTTTCTATTAAGATTTTCTCAATATTTGCCGGAAAATGGGAAGTTGTTCCATCCCCGTAATTGGAAGAGCACGTTAAGCCGCCGGTCTTGTCTATGTTCTAATAACTTTCCTATGAGTGAGGAGGCCTGTGCCCAGCAATGGGACGTTAACGGATTTCTTTTTTTTTCAGCTGGGAAATGCATTTGTGCACCCCTGCCACGAGGCAGGGAATGTGGGACTCGCCGGCAAGGCCATAATACCCACTTAAACCCAGCGACACCCTCCTCACCCTGAATTGGGAGTATCAGGGGCTCCTTTGCGCATTCACCCTGACACTCCCGATGAAACCGACTGAGGATGTTCAAGAAGGAGACAAGAGGCGTTCGTTAACACGCCTTCTGCTGCAAGGCCTGTTCCTCCGAAGGGGCATCTGCTACAGCTTCCCGTTCTGGCTCCATTGCCTCCTTCAAAGAAATGACGGCTTCGCAGAAAGAGGCAACTGCATTCCACCTATCTCACCTTGGCAGTGAGGGATCCGCTCCGATAAGGACACCAGAGGATGTCTCTGTGGTCCCCAAGCCGGACATTCTGCCACAGTGTGGGCCGCCGTATCGACAGGCGCACTATACTGATGGCAGGTAGGAGACTCTTCACGTCGTGCTATCTGATGCAAGTACTTTCCGAAACATCCGTGTCCGGTCAGTATTTGCACGATAAGATATAAGCGATCCGTGCCGCCTAGCCATTGTTCGAGGCGAGGACGAATCGCCTCCACCGCGACCACACCCGCACTTGCAGACTCAAAATCATAAAGCTTTGTTAGAAGAATATTTTGCCGGTTACTAAGTGTTTCTTTCCCGCGTGGATTTATTTATTTTATGGCAGCTTGAGTATGACCAAATCTAGTGCCTATACATTTTAAAATAGTAACGCGCTTACCCGGAAAAGGTGATTTATCTATTAATAGCTTCTGTATCCCAGTTTTTTGCTTTTCGGGTCATGTTTTTCTATTAGTATGACACCAAGCCACGGCCAAAGCCCCCACTCCAAATTTGGTGTTCTGGGTATCGAATCCAAAACGTCTGCTAGCGACCAATCCAACCAGCATAACAATACCCAGATCAGGGTATTACTGAATTCTCTGAAATATTAAAAGAAATGAGATAACTTATAACTAATTTATTTCAGAGGCGACAGAAAATACATTAAGCTCAACATATATCTGATACAGACCTGTAAAATTGAATTATCGATCCGATTCCAGTGATCCGATTCATGAAAGAGCGAAATTAGGAATTTGTAGTTCCTAACCTAGATCTAGATCAGTGGGAGGTTTCGTTCGTGGTTAGTCACAATCCTTTCAACGAAGACGTTGAACTACGTAAAATCAACAAAGCTGTGGAAAACCCTTTTTCAGGTAAAACGCTTACAAGATTAACGCGCTGCTGTCTTAGACTGTATCATCATTTAACAATCCATATAGCGATAAGAAATTGTTACAACTTCCTCACTTTCAATGTATATAAGTAGCTTAATATTTTAAAAATAAGATACAGCCTTCAAGCACAACCAGTTACTAACAAAAGAAGTTTCTCTGTAAGTATGCTCTTCAAAATTCAACATTAAGGATTTCCAAATAAAGCAGACAAGTTTTTTTAATAAAAATCATTTGAAAAAATGAATAACGAGGTGCTTTAGTTGAAAGGTTGTGGGAAAGGTGACAGCTTACGCAATAGGCTTAATGATGGTGCAAGTGTTGCGCTTTAAGTGAGTCCAGTTTGGAAAGTATATTTAGTATGTAATAAAAACAAAACACGCAAAGTACTAAAAATGCTAAAACTACGTATGATATAGTTGAAAACATTAACCAGGAGCTATCACTTTGGAAAAATAGTTACAGAATTCCGAACTAGCTAACTTTACAAATTAATCATTTTAAAATGAAACATGATGTATAAATTAAACAATGGCGTATAACATTTTGTGCTTCCACAGCATCAAAATCAAAATATTTTTTATTCAAGTAGGCTCAGAAAGCACGTTAGAATCATCAGTAGTCTGTCCGTTGGTAACAAATCTACCACCGGTTCGGAAAGTTGAATACGCTGAGAAGAAACCGGCAAGAAACTCAACGGTTACTCTTTTAAAGACAGTTTTGTATACTACGTGTAATATATCGCTTCTGTGAGCAACTGGAATCAAGTCCAAACATTTCTATCGCTTAAATAATCTTCAACATTTTAATATGCCCTTTGTAAAAGGATGTTTTTGATCTTTATTGCAGTTATTATTATGAGTTAATAGCATTTATGAATTATCCCTAAATGTTCTTTAAAACATTTCTTCTTTATGTATATTTTATTAGAATTATAAATTTATTATTCTTTTTAAACACACAATGACCTTGAGAATAAATCACAATCAAAGTCATTTTTGAAATCGTGATTTAATTCCCAAATATACAGAAAGTTCCCAAATACGGTTCAGAATTAGTAATAAACTGTGAAGAAATTGAAATAACGATGAATCTTTTCCCATATATTTCAAAAACGCACATTTTATAGATACTCAACAATGGGTGTCTAAAATTTTATGCTTTTCATTCTTAACACGTAGGTAAAATCTACATTATAGATAGTGTGTTAAGCTTTTTGTTCATTGAATGGAAATGAATATACAATAATTAATTTCTTCACATCGTTCCCGTTTACTCAGTCGCTAACCGTTCATGAATTAAAATTAATAGATAGGAGGCCGAATAATATCACGTTTGGTTATATCAAGTTACTAAATACTCAGTTTCTCTTTTCGTTAACAGACAAGTGACTAAACAAATTATTGTTTTGTATTGTGTATACATAAAAATATTGCCGCAAACTTAAGAGCATAAAACTTTCCCTTTTTGATGTTAGCATCACATGAAACACCTTGTGTTTGTCTAATGGTTTCTAACAACACTTTGGCCATATACTTGCTTATTTAAAGAATCTTTCCGTTTTAGACGTGTATTTTAAGTGAACATTCCCAGCTGGACTTTCTTTTAATATCAAGAGAAGTATTTAATATTTTACGACATATTCATGCCAAGAAAATCCCGTCTGTAGCCAAAAATGTTTCTTTTTTGACAACATTTTGTCTAGGTGTCTCCTCTGACATTAAATAATATGAGTTGCCACGATGATAACAAAATATAATAGAAAATTACCATTACATTAAAGAAATTGTTTTATTGACTTGGACTGTTGAGTGGCTTCGGCTGTAGCTAGTTACCATACTATCAGCAAGACGTACCATATATCAAAATAATCCTACTGTTGCTGGCATAACCACAATCTAAGTAAAACTTCACACCTGTCAAAAGCTGTCAAAAAAACTCTTGCTGCACTTAAATCGTAACTATTAAGTTAACTTCAGTCCTACAAAGAAATGTGAATATTTCAAAGAATAATTTCTTCAAAAGATTCGTCCCGAATCAGATCATCAAAATCATAATTACGTAATCGATTGTTTGAAAACAAGCGATGCAAAAACATTAAATTCCATATTTACTGTTCCTAGCGAGAAAAAAGCTTCGTGGATGATATTATAATGAAAAACAAATCAAACCTTTTGAGTTAGCTTTTAGCAAAGGCGTTTCACAATTTTTAAATAAATAGGTTTCATTAATGAATTTAACTCTATTAATGTAAAATGTCATAGTTAAAAAGTTTTGTGAATTTGAATAAGATATATAAGCAGAGAATAACTAACAGTAGATATTGTAGATAGAGATATCAAAGTTATTAGATACAATATTTTTGTCATATTCCTCAGACTTAAAGAAATTTTGATAAAGCAAATTTAATTATTGCTAAAGCCTAAAATACCTAGGCCTCGACTCAACAACCGGAAAGAATCGGTCACTAAAACAATCAAGTGAAAGTTTTGTTTTCACTTTATTACACCAACTTTGTTTACGTTAAATTACAATAATATCTACGCACATAATTGAATATTATTCAGATTTTTTTAGCAAATTTTTATCTAATATCTCGTTCCACAGTGTTTGTGGTTGCTCGTAAAAGGTTCGACCCATTTTAATGCAATTTTGTGATTTAATGCAAGAACAATACATGTCGGAGTGCGGTAGTCTGTGGAATGCTGGCGCCATCTTTCTATCGGCGTGGGACAGAGTCATGTGTCGTGAGCCGGCGGCGGACTTGCTAGTTCTCGGGTGACGGTCTGCCAGAGCGGTCGACTATTGAAACTGACGCTTTCCCAGCTATTATTAATAATGAGCTTGTGTAAATTGATATCGGGAACAGTAACTGATTGAACATTATAATCTGAGTTAATTAGTAAAGTGTTTTATTGCACCAACATTACCAACCAAAGCCCACACAGTATGGAAATTCAATTATGGATGCCACTAATGACGACGTCGGCGGAGAAACCTACGCCCCTATGCTTTATGTTCTTCTTGTCTCTTATTCTCCGACATACATTTATCTCCTTGAATAAATGTAGTGAAAATCTTCTACAAACAGCGTTAGTTATAATGTACTCACTGACTAAACCCCAAACACAGAATAGATTATCTTTCTTTCTCCCACATACCACTTTGTATTGCGAGATTCATGACATTGATATATTCTTACCTACATCTCTCCCCAAAAATTTTTAAACCCGATTTTAACAACAATATCCAAACAATTTAATAGTCGTATATGTGAATATAAAAATCATTCATATTGAAAAAGTAATACGGAATTTTACTTTGACAGTGACACTGCCGGGAACTGCTAGAAATAATGTCTTAAACTTATAAAAATTATTCCATTCTTATTGTAGTCAAAGATTAATGTAATGTGGTTATCGTTTTACGGATATTAGACTACTGGTACCACAAACATGTTTCACTTACTTTCCGGATTGACGTCAAGCAATCTATTTTATCTTAATTCTTACATAATAACTAACTCGACGCATGCCGCTATGTCTATATCTACGACAGAAAGCAAACACTTTACATCAGAACAGAATATTTTCGATAGAAACACAAATATTATAACACATATGGCTTTTGTATTTGTTGGCGGACGGAATCTTCCTTCTGAATGTTATCTCACAGAAGTAGGCATCAGAGAGGGAGACGGGGAGCCAGGAGACGTGCCTTTGCGTGTCTCCTGCCATTCTAAATAGTCATAACAGACGTCCCGACTAAACCTTCATCATTTTTTCTCCTATTCAGGACGCTGAGGGTCCCGCTGAGTTTTATTCGCCATTCTGTTCTTCAGTTTGTTCCACACTCCTGGTTGAAGGTACAACTTTCAGTCGGGGTGCAAAAATGCATTTCCCAGCGAAAAAAATGTAGCTTTCGTATTTATCGACTTAAGTTATCATTTTTGGATTGACTTTAACGGCATTATCGTAAAGTGTTATAGAAACAATAATTTGCGGGTCACTACGTGTTTGCTTTCCAGCGTCGGTTAAAAAAAAAATCAACCAACAGTTCCGAACTGTACTATTGTACCTCTTACGTAGGTATTTAATACCATCTGTATGTATTTAAGTGAATTTAATTATGTATTTAATAAACCATAATGGCCTAGTGTTATGACACTTTGTTTCTTTAATACGTAGTCGTGAATTCGAATCTTGGATAGACATCAATATGGTGTATTTGTAAAATTCAAGTACCTTGTCGATTAAAATTATCATCATTGCCCTTATTGATTAAAGAAAACACCTTAAAGAAAGCTAGTACTGTCAATCTGCTAGGCACAGGCTTCATCACTCATAAGAGTTTCTTATTGTGAGAGAAAATCAATTGAAAAATCTCTCTGTAATTTTAAAAGCTCTCTCCCATTTACTGCTGCTGCTGCTACTTACCTTACTTTACTATAATTTTAAAGATTGCTTAGACGATAAAACAGTGAGGTAATAAATGTTTTTTTTTATCTAAGCATAAAGAATTTATATTATATTGTAATGAATAATGATGATGATAAAGAAAAGAAACCTGACTGAGTTTGTTTTGGATACTTCTAAGGAAAGGACGCGAAGGAACCCTTACTTCAGATTGTAAGTCGTTTTTTTAATATAATCATCAGTCGTACAATTGGCATTAACATGTAGAAAAACCTATATTGACTTGATTCAAAACTGCTGTTAAAAGCTTATTTGAATAAAAAAAATGGATTTGAATTTAAGGGAGGAATCTAGGACTTCTTTTTTTGTCGCTGGGAAAAGCAATTTACGCACTAACACTGACCGATGACCAGTCAGGAGTGTGAGATGGAAGGTCTCGCGATATCCACTAAAACCCAGCGGAATCCTCTTCATCCATCTAGTGAGGCACCAGGTGTTCAGCTTTCGCATTCTGCCCCGGTGTCCCGGATGAGTCCGACGGAGAATTCACGGAGGTGGAAGGAGATGCGCAAACATCCTCCGCCTTGTATTCCGCCTCCTTCGGTGGTGAGGGTGAGCATCCTTTGCATTTTCCCTCTCTTTCTCTTGGGCTTCCTTCAGAGAGACTACCGTCTCGCAAAAGAAGGCCAATTCTGCCCACAATCTCTCACTGGAGAGCATCGCGCCTACAATGCTCCCCAACGAGAGGTCGCCGCCGATCAACGCCACCAGGAGGTAACGCTGAGAGGAATCTAGGCCTAGCTCACTATATATACACATATCCCAGAATTGTTTCAGGATATGCGGGTTTCCTCACAATGTATTACTTTACCTAAAACCACAGTGATGAGTTTTAGAGTTACAAACAGAATTGCTCTGGCTTCGAACTAGTGACTCTTAAAAAGAATTCACGTGTGCTATCACGGCTTGTCAATTATGTAATATAGCGATGAATTTTTAATTTTATTATTGACAAGTAATTTGCATTGAACTCGTAGTTTTTAATCACATATACTATATTAACGCGTATCAGATATTATGTAACCATCTACTTAAATGTTAATAATCATAAATACTTCCAATTCTACATAATAAAAAGAAAGTTAATTAGATACTTAAATATATAACATTATATAACGATTTACGTAAGCAAAGTGTTATAAAAATGTTCGCGAAGATATAAACGAACTCGAATTATCCGGTTATCGCTGTGTGATTAGTGTAAAATTTTAATTTTACAGCCATGCTTGTTTAAACAAAGTAATTATTTCATTCAATCTACTGTAACGTTTTACCATAAAGTTTGTTTTCATTTGAAGGTTATAATTTTTATACGAAATTTTGCTCGGAAGTAGATATTTTAGTTTTCGTCGTTGGATAATGCTTTCTCACTCTCTGACTGAAAGTGTTTTATTCTGCAGAGAAAGTAGAACTTTTTGTTTATCGAATATCCAGTAAAACCTAACGGATATATCTCTTAAAAAGATACAAGGATTCATTTGCGCCCTGTTTTGGGAATCTTCGTAAATTTAGAATTAACATCCTATTTATTAGTCGTTCATTAAAAAATAGTTGTGAAAAAAGGCTATTCTAGCATTCAAGTGCTGTGGAAGCTTACTTGTAGAAATAATTTTTAATTTGATTTGATTTATTTCGATAAAAATCTGACAGCCGAAGTTGTGCAGTCAGTCGAAATTGATTTTACATACTTTTATTATATTGTGGATGAAGTCGATTATTTAGTATAATATATCGATATTATTACATTTTCGTTTCGATCTGAATATTTATAACGTTTTGACGTGAAACTGTCCGAAGGAGGATGTGGTCTGTTATAAATTAGACAGCGAAGCTGATGAATTTAGTTATTTTGGGTACACCATCTTGTTAGCTAATTATTACAAACCTGTAATCATCGTCACGTCCTGGAAGTGGTACTTATGATCTGGATTTAGCCCACATAAATAGACAATCACTTAATAAAGAAGAGGAAAAAATTCGAGCTTTCTCGACTAAATCTAGTAACAGGAATATTATTTTTAGAGATACATACGGAAATTACTCAAGTTCTAAAGATTACAAAAATCACCAAAAATACAGCAGATATGCCTGAAGAGTTATGATATCTGTTATAGTCAAACTTAAACCATATTAACCTTCCGTGTTGACGCTTTCTTTTAATTAGTTAGTTCCTGATCCCGGGGAAATCCAGATAGAACTGGAAATTCCAAAACATTCTCGAACCCTGTAGATACAAAAAATTTCAACAAAATCGTTTCAGCCGTTTAGGAGTTCAGTGGCATACATACGCACACAGACGACCAGATTACTATTGACAACGCCCCGTACACTATCATACACACACAGCGTCTTCGCCGGCGCAGACGAGGTCCCCGCTATCTGACGCACCCCGACCGCGGCCCCCAGTCCTGGAACCATGGGCGTTAAGACTAAGCATCTGTCCGATTGTCCTTTTCAGCAACAGCAAACGTTGCTCTAAGCCTAGGTCCGAGACTCGCAGGAGGCGCCCTTAGAGCAACCCCACGACGCAGCAGGGCCCTTCTACGGGCCTACCCCTCGCCAGAGCTTCTGGGCTCGCCACCCCTCTCGGTTACGCTGTCACAGCCAGTAACAGCAACTACACACTTCGAAAAAAAAGAAGATACGCACATAAGTATTATATAAAGATTGGTAAAGCCCCAAAGATGTTAATAAAATAATCTCTTAAAATTAAATACAAAAATAAGGAATACTACATGATCTCAAATTAAACAAAATTTCTATTAGTAATTTCAAATTAACAGCCTGTCACTAAATACATATTTATTTAATAATATTTTACATACAATTAACAATTATACCTATTACCAAGTACGCAAAATTGTTTTTAAGTAACGTAATTTTTTATTTGATTTAACATGAAGGTATATCACAAAAAGGTTGTGACGCTTTTCTTAATTTTAAATTGATGGTCGTTATCTTGATTCCCATTTTATTAATGAAAATCATTACTCTTTACCAATTTTCTCAACCTTTGTGCATGATGATTCTTTACATTACCAAAATATTGTTTAGATTGCGTACATTTAGCATAATTTGGTAGGTATTTAATTGTGGTATGTTCTCCATTTCATTATCGTGAGAAAGCTACAATTCACGTTAGTCTTTACTTCCTAAAACAATTTTTTTTCTCACTTCCGCAAACAACGCTTGTTATATTCTGTCCTTTTCGTCATGAACCGTTGCGAAATCTGTTAGGCGAGCAGTTTTAACAGTACGAATTTATGTTACTGTTACGTTTTAATTATTTCTGTTAGAAAAATAAATTCCTTGTATCCATTACATTCCATTCTCTTAAAATTTTACTTTTTATTTATTAAAGTATGTCTATGTCTTTGTTCTGCCTTATTAGTTTGTTTATTTAGCATCAACTTATATAAAGTTTTTATACGCTCCTAAATGTAGTTATATAATTTTAGGTTTTCGTATTTCCTGTACATTTTTTGTGTAATAAAGTATTTTTCATTCCATGTATAGAAATAAACCTCCTTATTTCATTACTTATGTCATACATAATTTATATTCTGTCTTAGAATTGGTAAAAGAGAAGTGTCCTCAAATTTCGTTCCACATTTTAAACATATTAATAATATCCTTCGAAATGTTTCTTATCCGTGGTTTATTCCGGGTGTCATTCCGTGTGTGTGATTAAAGGACAGAGATATTTGGTACCAACTGATTACCAACGGCGTCAATAGGTAGGGATTACAATTTTTTACGGATGAAACGCGTGATTAGCGTCACGAAGATGTGCAGCGTTTGTTAAGCTAATTCGTTAGGTAGTTTTCATATTTACAAATAACATGTGGCAATTTAATTTGCCACTCTTTACTTTACTTTACTTTGCCACACTATTTTCATAAAATATAAAATAAAAAAAATTTCATAAATTCTCTTTTCCAAAATTTTAACGTGATTTTATATAGCATATCGGGTGTTAGGAGACCGCTTCGGAAAATGAAGACGGACGATAGTACTAATGAAACTATTTATTATTAGCCCGATAAATGATTGATGATAACGTTGCTCCAAGCCGAAGCTCGGTCTTGCAGGAGACGCCCTTGGATCAGCGTTTCTCATGAGAGTTTGTCCTTTTAAGGGCTCGCACTCGAAAAGTGGCCGCCTCTCAAAGATCCCGTCCTTCCCTCCGGTTACGCTGCAAAAGTCAGTAGGGCTAACAGCTCAAGACTCTCCGAACAAAAAAAAAATTACCTGGTTAGCATGATTCTATCTTGGACTCAGTGGCGTAACTATCTGGGGCCCGTGGCAAATCTTTTGCTGGGGCTCGTGGAAAAACTTTTGATGGGCCCTACCCCAAAAATCACAGATATAAAACAATTTAATTCCAATAAGGTATTTATTAAGCAAAAACTTTTTTGTCGAGCTTTCTGTTCCGCAAAAGTGTCTATGACATAATCAAAGTTAAAAGATCGGGCCACAGAATTTTTAATAGGCAGAATAGTTAAGTCACATAACCTGTCTTGTTCCATGTGCTTTTAGCCTCTTGGGCCAGGGGCCATTGGCAATTTGCCAGCTCTGCCACCCTATAGCCACTGATTGGACTACATCCTCGATTGACATCAGGGGAGATTTACATTTAGATTAACGTGTTCAACCAAACAAAGAAAATATTAGCTTTATAATAATAATATTCATTATTTACTGGGTGCAACAAAGGCTTCTTAAAAACTATGGTAGTAAAAAAAGAAAAAGTTAAAAAAAATTAAAATTTAAAATAACTATTTCTCCGCACCAAAACAGATATAAATTTCTGCTGGATTGGCGAGTCCAGTTTTCCCGCTAGCATCTTCAGCATACTGTTGGAGCTCAGGCGCGGTCTTGCCAGGAGGGATCACATCCTCTTTCTTATGATAGCATAAAAGTAATCCGTTCTCACCTGCGCAATGAAGCTGAGGAAAACTGCGGCAAACCCAACAGTATCTTGAAGCCCTTATTATATTGTACTCTTCAATGTGTAATTTACCCACAGACTCCTGGTGGAAAAGGTTGGGCAATATGCTTTAAATAATGTTATTTTAGCCTCTTTGCTACACATTCCGAACCTGCGGACCAACATGTTACACCTTACTGATAAGGCTCTTCTTTCCCCCTCTATGTCTACCTGATCCATAAGGTCCTCCAATAATATTAGTATTGATATACATTTAAAAGATGTGTAGAGGAAGCTCAATATCAATTACAGTCTTTTAAAAGGCTCTCATTTATCTTGGCCAGTAAAAGAGTAGGAAATGCTTCATTAGTAAGATACATTTTTACATACGCGAAAACCGGGTCGTTCGTGCCCGCATCCGTTATCAATGTGATGCAACGTATTGGAAGAGATCACGAAATTCCTAACTGTACACGCTACATCTATTGAATTAATGCCTTGTCATTCTGCTAGTGAGCAGGTCTCGGTTTGTTTCCTACTTCGAAGTTCTGTTGCCATCATTTTACTTATTAAATTCCTATTGTTAGTTCACATATAGAGGTTTGGGCATATAGAGAGAATGAGTGAAAGGAGACTGACGTAGACATAGGGGTGGAGATGGGAGGTAGAAGAATATTTCTGGAGTAAAAATATACACAAAAATTTCGAGTTTGTTTCAAGTTCGTTAACAAACGCTATAACACGATATTGTAATATATTATATTTTTAGGATTTTTAATTACTTAATACATTTCGGTACCGAATTGGTACTGAACTAGGTGCGTTTCGGTATTGCTAGTTAACAATAGCAATGTATTGCTAACTAGCAATATTCAGTTCATTCCCGCAGCAATCACCATGTTAGCAGCGTAACGTATTTTGTGGACTAGAGATTTACCCCAAATTTTAACAGTAAATTAGAAATCTTTCTTACTTTAAATTATCTTTCTTTAAAGTTAAAAATCTATAATAATTTTTTTTTATAATACTTTCTTCTTATTTTAAAATTGCAGTAGTTAACCTTTTTTTGTATTGAAGCCGATTAAAAATGAAAGGAATTCCACTATATTTCTGTCAATGCGATCAACTTGTTCCAAGAAGTCGTGGCCTAGAATGTTACTTATGAATTAGTTAAAGAACAAACGTAACCGGATCTGTTGGTGTCTGTTTTCAATAAGTTAGGCTTATTACACTTGGTTCACGAAAACTAGACCCTTAGGTTCTGCATAGAGTAATCATCAGAACTGCGAGTTCCTATTTTTGATTATCCAGTCAAGTTACCAGCAGCTTTTAATGTTAAGTGGTCAGTTAAAATAGTGCTATTAAAATACGCTTTTTTATAATATACGTTTAATATGCTTACTTATCATCTATCGATTTCTTTCTGACGATCGTGTTTTATATTTGGAGAAACGTTACGAGTGCAACGTCATATTGATTTAATTTGTATATTAAAATTTTCAAGAGTTATTAAATTTTTGTCTCAATAATTCTATCAGCTATAAATAAAACAGAAAAGTAAAAACAACTAAGAGACTTATTTGCTCCTCACAGACTTGATTTGTATTAATTTAAACTTGAAGTACAAGAAATATTGTATAATGCATACCTAGATTTTTAGCTTTCTTTAGAACCTGGGATCTTTAACTAAGGACTAACTTTTGTCGTTGTTTTATCAAGGTCAATAAATTAGATAGCATCTTTTGCAATATCTGTGACAAATACGTGCTCCTCAGTCCTTACCTTGCGGCGATACAATGAATGTTTGCACTTACGTCAACTACGTAACACATATATGTACTTATCTCTACATAAATATAGGACAGTCACAGTGGTAATTTATATCATTTTTTGCAACATATGTATAAAATAGTAAGCGACTAACAGAATGACATTAGAACACAGCCTAAAACTTATACGAAAATCCGTTATTATTAAAGAAATCTATAGAAATTCCAATTAAATACCTAATGTTGTAAATAAAAGGGGGGAAAGTATATATGCTCACAAAATACATACACTTCATCATTTTTTCATTATACGAAATGGGACATGTATTAAGCTATAACTTAACTTTGATAAGAATACATTTTAAAACATTTTCGTCAGTTTCTGACGTAACCCTGATCTGCGGAGGGCTTTAAGGAAGCATTTCTAACGATAGAAAGCGATATTTAGATCAGCTTCCGACGTAATCTTAATTTACTAGCTGGGAATATTTACAGTGAAAACTCAATAAGCCTTGGCGCACCTAAGCACTGACTAATAGAGTAACATTTATCATTTAAGTAGAGTTCTTGATGATTCGATAATCTCTAAAATGGCTTCATCAGTTTTGATAGAGTTTTGCTGGGACATAGGTGATGTTGTAAGAAATAACATATGCTACTTTTTAACAGACTACAATTAAACTTCTTACGTACTGATATACTTACAAAATTTATGATAATACATTCTTAGTCTCTCTATACTAACTGCTAAAAGACACTACGAGGGATGGAGTAAGCATGTTAGATGTAAATACTATTTCAAGTCAATTACAAACATTATTTTAAATTTGGTTTTACTCCCAAACACTAGGACCGATTTTGTTGACATTTTCTGTGTGTCTTCAGGTCGATTCGAGAATGGTTTATTTTGACAATTCGATCCGATACATAATGCAGTTGACGCGGTCCGGAACATTTAGATACACTTGTAGGTAGCCATGGTGTCTGCCTAATTCCCGATCCTGTGGAAATATGGATAAAAACCGTTCCCAATGAGCGTCTACATTGCAAAAGTTCACTTTTCTCTATTAATCCGCTGTGCCCGTCGGAATGACTCACATGGTTAAAATTCGGATCAAATTGTAAATCTAAGCCATTCTTAAAACCACTTGAACAATTTCATCCAAATTGGACCAGCCGTTTTAGAGGAGTTCAGTCACAAAAGGATTATTTATTTAAAGATACATATATTTATTATTTGGTAAAGACTTTACATTATATAAATAAATATAAAAGTAATTAAAACGCGCCATCTGAGGCAAATTAATGGGTACCCATAAGGCTGGCAGCGTTACCTCTTTGGACAGCGATACTTACACGCTGCCCGAAGTACCACCCGGCCTTAGGGTCACGGGTGACATCAACTAAGAGTGATAAAGTTTCTTTAAAAAAAATTTTTAGCCTCAAGACCCCACGGTCCCAATGTCTCCCCGCCAAAATGCACGAATATGGCTACGTATGTTCTAAGGCAAGAGTCTCATATTTGCGCCTCTTGGCGTTTTCAGCTAATGATGCCGCCGGTCCCGCTGATTTGGAGGTAACGTCGATGTGAGTGTGTGCGAGCGTATCAAAACATGTTGCATCCCTCACCAACGACCTTGCTTTTTTACAAATCATCACGACATAACATCAGGTCTCTTACCATCATCACGCGAGAATAGCCGGCACGTTAATGGTGACAAGGGTCCTTCTGATGATGTCGTAGATGATAGCGTGTCTCGGGAGACGACCAGCTCTACGAAGACAAGACAGACCGTGCTGACAGAGTTGAATCACCCACTCGTCACATTTACAATAATGGGGCTCTGTTGTATTCACATCCAGACGCAAACACGTAGATATAGATAACGTCGTCTTGTCTAACAAGGTACCTACGGATGCAGATGGAAGCGCATGTAGCCAAAAACCTGACTCGTGTTCAGAAACAGCAAGGAGGCGTGGCCTCGTTGTTAGATCTTTAGATGTTTGTAATAAATTAAAAGATACATTTTTGTAGAGGGGTTCGTCCCAATATTTTTGTAAAGATAAAATATACATTTATACTAGTGTGAAGACACACGAAAATTTTTATTAAAATCGGCACAGTTTAGAAAGAGTTCAGTGACAAACACGCAATTATATATATGTGTACGATGTGTGTTATGTTTGTAGATACGCAACTAGAGACAAAAGTACTGACTCCAATGAAACANTATGCAAGGATCGTGGCAAGTGGAAGGATGTTGTCTCTGCCTACCCCTATGGGAATAAGGCGTGATGCTATGTATGTATGTATGTATGTACTTTTTAACAGACTACAATTCAACTTCTTAAGTACTGATATACTTACAAAATTTATAATAATACATCCTTACTTTCTCTATATTAACTGCTAAAAGACACTACCAGGGATGGAATTAGCATGTTAGATGTAAATACTATTTCAAGTCAACTACAAACATGATTTTAAATTTGGTTTTACTCCTAAACACTAGGACCGATTTTGTTGACATTTTCTGTGTCTTCAGGTCGCTTCGAGAATGGTTTATTTTGACAATTCAATCCGATAAATAATACAGTTGACGCGGTCCGGAACATTTACATACACTTGTAGGTAGCCGTGGTGTCCGCGTAATTCACGATTCTGTGGAAATGTGGATAAAAACCGTTCCCAATGAGCGTCTACATTGCAAAAGGTCACTTTTCTCTATTAATCAGCTGTGCCCGTCAGAGTGACTCACATGGTTAAAATTCGGATCAAATTGTAAATCTAAGCCATTCTTAAAACCACTTGAAAAATTTCATCCAAATTGGACCAGCCGTTTTAAAGGAGTTAAGTCACAAAAGAATTATTTATTTAAAGATACATATAATTTATATTTATTATTTGGTAAAGACTTAACATTACATAAATAAATTTAAAAGTGATTAAAACGCGCCATCAGTGGCAAATTGATGGGTATCCATAAGGCTAGCAGCGTTACCTCTTTGGACAGCGATACATATACGCTTGTCTGAAGTACCACCCAACCTTTGGGTAACGGGTGACATCAACTAAGAGTGATGGAGATTCTTTAAAAAAACTTTTAGCCTGAAGACCCCACGGTCCCAATGCCTCCACGCCAAAATGCACGAATATGTCTATGTATGTTCTAAGGCAAGAGTCTCATATTTGCGCCTCTTGGCGTTTTCAGCTAATGCAGCCGCCGCTCTCGGTGATTTGGAGGTAGCGTCAATGTGAGATGGTGCGAGCGTATCAACACATGTTGCATCCCTCACCAACGACCTTCCTTTTTTCCAAATCATCAACGACATAACATCAGGTCTCTTACCATCATCACGCGCAATTCCATTCGGCTCGAGAATAGCCAGCACGTTAATGGTGACAAAGGTCCTTCTGATGATATCGTTGATGATAGCGTGTCTCGGGAGACGACCAGCGCTACGAAGACAAAACAGACCGTGCTGACAAAGTTGAATCACCCACTGGTCACATTTCCAATAATGGGGCTCTGTTGTTTTCATATCCAGACCCAAACACGTAGATATAGATAACGTCGTCTTGTCTAACAAGGTACCTACGGATGCAGATGGAAGCGCATGTAGCCAGAAACCTGACTCGTGTTCAGAAACATCAAGGAGGCGTGGCCTCATTGTTAGATCTTTAGATGTTGGTAATAAATGAAAAGATACATTTTTGTAGAGGGGTTCGTCCCAATATTTTTGTAAAGATAAAATATACATTTATACTAGTTTAGAGGTGCCTCTGTAAATCTCGAAATTCCATTCCATTCTGGAATCTACCTGAAGACACACGAAAAATTTTGACAAAATCGGCTCAGTTTAAAAAAAGTTCAGTTACAAACACGCAATTATATATATGTGTACGCTGTGTGTTATGTTTGTAGATACGCAACTAGAGACAAAAGTACTGACTCCAATGAAACAAAATCACAGGTACCAGTTAGTTGACCATAAAAATAATAACAGTCTCACAGTCTCATATGCATTTCCTGCAGTTAGGCTGTAATCTTCGCTGCAAACTGCCTCTCAGTGTTTCTTCGCGGGCCAACGGAGCGCGTCGTCTTGCCAGTTATATTTTCATTTTTTAAAAGTTTTTACGTCATTTTACGCCCCCAAAACCACGTACAGAAATTTTCGAGTCCGCATCCGACGTGACGAATATTAAATTATATTTGGTGACTGTTTTTGTGTCGTGTTATTGTAGTGGTTTTTTGTTGTACTCACTTTTTTTTGGAGGATTGCTTAAACGTGATGGTTGCATTTCGATGCGAACAATGAGGTAAGATTCAGATCGTTTGTGGAAATGCCTTGAAGTGTGTATAATTTTGTAATATATTTTTTTAATTTGTACTACCATAAAAACTCAAGCTTCGTATGTGATTAATGTAAACGTTTATATGGTATATAACACGTTATAGAAGTGAATTGTGTCTTTGTTTGTATATGCTAATCCCTAGAACTGGCAGCTGTATATGAAAAATTCTTGTTTGTTTACAAAAAAAGTTGCATTTGACTGATCAATAATATCACATATCTCAACGTAGTTTGTATTTTTATTACCAATATTAGGTACTCATAATGTGTATATACATATCATAGTTTTTTTTCTTCTGAAAAACTTAGCTACTGCCTGGTTAAATTTATAGATTACATATAATCGAAGTAAAAGAAATTATAAGTATAATAATGTCATGCAGTCGTTTGTTTCAAATTTTTATTCATTTCGTTACAGTGAGTCAATATCTAGTTTGTTGTAACTCTATTGTATTGGCATATTGAATGAGCATTGTTTTCTAAAAATGTTGTATCTACTTGAAACTAAATATACGTGCAACGATATTGTAATTGTAGCTACATGTATTGTTTTCCTTAAAATGACTGATACGCAATTTACACGCCGCATAATAATAAGCCTAAAATATATACAAAGCGTCATCAGAGGGTGGGGGGAAAGGTGTAAGAGACAGACGATTTCCCTTAGAAATTGAAAAGAGTTCAGAAGGTGTTACGTGTTTTAGTTGTTTTTATATAAGTTCTGGGTAATTTGGAATACTTAGGAAATTCTATTAAGATTTTTTCAGTACTAGCCCGAAGCTACCCGTGCCTTGGAGAGCACGTTAAGCCGTCGGTTCTGCGTTTGAATTTCTTTGCAGTTGTGTCGGATTACCATCCCATGGGACTATGAGAGTGAAGGAATAGAGAGTGCACTTGTGTACTATGCCTGCTAACCAGCTGTGAAGCAGCCTGACAGGTCTATGCTCTAAAAACCCTCTCTCCAATGACTTAGAACGCTTGTGCCCTGCAGTGGGACGTTATTCCACTGCTACTTACCCTTACCTTCTTCATATATTAAATGTACAAATATTATGTACCATTAGAGGTAATATTACACTGTGCTAATGCAAAGCATTGTCAGCTTTTACTAACAAACTCATGTTAAAAGTTTTTACGGTTATTTATATTATACACAATTCACAACATTGCAATACTATCAACATTTGATTGAACAGTAACAATGTATTTACTAATCATATATTAATACAATCTATATACCTGATATCACGCACAAAAGTGTTTATTTGAATTGTATGTAATATTGTTTTACTGTTGCTGTTGTTCTATTATTATTATTTCTTTTATATCTGCAAGTAGTAAAAAAATCTTTAAATTTTGGGGATATATAGTTAAAATGTAGATAAAGGGCATGATAACCAAAAAAAATTGAGTCTTTACTGCTTAGTAAGCTTTTCTCAGTTGTGTAGATAATATTTTTTAGTGTTATCCAGTTTAGTGGTTTGACATTTCTTATTAATAGTAATAATATATATATATATATATATATATATATATATATATAATATCATTCATTTGCAAGAATGTTGTACAGCAAGATGTGATAGCAATCGTTATAAATCATTACATTCAACTAACTTAATAGTATGCAAATATGTAATAAATATGTTTATAAAGAAGTTACAATAATCATTTAAAGTATCAAATATGTCAAATAATAATCACAATGTCAAAATATAGAAATAATACATTAAATATCCACATTATATATAAATTTTCACGTTAAATATTCATTTACAAGATAATAACAGTTTTCTAAAAGTATCTTACTATTGTTTGGTGAGACATTGAAACATTTTCTTCAGATAACATATTTTGCACCTAACTTTAGTGGAAATTCAATTAACACTACAAAAACGAGAGCATTGGACAACAAAAACCCGTACACAATCAAGCCTGAACCAGTTAATAGCAAAAAAACTAAACATTTTTTATATGACCTACAAATAAATAATTAATTGAAACGTACAAATCAACTGGATGCCCTTCGCACTATCCGTTCGTGTTTATGGTTCATGAGCATAATTTATTGCATTATTTAATAGACAACTTATAGATAATAAAACACATGCAATTACCTTTATTAAACATATGCATTGAAATGTATCAAAAAGTCATCGTATTTCACAAAATACATAATAACACAAGATTAACCTGATACTCTATCCGACAGGGCCCTGATTGAAAGATGGAAAGAGGACCTAAGGTCTTCTGAGGCGGGCGTGGTCACTGTTGCGGCGATCCGTCCCCACTTGGAGGGTTGGCTTGCTAGACGTCACGGTTCTTTGTCCTACAGGTTGGTGCAGGTGTTAACCGGACACGCGTGTTTTGATAAGTACCTGCACCAGGTTGTGGGCTGTGTGGAGTCTCCTGCCTGCCGAGTTTGCGGAGCGGCTGTTGACTCGGCGCACCACACTCTAGCAGAATGCCCGGCTTGGGGACCACAACGCCATCACATGGTATCCCTGGTCGTCGAGCGTAGTTGGTGCTATGCTCGGTGGGGATTCGCGTTGGAGAGCTGTGTCCTCCTTTTGTGAGTCTGTCATCTTGCAGAAGGAGGAATAAGAGAGGGAATGGGAGATTGCGGTCGATGCTTCTTCCGGCCGCCGGAGGAGAAGGGGTGCCAGAAGGCGCAGTTTTGCCCGTTTGCTTCCCCTTCCTTGAACCTTTGAGTCGGATTCATCCAGAGTGCCAGAGCTGAATGCGTCAGCGAACATCTGGCCCCCAGCATACGGATGAAGAGGGTTCCGCTGGGTTTTAGTGGGTATTCTGGTGCGGCCAGCGAGTCTTACACTGTCGGATGGAGTTGACTTCATCTGACGTGCGCAAAAGCATTTCCCAGCGAAAAAAAAAAAAATTAACCTGATATTGACTTACTTTTAGAGTCGATCATAAACCTCCTAGGGGACAGTGGAAATGGCAATACGTTGAGTGTTAAGGTGGTAAGAGACTTTGCCAGTCAATTTCATAAGGGCACCCTGATTGCTTCTCCCCTGCAACGAAATACTGAAATATTATGTTGCTTCTTATACTTTATAACACTTATGTACATGGTACTATCTGTTGGAACCAAATCAATTGAAAAGTGAAATATAAGACACTACCGAGAAGTATTCTCGAATATGGCTCAGAAACCTGCACTATAACATACATGCTAACCGAATAGAACATATACAGAAACGTTTTATGTAGTCGATTATTCGAGATTACGCCAATATAGATTGTTGACACTTTCTGACCGCAGAAAATTTCTTGATTTACGCTCATACAAAATAATAGACGGCTCCATCGAGTCAGGTAACTTACGACAAAAAATCTCTTTAAGGATACCCAAGCCGTACTTTCATCTAAAAAAAATTCTACTTTTTAATGCCACCGTTACCAAAACGAACCTTGGTGATTCAGCACCTATAAAAAGGATGTTAATAACATATAATAATATTAGCAAAGTTATCGATATCGATATAATGGGCGATAGTCTGCCAAAATTTAAAAACAAATTTTAAAAATTCTTCTTCGCTCAATACTACCTTCATCTTCCTCAGCTTCTTTTTATTTTATATCTCTAGTTGGTAACTTTGTAATTATGAAATGTCTAAGTTTGTTGTCGTTGTGGTTTTAGTCATCATTCTGTTTTTCATTTTATGTAATATGTTCTTTTTCCTTTAGTGTAATTTTATTATATAAGCATGTTGAGGCTACCAGTAAGTAAGTTTACTTCTAGTTCTAAAACTTGTTATCTTTTAAGATTTACTTGTAATTTACTTTTTTTTAAGATGTATCCTGTTGGTGCCCTTTTTTAAATAAATAAATAAAGTGTGCAGCAATCTGTGACTAACTACAATTGGGCAATTAATCTCTGAAACAGTATTACGGATTTTGACGGATCATACTTTGGTAGATAGCTGAAATTATAAGGTGTAATTTGGTTACATATTTAAAAAATAATAAGGTTACCGATAAAAAGTAAATTAAACCAATGGAATAGTACCGCGCGATGCCCACGCACATTTCACCGCAGTAAATAGCGGCGTACTTTAAGTGCCACATTAAGTTTAAGCAGACGAACTAGCGTTGGTCAGCTAGTTGTAAATAAATAACACTTCGTGATAAAATAGTTCAGTATTTCAGGAAATGCTCAACGCGGAAAAGAAATCGTTTCGTAACTATCAGATGTTGATCAATGCAAATTGATGGGGTGCAACAACTCCCTGTAATAACGATTATATCACAGAGTTTGACATTAACTTTAGATTATAAGTCTTTTTTTATATTATCATCAGTCGTTCATTGAAACTAATGTTTGTAAATAACTTGTATTTGACGATTCTAAAATGCTCTAAAATTCTTCTTGAACTAAGTATTTTTGAATTTGAATTTCAATTATGAAATGAAAACTTCTTTAAGGTGGCGATCCTACGTTTGTCCTTTATAAGAGATAAATTACTGTAATATCGGAGACTATCACTGTTTCTGGTTTTGCAATCTGTTTTATCTTTTTAGCATGCTGTGCTTAAGTGGATCTTCTCCATACCTCACTAGTTAGTTACCTAGTTAGCTTTACGTAATAGTATTTAACTCTCTATTGTAATTTATTTGTACCATTTTTAAATAAGTTAATTATGCTGTATGTACAGATTTAAAAATAATATCGTCAAATGTCATTTAACAGTAGCCTTATAGAGACATGCGACTAAACAAAAATACGATGTTGCGCCGATATATGATAGAGTNATAAGGTGTAATTTGGTTACATATTTAAAAAATAATAAGGTTACCGATAAAAAGTAAATTAAACCAATGGAATAGTACCGCGCGATGCCCACGCACATTTCACCGCAGTAAATAGCGGCGTACTTTAAGTGCCACATTAAGTTTAAGCAGACGAACTAGCGTTGGTCAGCTAGTTGTAAATAAATAACACTTCGTGATAAAATAGTTCAGTATTTCAGGAAATGCTCAACGCGGAAAAGAAAGCGTTTCGTAACTATCAGATGTTGATCAATGCAAATTGATGGGGTGCAACAACTCCCTGTAATAACGATTACATCACAGAGTTTGGCATTAACTTTAGATTATAAGTCGTTTTTTTTTTTATATTATCATCAGTCGTTCATTGAAACTAATGTTTGTAAATAACTTGTAATTGACGATTCCAAAATGGTCTAAAATTCTTCTTGAACTAAGTATTTTTGAATTTGAATTTCAATTATGAAATGAAAACTTCTTTAATGTGGCGATCCTACGTTTGTCCATTAAAAGAGAAAAATTACTGTAATATGGGAGACTATCACTGTTTCTGGTTTTCCAATCTGTTTTATCTTTTAGCATGCTGTGGTTTAAGTGTATCTTCTCCATACCTGACTAGTTAGCTTTACGTGATAGTTTTTAACTCTCTGTTGTAATTTATTGGTACCATTTTTAAACAAGTTAATTAAATAATTATGCTGTATGTACAGATTTAAAAATAATATCGTCAAATGTCATCTAACAGTAGCCTTATAGAGACATGCGACTAAACAGAAATACGATGTTGCGCCGATATATGATAGAGTTGTTCTTGGGAAGTGTTACGCCCTGCAAAGCGATAAAGTGTTCGGCCTCTAAGTGTGACACGCTGCCACGCAATCAAGAGTTCGTCCCCCAAGTGTATGGCGTTGCAAGGCGATAAAAGGTTCTCTCTCCAATTGTGCTGCGTTGCGAAGCGTTAAACAGTTTGCCCTCCGAGTGTACAGCGTTGCGACGCCTTAAAGTGTTCGCCAACCAAATGTGACACGCTGCGACGCGATAAAGAATTCGCCCTCCAAGTATGACGCGCTACGACACGATAAAGAGTTCATCCCCCAAGGTATAGCGTTGCAACGCGATAAAAGGTTCGCTCTCCGATTGTGCTGCGTTGCGAAGCGTTAAAGAGTTTGCCCTCCGAGTGTAGAGCGTTGCGACGCGATAAAGTGTTCGCCAAACAAGTGTGACATGCTGCGACGCGATAAAGAATTCGCCCTCCAAGTATGACGCACTGCGACACGATAAAGAGTTCGTCCCCCAAGGTATGGCGTTGCAACGCGATAAAAGGTTCACTCTCCAATTGTGCTTCGTTGCGAAGAGTTAAAGAGTTTGCCCTCCGAGTGTACAGCGTTGCGACGCCTTAAAGTGTTCGCCAACCAAGTGTGATACGCTGCGACGCGATAAAGAATTCGCCCTCCTAGTATGACGCGCTACGACACTATAAAGAGTTCGTCCCCCAAGGTATAGCGTTGCAACGCGATAAAAGGTTCGCTCTCCAATTGTCCTGCGTTGCGAAGCGTTAAAGAGTTTGCCTTCCGAGTGTAGAGCGTTTCGACGCGATAAAGTGTTCGCCAACCAAGTGTGACACGCTGCGACGCGATAAAGAATTCGCCCTCCAAGTATGATGCGCTGCGACGTGATAAAGAGTTCGTCCCCCAAGTGTATGACGTTGCAACGCGGTAAAAGGTTTGCTCTTCAATTGTGCTGCGTTGCTAAGCGTTAAAGAGTTTGCCCTCCAAGCGTGTGGGGTTGCGACGCGATAAAGGGTTCACCCATTGGGCCTCATTGGTTAGTATGTTCGATTACAGACATGAGGTCCTGGGTTCGAGTCTCGGGTCGGGCGAATTCAAATATCAATATTGACTTTTCTATTAAGATTTTCTCAATATTTGCCCGAAGTTGGGAAGTTGGCGGTGTGATCCACCCCCGTGCCTCGGAGAGCACGTTAAGCCGTCGGTCCTGCGCCTGATCTCTCTCCGGTCGTGTCGGATTCCCGTCACA